>OZ057406.1:25289227-25522251 GCA_964056735.1 Allodiplogaster pararmata | reverse complement strand
CTCTCTTCTTACCCTTTTCATTCATCCCCTCTTCTTTTTCCTCCAAACTTTGAGCGGCGGATACATGCAATTCCGAATTGGGCGGCTCCATTTAACCCCTGGTTTCACCTTTCTTAGATTTGTTTGCTTAGTTTCTCAGAAAATAATTTAGTTCAACAATCCTCATATTTTCCTCTCATGTTTTGTCAATAAGGACAAATAACTTGTACGGGATTATTATTGAGCCTTCCCCGCTCAAAACTGAGCTGAAGCTTTGTCCGGTCAAGTGTAAAGTTTAACGTTTTTTAATCATCTTCTGACTTCTCGTGGTTAAAATTCGAGTAACAAGAACAATGAGAGTTTATAAAAAGACCAAGTTATGTCGGTCTTCAACTTTTTAAAATTCTGAAATTTACCTTTTTTCTTTCATGTTAGTGCTGCATTCAATTAATTTTATTGTATTTTATTGTGCGAAGAATCTTCTACTGCTACTTTGGGAATTTCGAACGAAAAATTCGCTTAAACATCTGTTTAACCTGTAATTTTTCTCCAAGTCTAAAACTTTCTGCTCCCCAACACCTAAATACTCTGGAAAGGTGAGAAGCGAGGAAATCTTCGCAGTTTGAATGTCGTGAATTTTCCCATCTCTCTCCAGGGTATCACCCGCACTGCGGTTGAAAAAAATCTATGCGCTCTCCAAAAAGAACGGAAAATCTTAAGAGATAGGCACTCGGAAAATTTTTTTCCGATTCTTAGCTCATAGAGTATAAACTCATTGCGAAAAACACTTCGAATTTTTGGAAATTTTGAGAATCTATGCGCTCGAAAAAATTTTGAGAATCTATGCACTCGAAAAAATTGTGCGGGTTGTAAGAAACGCCCTGTCTCTCTCATTTCCCTACTTTCAACCCCTATTTCACTAATCGTCATTCTAGGTTACTTTCTCTAATAGGCGAAAGTTAAATAATTTTTTCGTGATGCTGATCAATGCGAATAACCTACGTAGAACTCGGTTGCTAACATACGCGAGCCTCTGTTTTCGTTTCAAGAATGACCTTTTTTGAAAACTTATTTCTATCGAATTGAAATGGTTTTTCTTGGCCCGGAGTCTCTTTGTTCATTAACATTCCAGATTTCAGTGGATTTTTGTTTGCTTTCCAGTTGCACTATAAAGTTCTCGTCTTTTCAGCGGTAGAACTGGCTGCGAGCATAGAATCTGATCATTCCCAGTCATGCAGTCACTTAGCCAGCCTCCAAAACGTTAACTCACAGGTTTGAATTTCATATGGCTTTGAATAGTTTTGGATTTAAACCATAGAAGAAATAAGTCTTAATGTTTGAATAGGTCGATCTTCCAAGTAGCCCGAAATTTTCCATGTCGATCTATAAAAAAAAACCGTTGGGGCAGACAATAAAAAGAAGAATAAAAAATGTTTTCTTCAAACTTCTTCTTTAGAAAAATTTCTAGTTCTTTTTGAGCTCAGTCAGGAGAGGGTCGGTAGATCAGTCGCCCTAGAAATTTTTTTTGCGAGTAGACAATTGGTCTATGAATGAAACCCAGAGAAGTGAGATTTACGGATTTTTTCGCAGTTTTTTCTTCTTGCACAACAGTGGTTTTCTGTAGTTTTTTTTTCTCGATGGGCTGGATCAGCCCTGACTTTATAGTCATCACAAATATTGTCTCGATGGGCTGGATCAGCCCTGACTTTATAGTCATCACAAATATTGTCTCGATGGGCTGGATCAGCCCTGACTTTATAGTCATCACAAATATTGTCTCGATGGGCTGGATCAGCCCTGACTTTATAGTCATCACAAATATTGTCTCGATGGGCTGGATCAGCCCTGACTTTATAGTCATCACAAATATTGTCTCGATGGGCTGGATCAGCCCTGACTTTATAGTCATCACAAATATTGTCCAAAAGCTAAAGTTAACATATAACAGCTTTTTTTCGAATTGAAGGCCATGTGTTTCTTCAAAAGAATTCAATAGTCTGACACTTCCGGGATGAAAACATTTCGAAGAGCAGGTTTGGTAGTTCGATGAGAAGAATAAATTTTTTCGAATATTAGTTGGCTCAGACTCAGCGAAATGAACAGAAATGTAGAAAGGAAACAAAAACCGAGGATGAAAACCATGAAGTTTTACCGAAACCAGTTTCTTTTCCGTAACCATCATTGATCGAATAAGTTGTTGAGTTATCCGACTGGTTGGATAAAGGAAATGACGAGGAATCTGCGAAAGTCGATGCAGCTTTGCTTCTGAAAGGACAATCTGAGACGATACTCGGCGAAACTTCTTCGGACATTAGTTTGGTTCCTTTGGCCGGCCAGAGCAGTCTTCTTCTTGTTATAGGCGGCGAAAACTAATTGGAAAAAAATTGATCCGATCTTTTTTCACAAAAAATACAACCATCCAAGAAGCGTGTAGAATGAATGAATGAATGAATGAATGAATAGAATGAAGAAAATAAATCATTTTCGAAATTTGACCTCAGAATTTGCGGAGAGAACGAGTGAGAGGGAGGAAAAATGACAAGCAAACAACAAAATCGTATTACTTGCTTCTTTAAGGAGCGCATAGATATAAATAAGTAAATATATTTATATATATATATATATATATATATATATATATATATATATATATATATATATATATATATATATATATATATATATATATATATATATATGTGTGTGTGTTTGTGTGTATTCAAAAAGACTGTCGGTTAGTCAAAATCCCTTATCTAATCCGGCATTTTTCTAGCCACTAACAGTATGTATATCAAACACAATCTGTGCTCCACTTGTCTTACGCTCTAAAGAATTTTAAATAAATTAAAAAAGGATATCTTAAAACGAATTTTTAATTTAATGAATTAAAAACAAAAAATCCTATAATAAGAGAACGGCAGACTCAGGGAGAGAGTAAAAAATAGAATGTCATACAATAAGAGAGTGCGCATTACTAAAATTTTCGGAGGCGCATATTTTCTGCCTGCTGAGCGGGTTGTAGAAACGTACAGGTCCGAATACTCATCAGGAAATTTTTTTTAGGGCATCGGAAAAGCATGCAGAAGTTAAAAGAAATGGCAGAAACGTCTCAACAGAGATCAAGAATGAGGAGTTGTAGCGTAAGAAGCCACTCTTAGAACACGAAAAGAAACTCGCAGAAATTTTTATCAAAACATACGATGATAGGGCTCGATCATTAAATCCTTGATACTCATTCTCTCTCTCTCTCTCTCTCTCTCTCTCTCTCTCTCTATCAGTCAAAAGTTGACGAGGTGGGCATTTTGAGGTACGATGAAAGAGCAGTTCGGAGAAGAACTTAGAGCTTTCTCGGAAGAAGATGACCAATAAGAGTTCGCGCAGCAAGAAACTCAATCTCTCTTGGTTGGATGATCAGAATATCCCGAATTTTAAAACGGATTATTATGATTAATAATATGTAAGTCCGGGCGTGACATAATGGTAGTGTAATCGAATATTGTGCAAATAGTCCCGAGTTCGACTCCCACCCCGGACAGATCCACCCAAACCAAGGGGTTAAGAAATGTTGGTAGTGCTCATGCACGAATCTGTACTCTCCCTACGGCTGCTATTCACACTATCAGTGATCTTACGGGCAGCCAATGGTTCTACCAGGATAGGTCTGTCCTGCTTATCAGGGGAGCGCGTACCCTGCCGCGAGACGGGAACAAGCGCGTGGAAGATTATTATTATTATTATTATTATATGAAGAGTAGAAAAAAGCCCATTTTCAGCCTCTAAGAAAGAAAATTTCCAGCAATGATGAAAATTTTAATAAAAAGGAAAGCATCTCGTATGTTTGCCATGTTGATCAGGATTTTTTTTGTAACCAGCCGTGTTGAAAAGGACGTGATAAATAAAGCGCCCTGGGAGCGGAAATCGTTTTGGGATAATAAAGAACGAACAAGGCTAGAAAGTCTTCATCTCTCACTCAAGTAAATAACAGTTAACAGTACTTTTGTGACACCATAATACATAATTTATGAAATTTTCTTAGAAATTCCTTGCATTTGAAAAAAGTCAGCCAAAAAACCAAAATATGGTATAATATTGTCAGGTACTGTATATTGCCCAATCAATCTCTCTTCTATGTTTTCCACCTATGCTCATTATCATTTCTTCTAGAACCTTTCTCAGCTTGGAAGGCTTGTTTTTTGTTGTCAAACTTTAACGTGTATATGTAACCTATGTTGATCTGTGATGTTGAAGAGAAAAAGAATTGCTGCCAGAGGGTTATAAAGCTAAGTCCTTATAAAGTTAAGTCCTTATAAAGTCAAGTCCTACCATCTGTTTGTGGGCTTCTGTTTCCCACTTGCCGACTCTCTGCTAACATTATGAGAGCAGAATTTCACGTAAAACACTATTTTTTCTCAACAAAACGACATTTTATTGCCATTTGCAGGTATATTGTTCAGGCTAATTTTCAATTTTGGAGGGTCTTTATGTCCTTACGGACGCACTATAAGTCCTATGATTGCAGAAGCAGATCGAAACGGCAGAATCGTCAGCGGGAATTCGGGACTCGGAAGAGTGTGAGCTGGAGAGAGAGATAGCAGAGATGACGACAGATAGAGAGGAAGAGAATGTTGCAGCTCGCATGGAAGAGGCCGAGAATCAAGCATTGCAAGCTGTTAGTGTCGACGTTATGGGCTTTCTGCTTGATAAGAACAATTTTAATCGATTGTTTGTTTGATTGATTGGTTGATTAATCCGGGCATGGCATAATGGTAGTATGTTCGCCTATTGTGCGAATAGTCCCAAGTTCGAATCCCAGCCGGACAGATCACAAACCAAGACGTTAAGAAATGTTCGTAGTGCTCATGCATGAATCTGACTCTCCCCACTGCTGCTACATGCACTAGCAGTGACCCAGCGGGCAGCCACTGATTCTACCAGGGTAGGTCTGATTCGCATCTCAGGAGAGCGCGTACCTTGCCGCGAGGGGGAACAAGCTCGAAACACACTGGCAACAGTGGCTATTCGTAACTCTACAGCCTTAAAAGCCTGTCACGGATGGAGCCGGATCATTCAGTCCAGAATCAAGCGCGACCTCAGGTGGCGGATAGAGGGACGCCTCCCTACGAAGAATTCGTGCTGGGTCCGCGGCGGGAGAAATCCCGCCGCGGACCAAAACTGGGTATTATAGCTCGTCAAAGGAGGGCGATGCCGGACCGGCCTGGGCATGCCACGGGACAAAACATCAGCCGATACTCCGCTATACTTTTCAATGGCGAGTCGAGGCGCCAGTAAAATAACCTCTTGCCCTTCTCCGGTTAACGAATGGGTCTCGCCAAGAGGATTGCCGACTGCGGTGCGAGTGTAGATGGAGAAAACATCTCCGGACTCAAAAGGATCCTCACCAACCTATCCCAAAAGGACTCTTCTCGACAGGACCTATGGGCAAAACAACAACAACAACAAGGGGGAACAAGCGCACACAAGCACTGGAAACCTAGCCGAGATTCCGACGGGACACCTGACGTTGCTCGTGGCATCTACGTAGAGTAGCCGGACCCATTCAATTAGAAGTTCAGCCACTTCGTGGTAAATGATGAGCTCGTATGGTACTCGGTCGAATGCACTCTCTAGATCGAGAAAAGCGAGATGGAGTGGTAGCTGCTTCTCCCTGTGTTTCTCCATCAGCTGGCGAGCAGTGAAAACAGCGTCTGAAGGGCCTGTTCCTTTGACGAATCCACATTGGTTGCGTCAAGTCAGTGTGCCGATGTTGAGGGTGGCGAATCGGACTTCGCTCTATATGAGATTTGATCGTCTGTCGGCCAGTTGCCCGCACATTTTTTTCACGTTGATGGGACATGGCCGACATGCGTCGCTTCCATGGACGCCTTGTAGCATGGAGATGTTTGATCTATGTAGTTGCGACAAAAATTTGTCTACCGGCCTGTCGCTCGGGCCCAGCATCGGTGTCTACCGGCCTGTCGCTCGGGCCCAGCATCGGTGTCTACCGGCCTGTCGCTCGGGCCCAGCATCGGTGTCTACCGGCCTGTCGCTCGGGCCCAGCATCGGTGTCTACCGGCCTGTCGCTCGGGCCCAGCATCGGTGTCTACCGGCCTGTCGCTCGGGCCCAGCATCGGTGTCTACCGGCCTGTCGCTCGGGCCCAGCATCGGTGTCTACCGGCCTGTCGCTCGGGCCCAGCATCGGTGTCCGCGTTCAGCTTAGCTCACTCGTACGAGTTAGCAATTTCCGATGGCACCACGTGGAGGAACGGACTCGCCATCAACCTTGAACACATCAATAGTAGGGATAAAATATATGTAGTGACCGGACCAGCTATTATGACGCATACGTGTTCGCCCTGGAAATGATCTGCATTCTATTCTCGAGCCGTTCTGTTATACATCTCATCTTCTTTTTCATCCATTAAGCTCATTAAGCTTTTATTTGTTCACGAATATTCATTTTTTTTTTCAAAGATCTTTCTTCGTCAGTAAAAAATTTTCCTGGGTAATGCGCGAGCTACTGGGAGAATTCTAAAAAGTTTGGGGATCTATGGCTCAGAGAACGGTCGTCTTCAAAGTTTTCAGGAGTGCAGGTGACCGATGCCTGTCAGTGTAGCATGATCTTCTGGCGTAGAGCTTTGTAGTCTCTCTCTTCAACTAATACAAATGGCCATTGATTGCAGTCTGAGGAGGACAGAAGTCGACTAGAACAGATCACGAATGAGCTGAATAGTACCGAATGGAGTGAGAAGGAAACAAAGCAAGAAGACGCAGCGACTGCTGAGAAGGTTCTGAGGCCGTCATTCCATTCCTTTCGCTTGATTTCCTCTCTATTATTTTCTCTGTCCCTCTCTCACTTTCTTTCTTACTTTCCCTTTCTCTCGCTCTTTCTAGTTTTTCTCTTTCTTTATTTCTCTCTGTTTTTATCTTCATCTCTCTTAATTTCTCTCTTTCTCTCTTCCTTTCTCTTCATCTCTCTTTCTACCTCTCACTCTCTCTCGCTCTACCCCTATCTCTCTCTTTCTTTCAATAGGTGAATTTTTATTCCATTCGAGAAACTAGATGTTATGAACAGATAAAGCTAGAGGAGGAGAAGCGCGAATGCCTGGAGCAGCTGAGCGATCTTGACTCACAAGTAAAGCGACAAAAGATGCGATTGGAAGTGATACGGGAAATGATGGACAACGACGAGGCAGCATGGAGTCTGCCTGAGTGGACAAATACTCTTCAAGGTCATTCTTCTCATGATCAAAATTTATTTTTCATTCTAAAAATTGGATCATATTCCCATTTTTGAAGAATGGATTGCTCTTCAAAATTTGAAGTTAAAACTTGTTGTTTTACTTGGAGCACTGCCGAAACTGGACTACTGTATTGTAGCAGAGTCCCGCTTATGACAACCTGGACTACTGTATTGTAGCAGAGTCCCGCTTATGACAAACTGGACTACTGTATTGTAGCAGAGTCCCGCTTATGACAACCTGGACTACTGTATTGTAGCAGAGTCCCGCTTATGACAAACTGGACTACTGTATTGTAGCAGAGTCCCGCTTATGACAACCTGGACTACTGTATTGTTGTTGTTGTAGATTGCCCGCCGTAGGTCTCCGGCTGGGTAGACGAGGTCTTCTTTGACATGGCTCAGAAAACAATAACCTTACTTACATCATTTATCTAATTACATTATTTCTCTTTCTCTCTCGGGGTTTATTTTTATTATTTTTTTTTATTTTTTATTATTTTTTTTTTATTATTATTATTATTATTTTTTTTTTTTATTATTTTTTTTATTATTTTTTTTTATATTTTATTTATTTATTATTTTTTTTTTTTTATATTTTATTTATTTATTTATTTATTTATTTTTTTTTTTATATATATATTTTTTTTTTTTTTTTGAGAGAGAGAAAGGAATCACTGGTATAAGAACTTAACAACAGACGTCGGGCTATTCCACAAATCTATACTTCTTAAAAGTGTGTGGTCACAGCGACACGAGAATAAATGACTAGTTGTATGTGGCTCTTCTAAACATTTTGGGCAAAGAGGTGATAGGGCAGCTCCTATTCTGTGTAGGTAGCTGTTAAGGGAACTTGCATAGCCACTACGTAGTTGCGATAATGTTATTTGTTGTTCCCTGGGAAGTTGATTCGTTGATTTATGGATTCTGGGAGGTTTCTTACCTAGAACTGGGTTAGGTGAGCAAGATCTAATGAAATTTCTAACAGTTTCAGTATGTATTCTTTTAAGTGCGGCTTTCTGATCACTGTCTACTAGCATAATTTCTAAGTCCTTGGCATGTTTACGAATAGTTCTAGGTGGTTTGGGTTCCATTGGGAAGTTTTGTTTGGAGGTCCATTGGGTCCGACGCCATGTAGCGTCGTCCACAGTCGCACCGCGTGTAGGTGACCTCCGTCGCGACCTACTGTATTGTAGCAGAGTCCCGCTTATGACAACTTGGACTACTGTATTGTAGCAGAGTCCCGCTTATGACAAACTGGACTACTGTATTGTAGCAGAGTCCCGCTTATGACAACCTGGACTACTGTATTGTAGCAGAGTCCCGCTTATGAAAAACTGGACTACTGTATTGTAGCAGAGTCCCGCCTATGACACAAGAAACTAGTTTTATCTAGCAGAAAAGTAGATATGATGTCCATCTTCATGATGGAAAAACAGAAGTTTTCTGAATGTCGGAAAAAAAACCTTAGTACATAATGGAGGAAAATTTGGAAGTTTCCAGAGATTTCATATGAACGGGAAGGTGCATACCTGCAGAAGGAAGCTTTGAGGGTGGAGAAAGAGAACCTCGAAAAAGAGCTCATTGCAGTCAAGGAAATGGTTATTGTTGTTTCTCCTGTCGGTGTAGTTTGAGAATTGGTCATAGATTTGCAGCCAACGCTCGAATACAATGGGGAAAGGGTTTACGTCAATAACTTTCTCAGCAAAACCAATAACAATTACCAGGGTTTCGAAAAAAAGGGGAACTCAAAGTTATGTGAGATTTTTTTAAAATCATGGTGAAAAATGGTTTGTGAAGGTTTTCTGTAGCAAGTGGTTTAAAAAAGACTTTAGATGTGTAATATTGAGAGAAGAACGAACAATGATAAATTGAGGAATTCAAAAACTTCTAATATCAGTTGAGTTTCGAGAGGGTTATGATATCATGGGGTTCAAAAAGGTTAATTGTAAGTAGACGATCAAAAATGTGACGGAATTATGAGGTTTGAAAATGTTATTGTAATATTTCGAGGTCAGAAAAGGTTGCTGTAGTATCAGGTTTAAAAAGTTGACCCAATTTTGAGGTTCAGAAAGGTTATGGTATTATGAGATATACAAATGTTACTGTTGAATCAAGCTTGAAAAGGGTACTGTAATATGAAAGCGCTACTGTAATAGGGGCAAGGTTGGGTTGAGGTGATCC
This sequence comes from Allodiplogaster pararmata, assembly GCA_964056735.1. Lineage (NCBI taxonomy): Eukaryota > Metazoa > Nematoda > Chromadorea > Rhabditida > Diplogasteridae > Allodiplogaster > Allodiplogaster pararmata. The sequence continues at coordinate 25,512,851 of OZ057406.1, read as the reverse complement.
ATGTGCGCATGAAAGTGACCGAAGAAGGGAGCGACACGCAGACGAGCTCGCATAGGCTGCGCACTCTGCAGAGAAGGCGAGCGGAGGAGTTGGAGACGTGGAAGATCAATATTGCACTCGTACGGTTTCAGCTGAGGAAGGGTAGATATTGATCGAGTTACTTCTCAGATTGGAACTAGAGAACCTGCATATGGTGAAAAATGAGTATCACTATTTGGGTCACTTTCTTGCCGAAAAATTGAATAAACGTCCGTTCGACGAGTAAGGGGCCTAGAAAAATGAGAAGCGAGCAAGTATTCACAATATTGACCTTTTTTTGCCAATCTCGGACCGATTGAAACATATGTTGGCCTTAAATCAGGTGTTCTAGACTGAGACAAGTAGGACTCTTGATAAAACTTTTTTCTCTTCTCACTAAGAAAAAGAAGAAAGAAAACAATAGGAGAGACAACGGATGAGTTTTTCGTGTTGAAGCCACAGCACGAGATAATCGTGATTCATTCTTCGAGACAAGAATGGACTACAACGGCAACAAAAGCGTTTTCTAAACTGGTCTAATTCATTTTTTGTGGTCCTTTTCATCGACATAATAATTATTTTCTTTTTGAGGCTGAGCGACGCCATGCGATGGCAGCTGAGGAGTTGAAGCGAATTGTGGCTGCCCCCTTGGACTCCTTCGAAGAAGTCGCTGCGACCCCCGCCGTGCACCTCAGGAAGCTCCCTTCTGCAGCCGGGCAGACGAAGCCTGCACCTGAAGACTCAGATGGTAGACAAGTTATTGCTAATAGTCGCTTTTGCAGCTTTATCGTATACGTGTCTCGGTAGTGTTGTGGCAACGTGCTCACGCTTGGTAAGAGAAAAATTAAAATGTGTGGGTTCAATACCCTTCCGTGGAGGAGCTTTTGCCGGTGCGGAAGTTTAAAATATGACGGTCGCTTTACTGTTCAAAAACGTGTAATAGAGACGGCAATGTTAAAAAAGGTCTATAATAATAAATCAAGTTTATTTGTCATGGTTGAATGGGAGAAACAGGAAGCCACCCAATAACTGCAGTTTGCTTGGAGCTGCCGACCCAATGAATCCATATTTGAAGTGAAAGGGAAATTGAATCCCTTAAAACGAGTTCACTTGAGAACAAGTATTTTTTCGTGGAATAGCTATTAATGTTCCATTGAAACATATAATTTAAGGTCATAAAGGTTATTTATTTATTATGAAACTAAGGAATTGACTTTGTTGTTCTGAAAAGGTGCAATTTTCATCGAAAATACAATTATTATTTTCAAAATATAAATATATCAACAAATACAAAATATTGTAAATTTAAAATACATGTTTTTTACGAAGGAACTGTTCAAATGTCAAGACGTAGAAACAAATCTATGCGCTCTATCTATGCGCTAATCTATGCGCTACCCAGAAAACTGTTTCAGATGATGATATTATTGACACATCGCAAGCTGCGTTTGTTCCCGTGCTAAAGAAGAGAAATAAAGGGCGAGTGCAGGTGAGAAAAAGGGCAAGATGATCTAGCCATGATGAAAATGGAGATTGGAAAACAGGGAGACATCAGGATTACTCAGGATGATTCCGTTATCCTTACAGCGGGTAAAATCTATGCGCGAATCTATGCGCTACATGGTAAGAGCTAGTGATATGGGCTCTCTGTTCGCATACGTTATATATTATTTACACACGCTCTAGGTTCCTCTCTTGATTCTGTTATTTCCTCATAATTAGTCTTTCTAAAAAAACAGCCTGATGTTACTTTGATACTTTCCTAAAAAAAAAACGCACTGTGTCAAAATATAAATGTTATTTGGAATTAGACCAGTTTAACGTGTTTTCTTTTGTATGGCAATCTCTTTTTTTCACCGCACTCCTTCGATCTCACGCCATTTTCTCAAAATTAATGTCAAAGATCTACACGCTTCATCAGAATTTGAGAGAAACAGATTGGAAGCCACCAACTAGTAGATTTACAGTTAGAGCTACCGAATCATTAATACCTAGATCAAATATCATCACAAATTGGATCTCGAAGACTCAGACAACCCTGTATAATATCGTGTAAACGGATTGGTATAATATCGTGTAAACGGATCGCAGAGTAATACAATAATACACACAGTTGTTATCCACCAGGAATAACGCTAGGAAGAATAAGAAGCAGGGTTTATTTATTCATGTCCGGTCGCCTGTCGGCGGGCGTCTGTTTTAGACCTTTGGCGGGCGTCTGTCTTTTAACTCATAAGGGGGACCTTTATGTGAAAATTTTTTTCAAATCTCATAAGGGTGAAATTTTTTCAAAAAACTGTTTATCCCATGAAAATAAAACTTGAAATTTTTTTTCGAGATGTGAGGCAAGTGTCTGTATACAAAATTTTTCGCCTCCGACGGGCATCTGTAGGATTTTCGGATCAACTAAAAACCCCTGATAAGAAGCAGGGGTTAAATAGTGACCGGATCGGTCCCGTCGGCGGATACATGTACACACACTATTGACAAAAAACTCCCTATTTTCTTACCCTTTTCCTTCATCCCCTCTTCTTTTATCCTCCAAACTTTGAGCGGCGGATACATGTAAACCCAAATTGGGCGGTTCCATTTAACCCGTGATAAGAAGACGCGCACAGTTCTACAAGGTTTATGTTCCGAATCTGAAGTTTCTATCAATTTGGAAGAAGAGGTTCTTTTACAGAGAGGAGAACAGGGGGATGTAGTTGAGACGGAGCTAGAAGAAGTCAGAGAACGGCGGCGGGAGGTCGTCTACCATAAAGTGTCTGCCTGGAGACAGAGCCCTATGAGTAGCTCCACCGGCCAGGTCTGCTCTTGCACTTTGCATGATGTGCAAACACAAGTCACCGAAACTTTTGAAAATTCGAAAAGCGAGCGGGGCGGGGGAGTCTCGAATGTTGAGAATCTCTCTCTTTCTTTGCCCTTCACTTCGAGCTCGCTTATCTTACGGTCAGACTCCTCCGCTCGAAGAACGGTAGAATGAGAAGTTCGGTATATTCTAGAATAATGAAAAGTTCTTTATCGTTCCCTATAAATTCAAGAAAGCGTATAATGAAAAAAATGAAACTGCAAAAGGTTTTATTTTGTGTTGTTGTTGTTTGCCCATAGGTCCTGTCGAGGGAAGTCCTTTGGGATAGTTTGTTGAGGATCCTTTTGAGTCCGGAGAAATTTTCTCCGTCTACACTCGCACTGCAGTCGGCGATCTTCTTCGCGAGACCCATTTTTTAACCGGAGTAGGGCAAGAAACTATTTTACGGGTGCCTCGACTCGCCATTATAAAGTATAGGGGAGTATCGACTGATGTTTTATCCGGTGGCATGCCCAGGCCAGTCCGGCATCGCCCTCTTCTGACGAACTACAATATTTTTATTTTTTGCATAAATTTGTCTCGCGGTGCTTTGGAAAAAAAGATTTGGAAAAAAAACTTAACATTTGAGGTTGAAATTGAAAATAAATTTTGAATTAAAAACCCTGGTAAGCATTTGAAGGCGCCCGGTTCTTACTCCTCGGGTCGGGGAAGCACGGACTCGACCGCGTGTTTGGTTGAGCATCGATTCCGGCCAGACATTTTCCTCAACAAGGACTCGGAACCGATGAGCAGCGTGGAAAAGCAGCGAAACCTGGATTCCACCATAGTCGAAGGTGCGCTGCTAGAAGATTTTAATTTTTTTAAACTTCTGATTCTTTTACTTTTTTACGGACTATTCCAAAACATCGCGTGGAAAATATAAGAGATGAGAGAAGGAAGGATTGAGTAAGAGAAGCGGAAGGATTGAGTAAGAGAAGCGGAAGGATTGAGTAAGAGAAGCGGAAGGATTGAGTAAGAGAAGCGGAAGGATTGAGTAAGAGAAGCGAGAAAGAATCGTAGGGAGTCAGAGGCGCTTTCCAATGGAATAACTTCGGTGAGATTTAAGTTTGGAAATGGAAAGCGGGGAGAGTTGTTAGAAGGCAGCCGCTCAGGAGGAAGAAAAAAGAAAGAATGTTTTTTTTAGAAGAGAAAAGTATTCAAATTCGTAGTATAGCTGATTATAGGTCTCAGTTAATTTTTTTTTTTTACTACCGACAAGCATCGAGTAGTTGTAGGAAAGAAGAAAAAATGTATTTAAAAAAAGAGGGAGAGCGGCTCTTCATAGCCGACTCTCTTCGATGCAAGACGTTTGCCGGCAACAACAAAAACAACAACAACAAGTAGTTGTAGGAAGAGTTTTATGAAGCTGGGCGAAGAGGAGAAAATGTAGAGAGAATGAAGATCGTTAGCCTTTCAGTGGATGACGATCTCGACAATTCTGTAGTGTATGTGGATGCCTCGGAAGCGAAGATAACCTACGACAAGTTCTTCCAAAAGGTCAGCATTCTTATACTGCCCAATCTCTCTATTTTTTCTCACCACCTCTACCTCGCTTGTCGTGGAGAGCTTTTTTTGATAAAAAACTTGACGGATTGAGCTTGGTGGTCGCGGTCACCCCGGCCCAGACCATGCAAGAATTGGTGTGGCCTCTATCTCGAGACGCGGCGGCCATTTTCATTAGCCTCCTTGACGTTCTGGGGGTTGAAGGATTGCTCAATATTGAACAAGTTTTCATCGGTGAAGACAATATCCAAAGTGTCCATCAGCTTAAACTGTTGTATGTGCCTTAAAATGTGCATTATCATGTGTGCGTGTGTAGCTTAGTGGGGAGAGCATGCGCCCGGAATGTGAAAGGTCACGGGTTCGGTTCCCGTCACACCACAGGATTTTTGCACAAGTTTCTGCGAACAGTCCGCTCCTCTGTTCGGTATAAAAATCCGTTGCTTGAGATCGACGAGGAGTAGGGAAAACTCTTATTTACAAAACCAATTAAGCAGTTCACGACATCTCTGAAGACGGGTCGCCTTCATCTGGTCCGTCAATGCGTGAAGATTTGAAGATCTTCCGAACTGTCATCCGAGATATTCAGCTCCTTCGCGATTTTTCTAAGTCTCCGCTCTAAATCATAACGATTTATGAGTCGGATGCTTCTCATGTTTGAGGAAGTGATCGCGGTCGCTGGTCTACCGCTTCTCGGACGGTCATATGTTGTACCAGTCTCATGAATGCAACGTTTTGTGTTTTCAATGGTCCTGCGGGATTCTGGCGTTGAGTGTTCCTAAAGTGGCTCAAGCGCAGAATGTAGCCTCGGTCCATATCAGAGAGCATTACCGGAAAACAAAAAGAGATATCATCCCGGTTTTTTCAGGCTGTCTATAACGTTTTAACTAAGATACGAGCAATAACGAAAGAACACGACCGCCACAATAAACAAAAAAGTACAGTAAAAGTACAAATTTGTCTCCCTGAACTTTCTTCGCACCCTGCAGACCGCCTTCCGTTTAAAAAACTGTCTTTTTTTGTTCACTTTTTTACATGTAACTGGGTCAATTTCTGTACATGTATTTGTGAGTGTGTTGAGGGAATGTCGCCTCCCCCTGCTCGCTCAGTCATTCCTGAGGCGCCTGCTCCATTCAACGTCCCTTCTCCATTCGATGAGTCTTTCACGACGGACCAAAGCATCTGGTCACAGAATGGATTTTGACATCTGCTTTCCGTCTTGATTGTGGTTTTCACTCTGTCCATAATGTAGTTCAGTCTTATCCGGTTGTTCGAGACCAAATCGCTTAAAAACAAAAGGAACTCAGCTGTCAATGTTTACATTTTGGTACATTTATGAAAACCAATGATTTTGTTGAGGTAAATTTTCATTTTTAAATTCATACTATCTTCTGCTAATCAACTAGGTAGGGTTTCCTCGATTATATCATTAGGCCCTGGTTTTCAGCTGACCATCCGGAAAGCCAACCGAAACGTTCTGGTTTAATTGCCAACATTACTAAAGTCTGTAAGACTCTTTTGATCCTTCAAATTTTCATTTTCGCGAGCCGGTAAGACTCATTTAATAACAGTTTTCCCTCTGATTTTATCGAACTCGATTGCAGTATTCATCTTTATCTTCTATTTTTCAAGTTTTGTGATTCTGATGTCGTTTGAAGTTCCAAAGGAGAAAAACTGTCATTTTCTGTGAATAAATGGTCTTTGCTGTGCGGAGGAATGAAAATAACGGGAGAGATGGATTTAATCCGAGTCCTAATTATCTTTATTTAATATTTAGCATTAAAAACAGCCCAAAGTTTGCATAGGACACCTTTATTGTTATAAAAGACTCTTAAGCTTGCTCTCTTTTTATTATTTTTGAACCCCGCCTCCCCTCTTTCCCCGTTCGGATAGAGGTCGTTTTAAAACTCTGACAAGTGCAGATGTTTTCGAAGGTTGGCTTGGACAAGAAGTTGAACTCGGACAGATGTATTGCGAACATGTCGGAATTAGGTGCTGAACAACCCGCGACGGCGATGTAGACGTGATTGATTTTGGTAAAGGTAGTGGGGAAGTCTTGAGTGTGGACCCTAATGCTAATCGTGGTTTGGGCTGAAAGGTTATGTTTGGGCTGAAGGCGAAGTTTCAGGAAGTTGTGGGTTGTATTCGGAAACTTTGAAACATTTGAGTGATCTGGCATTGAAATTTTTATTTCAATAATGATTTTGCTGACAGTCAATGATTGTACCAAACTTGTCACAAAGTAGTTGCCAGTCATACGTTGCATCAAAAACTCGGGCCCAAGATTTAAGCTTTTTCGGGTCTCAGTTTCCTCTACGATTGGATCCAAAGTTTATTTTTCTCGAGCTCCTGTGGGTCTCACGGTTGAAATCGAAGAAAATCTATACGTTAAAACCCCCTTAATTCTAGATTTAACTATTTGATACTTTCTCTCGAGGCGTCTGCCACTTTGGCGAGTTTCAAAAAGCTGTGTGTGTCTAGTGCTAACGTTTTTGTGCTAAAAATGTGTAATCGATTTAAGGTCATTTACAGATAAAAACAGGAAATTTTTTGTTTTAATGAAATTTTTTGAGGAAATTTTTGTTTACTACTACATAGGTAGGTTTACTGTTGGCTTAAAAAACAATTTACTTTAAATTAGAGGGAGAAACCCATTTTAAATAAAGAAAGCATTTTTTTCAAAATAAAAAAATGGTACCAGAATACGGCTTAAGGTGGTCCTGTAAGAAATAGAGGACCTTTGGAATTATTTATCTTCTCTCTTTGCTAAAGTTTTGTTGAGACTAGTTGAAGTAAGCAATGAAAGTTTTTTTGTGTTTTTCATCTAGCTTTTCATTTATATCTTCAGGGAACTGGGATGAGATCTGATGTTCAGTGCTCCTCATCTCTGAAATCTCTTCTTCTCTTACGAATTCCCTTTTCCTCAAATTCTCTCTTCTCTTCGCTGTGATGCTGGCTTCTAGGAATCGTAAGCAGGCAAATTCATAGCTTATTCTCTATCACTCTTTTTTTTCTCTATTTTTCTTGATCTATCTCATTTCAAATCACTTCTCTCTCTCTCTTGCTCACTTCCAAGCTATTTCTGTACTTCTGGCACTCAAATGTGAATTCTGTGTAACACATCTTTCATTATCTTTTCTGCTCTACACTCTGGTCTCGCTCTTTCCTATCATGAGTTCTGATTCTCTCATCATGCCTTTCTCTGTCTCATTTCTCTTTCTCCTTTTCACATATCAAGTATTGCACTCTCTAAGTTCCCTTTTATCTCTCATTGTGATGATGCTTTCTTCTTTTCATGTTTTTTTCCCTCTAAATCCTCTTCATAACAGTGCACTGCCCAGAAAAATAGGTGGGAAGGAGAGGAAACATGTTGCATCGAAATTATGGAGCCGAATGTATTTCGACGAATAAATGGAGTTGAATCCATGTGTAGGGTGACTTATATAAATGCGTTTTTTCCTTGATATGAACAGATATGAAGCTATTGATAACCTCTTGGAAGTTTGGGGTTATCGACTTGATGGTCTTGAAATCTAGTAAACAGATTAGACGGAGGATCTATATAAGAGAACGCACATATGCTCGCAGTATGTCTGGAGTATTTGGTCGTAATAGATATGAGGATCTTCCTCCACTATTTACTGCATCTCACTAGTTCTATAGCATATTTTCATCGAAAGAATTGGCTCAATTATCAAGAAGCTCACATTTGGAATCAGTACTGCTCGCTATGATGAACACAGGGGTTAAATAGTGACCGGATCGGTCCCGCCGGCGGATACATGAACATACACTATTGACAAAAAACTCCCTCTCTTTTTTACCCTTTTCTTTCATACCCTCTTCTTTTTTCCTCCAAACTTTGAGCGGCGGATACATGTAAACGCAAATTGGGCGGCTCCATTTAACCTCTGGATGAACATCTACCTATTGAACTTGTAAATTTTCACAGCGGCTTTTATTTGATAAGTTCATAGGGTAGACTGTTAGATGAAGTGAAAGCAAAAAACTTGAACAAGTTTTAAAAAGTATGTTTTGACAGTTTTCTCGCGATAATGGGAGATAAGAAAATTTTACAGATAAGCAGTCAAAAGGACGGCCGAGCGTGTTTGTGAGTCGTCACTCTAGTAATATGAATGCGATGCGGTCACTGTTTAACCGCATCGCACATAGGAATGCGATGCGGTCACTGTTTAACCGCAACGCACATGCTGCTTTCAGCAATTTTTTCCTCTTTTTCTGTCGTGTGGCTTTAAAATATTTTGTTTTTATGATGTACACAACCAACATTACGATGTAAAAATTGCATAGAATTTATTATTGCAACCCGAAGATGTGAGAAGAATACAAAGTAAATGGCGTTGCGAAGCAGCGCCAAAACGAAAGTCGGTGGTGCATGAAGAGCGTTGCTTTTTATGTATAACACACGGAGGATGGTTGAAAGATGAGCAGTAAGAGTTGGAAGGACACTTCTTAGAAGCACTTGCGGTGGACAATTGAGGGGCCGGACTCGTCGTACTCGGCTTTGGAGATCCACATCTGCTGGAAGGTGGAGAGGGAGGCGAGGATGGATCCACCGATCCAGACGGAGTACTTCCTCTCGGGGGGAGCGATGATCTTGATCTTCATCGTGCTGCAAGGAATCAACGCATGAATTCATTGCTAGCTATCGACGATCAATAACTCAACGATTACGCTATTTTATTAAATGTTTTCCTGAAATTTTCAGAGTTGTGAAAAGTCCAAATAAATAAGAGTACAAACCTGGGGGCAAGAGCGGTGATCTCTTTCTGCATACGATCGGCGATTCCGGGGTACATGGTCGTTCCTCCGGAAAGGACGGTGTTGGCGTACAGGTCCTTACGGATGTCAATGTCGCACTTCATTATGGAGTTGTAGGAAGTCTCGTGAACTCCAGCAGATTCCATACCCAGGAAGGATGGCTGAAAATCGAGAACGGATTTGAGTTATATAACATTTCTCTTTGGAATTGAAATAAACGTGAGTGAACTCGCCCTCAGAATTCGGACAAGTCTAACCTGGAAGAGTGCCTCGGGGCAACGGAATCGCTCGTTTCCGACGGTGATGACCTGTCCGTCGGGAAGCTCGTAGGACTTTTCGAGTGAGGAAGAAGAGGCTGCGGTGGCCATCTCCTGCTCGAAGTCGAGAGCGACGTAGCAGAGCTTCTCCTTGATGTCTCGGACGATTTCTCGCTCGGCGGTAGTGGTGAAGGAGTAACCGCGCTCAGTGAGGATCTTCATGAGGTAGTCAGTCAAATCTCGGCCAGCCAGATCTAGACGGAGAATGGCGTGGGGGAGAGCGTATCCTTCGTAGATGGGGACGGTGTGGGTAACACCATCTCCGGAGTCCAGCACGATTCCGGTGGTACCTGTAAAACACCAAACCTTTTCTTAATCGATCACACATTCACGTAATGATCATATGTTCCTTAAGTTATTTCATACTGAAGAATATCATTCTAAAATAATATCCCTTGAAAAATTTTTTTCTAAAAGCTTCATCGAAGACAAAATTGAAAGAAAACTATTTATTATCTTAGCTGTATATCATCATGAACTCAGACGCCATAATCAACAAAAAAAGACGACACTGACGTCCAGATGCGTAGAGGGAGAGGACGGCCTGGATGGCAACGTACATGGCAGGAGTGTTGAAGGTCTCGAACATAATCTACAACGCGCAAAATCTCTCAATTCTCAATTATCTCTTCACTGATCAAGAAGAAAAAGACACCCAAAATTCTTGAGTAGCAAAAAAGTCTTGTCAGCCAAGATATTCAATTATCATAGAATGGTAATAAGAAAAAAATTGTGTAATCACCTGGGTCATCTTTTCTCTGTTGGCCTTGGGGTTGAGCGGAGCCTCGGTGAGAAGAACAGGGTGCTCTTCAGGTGCAACTCGGAGCTCGTTGTAGAAAGTGTGGTGCCAGATCTTCTCCATGTCGTCCCAGTTGGTCACGATTCCATGCTCAATGGGGTACTTGAGGGTGAGGATACCTCTCTTGGACTGAGCCTCGTCTCCTACGTACGAGTCCTGAAATGAACGCCTAACGGTTGCATGTTCTGCTCAAATTTTTAAAATCTAGTAATGTGAATACTTCCTTAAAAATTGGAATTATACTGCATTTTTGACGAGTAAAAGGAGCTAGTCGGGATAAAACTGACCTTCTGTCCCATCCCCACCATGACACCCTGATGCCTGGGGCGTCCGACGATGGAGGGGAAGACGGCGCGGGGAGCGTCATCTCCGGCGAAGCCGGCCTTGCACATGCCGGAGCCATTGTCCACAACGAGTGCCGCTACCTCTTCGTCACACATCCTTTCTTTGTCTGACTGTCCCTTACGAGTGTCTGAAGGCGGGGCCTTGATTCACTTATATACCAACCGCTCTACGCGTTTTGCGAAGCGTCGCGGTCGCAAGCGATTCTTCTAAGAGTCTGCTAAAGATACTTGTGTTTCGAGGAATCAGTAGGCGCTTGACAGCTCAACCCACTGCAAGCATTTGTTGTTTGTCCGAGAAAGAGAGATTGTAGAAGGAAGATGGGAAGAGAGAAAAAGAGCAGCTACTGCAAAGGGTAGGGATATAAGCTTCTTCCTCTGACATGTTTTGATTGGAACGACTTCTCAGTAGTGGGTGGAAGAGTTTTATGTGCACATAATACAGCTGTTCATTTTTTTTTCTTCTTCACGTAGCCATGCAGATCTATTATTCTCAATTACGTTCGTGCAAGAAATTAGGTGAGGCGGTCGGTCGGTCACACAGCCTTATCTGTGATTTCTTTTTCCAAGAAAAGCTTAGAACTGACGGACCTTTCAGATTGAGTATTGAAGCCAAAGTGTGTTCTCTCTCTCTCATAGCATTAACTTCTCCTTGATCTGTTTGTGTGTTTGTTTCTCTTCTTCAACCGCTCAAGCGTAGATTCCGAGAATGAGGAAAGAAAAAAGAAGCAAAACAGAGATGGAAGAAGAAGGGAAGAGAGGGGGAAAGGGGCGATGAAGCATCGGCGTCGCTCTCAAATCTCTACCCGTATCTCTCTTTCTCATTGTCAAATACACGTCTGCGTGATTCTCGGTATCCACCACTTGAGCAATACAATCAGCATGCATAGCATTTTACTGCAATACACTTTTCTGTTTCCTCAGCTACTGAGAGTACCTGAGAAAGGTTGACAGGGAAACTAGGAAATGGATTCATACCCAGATCGAGAAAAAAACTAGTTTCGCTTTTCGAGGGTGATACAACTGATTGTTATAAAAGCTAGCAGTGTTAGCTTCAGCTTCATGTCGATTCATGCCCTTTTTTCCAGAACTAATGTTCACATATTTCCAAATCGTCGTACCTTGATTCAGAAATTCTTGACTGCTTAGCTTATCAGTTAGTAAGTTGTGTTTTTTAGAATTAAAACAGTGGTTTCCTCATTCTTGAAACTTAATTCTCGAACAACCTAATCAGTTAACTCCAAATGTAAGATACATATCAATATACCGCAGCAGTTTGCTCGCGTTCTTGTGATATTAAAGCAAATAAAGTATGTATATTCATACTGAAACCCCATATAATAAACTGAAACCCATATAATAATTCTAAATCCTTTTTCCATTATTTTTTCTCAAGCTATTGGAGAGTTTAACTGGAAGTTAGTTTGGAGTTTTCTTTGTCAAGAGGAGAATGATCATTTTTATTCCATACTTGTTCATATTGCCATTTAACGTTTGAAAAATGGAAAAGAAATAAAAGCTCATTGAGTTCTAAAAAGTTGAGCAGCAACATTTCCTCTAACTTTTCAATATATTTGTTAAAGTCGAAAAAGCTTATTTAGTCAACTTCTAATTCGTTGGTTTACCTGAAGTCAATTTTTAAAAAATAAAAATCTAATTATTTACGAGATTTTGTTTAGGGTTGACTCGTGTGACAACGCATACATGTTTTTGTCTCTTTCTCTGTACCGGGTTCGCCTTGCTCTATTTATTTGTGGTTCTCTTCCGATGTTCTTTCCCCCCTTCTTTCCCTTTTTCTCATTCTTCACTTCATATTGGTATTTCTCTTTCTTTACCCTCTAAACCTCTTTAAATATATTTCACTGTCGTTTGAATTCTCTCTCTCTCTCTCTCTCTCTCTCTCTCTCTCTCTCTCTCTCTCTTCCTTTCCCCCTTCCCTATCTCTTTCAATTTCAGTGTTCCTCCCTAAGGTTCGCAGTGTGGTCACTTGTGCTCTATTTCTTTCCGCCCTTGCGCGCTCGCTCGCTCCAACCTGCCTTCTCACCCATCCGTCCATACTCTCTACCCCGTGTTGATGACCTTCGGACCAAAAAAACACCATTTGAATCGCGCGCCTTGTTGGAATTTTCTTGTGCTCGGGGCCTTTCGACCAACCAGAGCGGGTTGAGAGCTGGAGGGAAGCCAAAGACCCGCCCATTCCTTCTACTTTGCTCTCCGCGCTCTTTCTCTCGCTCTGTGCGTGCCTACACACTAACATGGATGCGTCATTCCTCTCTCTTCTCTCTCTCTCTCTCTCTCTCTCTCTCTCTCTCTCTCTCTCTCTCTCTCTCTCTCCTCCCCATACTTTCTATAACTCTCATTCTTCCCATTCCCAATCTCTTTCTGAACTCTGTTAACCTCTCTGCCCCAAAATTAACCTTTTATGTCTCTAGCATCAACCCCTTCCCTTTCTTCCAGTCTGCTACTCTGTGTTTTCTCCTATCTCCCATTAGTTCTCATTATTCAAAACGCCCCCCCCCCCTTCCCCTCCATCTCTAGTGTCTTCATCATACTCTGTTAACCCTGCCATACTGCATTCTCCGCTTTGAAGAGGTTTTGTGTATGGTGATAGTCATCGCTCTTTGCCAGAAATGACTGGCCACAGATGCCACCCGGATCTATCTCTCCAGATGGCCTTGTAACCCCTCGTTCCTTCTTTTTCACTCTTCTCTCTCCATAACTTTTGCTTCTTTCGTCCGTTTCCCTGTTCCTTCTTTTTTGTTAGCTAAAACAGTTTGAAAAGCGGCTATATCTGTGTCCTCTCCTCTGAACACATTTACTGTTTTGTGTTTCTCCCTACCCCTCCTCGCCCCTTCCCTTCTCCCTGTTTTAAGGTCAAGCGTTCTTTACAAATGCTAAGGCTCTTTTCAAATGGGTTGTAGCTGCGTTTTCAGTCAGTAATAAGCGCCTCTCAGATATGTTATGAAAGAAGATGAGTCACTTCCCGCCACACTATCGCAGCATGCGTTTACCCGAGACGCAATTCGGGTTTTGTGGAATGACTATGATCTATTTTGCATTTCTCCTGACTATCATTTCCTAGAATGTTGATGTCTTTTGAAACCTTCACAGTTGCATTCCTCTCTAGTTTTCTTTTCTACGCTACTCTCTTCGGCTGGATCTGTCGCTTTCCTTTACCTTTGTTTGAATTTCCTAAATTCTCTCTCTCTCTCTCTCTCTCTCTCTCTCTCTCTCTCTCTCTCTCTCTCTCTCTCTGTGTGTCTCTCTCTCTTTTTGTTTCTCGTGCTCATCCTTAAGACACCCTGGTCCATTTCGATCATTCTCTCTTTTTCTCTTTATATTTTTATTCATTCACTTTGTCTCTCCTTTCACTCTCTTGCTTTTCTGAATGAAATACAATGAGACTCTCTAGAAGTGAGGCGATGAAGAAAGAATTTGAACCTGGTCTGCAATGCTGTCGCGTTCTTTTTGTCTATCTCTCTGGTTCTTTATTCTGGTGCATATTTTGATATTAATTCGTTGAGTTGAACTGCAATCTACCCTAACTCTTAATGTAATCCCGTTTGTCGAGTGTATAGAATATTAAATATAAATAGAATATCAAATCAAAATTATTAAATATTAAATATAAGTTATGGTAAAGGGAAAATTCTTTGTTGTTTTGCAATAGTACTCTTTTAAATAAATGATCTGGGCTTGTTTCGTCTTTAGTTTGCTCATTTATATGACTCACCCTTGATTATATTCTTCTGACCGCCGCACTGGGCCCTTGATTGAAACACCTCTGTCATACACAGTTTTGATGAGTTTCTACAGTTGCAGTCTTGTGAAGTGTCCATAGAGAACATACAAATGTGTGACGAAGAAGTAGCGGCACTCGTTGTGGACAATGGCTCCGGCATGTGCAAAGCCGGCTTCGCCGGAGATGACGCTCCCCGCGCCGTCTTCCCCTCCATCGTTGGACGCCCCAGGCATCAGGGTGTCATGGTGGGCATGGGACAGAAGGTCAGTTTCATCCCGAGTTGTTCCTTATACTTTAATTTTTAGAGAATATTCATCCTTACTCGTTTTTTTTTTTAGAAAATCGAGCAGAACATGAAACCGAGAGTCATTTATTTCAGGACTCGTACGTAGGAGACGAGGCTCAGTCCAAGAGAGGTATCCTCACTCTCAAGTACCCCATTGAGCACGGTATCGTGACCAACTGGGACGACATGGAGAAGATCTGGCACCACACTTTCTACAACGAGCTCCGAGTTGCACCCGAAGAGCACCCTGTTCTTCTCACCGAGGCTCCGCTCAACCCCAAGGCCAACAGAGAAAAGATGACCCAGGTGATTGCACAAGTTTTTTCTTCTTATTACCGTTCCATGATAATTGAATATCTTTAAAAAAACAATACTTTTTTGCTACTCAAGAATTTTGGGTTTTTTTTCTTCTTGATCAGTGAAGAGATAATTGAGAGACTTTGCGCGTTGTAGATTATGTTCGAGACCTTCAACACTCCTGCCATGTACGTCGCCATCCAGGCCGTCCTCTCCCTCTACGCATCTGGACGTCAGTGTCGTCTTTTTCTTTTTGATTATAGCCTATGAATTCTTGATGATACACAGCTAAGAGAATAGTTTTCTTTCAATTTTGTCTTCGATGAATCTTTTAGAAAACATTTTCAAGGGATATTATTTCAGAATGATATTCTTCAGTATGAAACAAATTAAGGAACATATGATCATTACGTGAATGTGTGATCGATCTAGGAAAGGTTTGGTGTTTTACAGGTACCACCGGAATCGTGCTGGACTCCGGAGATGGTGTTACCCACACCGTCCCCATCTACGAAGGATACGCTCTCCCCCACGCCATTCTCCGTCTAGATCTGGCTGGCCGAGATTTGACTGACTACCTCATGAAGATCCTCACTGAGCGCGGTTACTCCTTCACCACTACCGCCGAGCGAGAAATCGTCCGAGACATCAAGGAGAAGCTCTGCTACGTCGCTCTCGACTTCGAGCAGGAGATGGCCACCGCAGCCTCTTCTTCCTCTCTCGAGAAGTCCTACGAGCTTCCCGACGGACAGGTCATCACCGTCGGAAACGAGCGATTCCGTTGCCCCGAGGCACTCTTCCAGGTTGGAGTTGTTCTGGTGGATTTTGGGGGGGGGGGGGGGGTGAATTCGTTCAATATCATTTGGGGGGGAGTGAATTCGTTCAATATCTTTTTGGGGGGGGGGAATTCGTTCAATATCATTTGGGGGGGGGGGGAATTCGTTCAATATCATTTGGGGGGGGGGGAGTGAATTCGTTCAATATCTTTTTTGGGGGGGGGGAATTCGTTCAATATCATTTGGGGGGGGGGGTGAATTCGTTCAATATCATTTGGGGGGAGTGAATTCGTTCAATATCTTTTTGGGGGGGGGGAATTCGTACAATATCATTTGGGGGGGGGGGGTGAATTCGTTCAATATCATTTGGGGGGGGGGTGAATTCGTTCAATATCATTTGGGGGGGGGGGAGTGAATTCGTTCAATATCAATTTGGGGGGGGGTGAATTCGTTCAATATCATTTGGGGGGGGGGGTGAATTCGTTCAATATCATTCAAATGGCAGAGAGCATAGGTCAAATGCACTGTTAGAGAATTGAGAATTCGAACGCTTTTCGATCGAAAAACATAGAAGAATGAGAAGCGATTGAGAGTTTGAAGACATAAAATGGAGAGAGATCGGGAAATATAAGAGATGAAGACAGGAATGAATGACTCCTTTCTTGTTAATCTATAAATTTCCCCCAACTACCAATTTCTACGAATGGGTGAGCTATGACGGAGAGAGACGATATATATCTCAACTATGTAGATGTTCGGTTTTCAGCCATCCTTCCTGGGTATGGAATCTGCTGGAATCCACGAGACCTCTTACAACTCCATCATGAAGTGCGACATTGACATCCGTAAGGACCTGTACGCCAACACCGTCCTTTCCGGAGGAACGACCATGTACCCCGGAATCGCCGATCGTATGCAGAAAGAGATCACCGCTCTTGCCCCCAGGTTTGTACTCTTATTTATTTGGACTTGTCCCTACTCTGAAATTTTCCGAAAAAACATTTAATAAAAATAGCGTAATCGTTGAGTACTTGATCGTCGATAGCAAGCAGTGAATTTATGCGTTGATTCCTTGCAGCACGATGAAGATCAAGATCATCGCTCCCCCCGAGAGGAAGTACTCCGTCTGGATCGGTGGATCCATCCTCGCCTCCCTCTCCACCTTCCAGCAGATGTGGATCTCCAAAGCCGAGTACGACGAGTCCGGCCCCTCTATTGTCCACCGAAAATGCTTCTAAACAGATTTTAGTTTTCAACCAAATACGCATAAAAGATGGATTTATTTATTTGCATATTGATTGATTCATCCGGGCTCTTATTATTAACTTGTCTGGTTTCCCTGACCAGCGATGTATTTCTTTTGCTTTTTTTCGATTGCGAAAAATTTTTTACCGCAATTTCTTCTCATCTCTCGTTTTATTCTCTGTTTTAAATGTAAAATTGCAATCTGCAATGCGATGCTTCGTTCTTTTGGTTTAAAATGCAAGTCTTCACAATTTCTGTAACTAGGTCCTAAAGTGCCTTTTTGATGAAAAAGTTTTTTTAAAAATACATGATAAAAAGAAGAAATTATTTGATCGATTTTTCGCATGCTGTTTTTTGACAATATGTGGACAAGATATAATCGTTTTGACGATCAGTGAATTACTTGTAAGAACTTTTGGTGGAAGCACAATGAAAATCATATCGAATGATGAGAGGATGACATGAAATGATAAGAGAGAGAGTGGGGACATGGGATGCTACTGCTTTGCAAGTTCTAGAAGAGAGGTGCGCGGCCTTTTTTCATTGGCTGCTGCTCTCGTGTTGTTTGTGTGTTTATTTGCAGAATCGCGTACAATTCTGGGAATTCGGGAGGGAAAGCAAGAGAGACGAAAGATGATAGAGAGACTAGAGGTTGTTCCAGCCGCAGAGGCCGGAGAATTGCAGAGAAAAAGCCTACTCGCTCCTTGCTTTTTAGTGCTATAGCAGCGTAGTGTAAGAGAATAAATGAGGTGTCTTCAGTTAACGGGGAATTCGGTCTAGAAAGCTCCGGATGGAAAGGCATATGGAATAGGGGCACTTTTTGCGTTTAACCACCCCACTACCAGAGGTTCATGGGTCTTACATTTACGAAAAAATTATTTTTACATTAAAAAATTTGTTTCCTTAAAAAAATACTTGTATATTAAAAAACGCTCAGGCTTAGAAAAAGTTAACGCTAAAGAGGCCGTACGGCATAGTTTTTGTTGAAGTACTACAGGAGATTTCAATAGAGAAACTTCGAAGTGCCTACACCGAAA
Source organism: Allodiplogaster pararmata (assembly GCA_964056735.1). Lineage (NCBI taxonomy): Eukaryota > Metazoa > Nematoda > Chromadorea > Rhabditida > Diplogasteridae > Allodiplogaster > Allodiplogaster pararmata. The sequence goes on along the minus strand of OZ057406.1, from coordinate 25,494,863 downwards.
TAGGCCTACATGCTAAACTTTTGAGAAAATTGTTATCGATGCACCTTCATACCGAAAAAAATAGCTCAGCGAGTATGAATCACTGGCGATATCGTCCTACATCCTTATTATTCGTTTAAAACTTCCATGTTCTTTTGACTATTTGTGCCGCATATAAGCTGCTTGAGACACAATGGTATGTCTCCAGAATCCAGGGGCTATACTCACCAGGGGTTTAATAGTAATGTAAGACCTTCTGTCGGCGAGTCTCTGTTTTTCCAAGTCAAAAACAAAAAATATTATATCGCGGGCCTCTGTTTTTTTAATCATAAGGGGGTACCCTTATGATAAAATTTTTTTTCCGCTTTTGGCGGGCGTCTGTACCTTTTTCTTGCACACTAAAAAACCCTAATACTCACTCGAGCCTTTGCTTTAAGACATTGATCAATCTCTCAGATCTTTCAAGCCGCTATTTCTTTCAAAAGAGATTCGTTTTTAGTCTGTTTCTTATCCCAAAGAAGTAAAAAGGGTAGGGACAGGTCCTGGGCAGCCATGCCCCATCCAATTAGTGAAATTGTCTTGTCCATTGATGCATCCGTTTTTATATCTTTCTCTCTCTCTCTCCCTCTCCCTCTCTGACTCTCTCTCTCTCTTGCTCTCCTCCCTCTCTTTACTCTCTCCCTTTATCTCTCCCACTTATCCTTCTCACTCTTTCTCTCTCTCCCTCCTTCTCTCTCTAGCTTGCTTTCTCAACTCCGATTCACTTTCCTTTCAAAGGGGCTGGTGACAACATCTCACATTTGGTTCTACGCATATCTTTACCGAGTGAGTGATTGTTTTGTTTTCAACTGTTTTTAGAAACTTCCAATAGGCAACAGTTGGGCATATTCAAATATGAGCATTCACTAACTCTTGCTAGACCTAGTTGATGAGTCTATAATTTTTTGGTAATAGTGATAAAGGAGTCGGTAATAAAGTATTTGGTGGTTGGTTCCACCCATTTAGACTATACCATCAATTGTCGTCTTAACCAGGCGTCACATTCTTTAAACTGTGTAACTGAGCATTTGAAAACGTACCGATTCAGGCCAGATATATCGATCCGTATTTTCTACAGGTACGACGTGCTTCCCTGGCTCCGTGTTAGATTTTCAGGACATTTCCTCAGAAATGGTTCCAAAGTTTTCCCACAACACCTATCACCATTTTATGTCAGCATTCCACGATATCCGAGAGCACTGTTATTAGCTCACTTTGTCAGGCAAAATGTTTTCTCACATGTAGTCTTCGTGTTCCTCACACTGCACAAGTCAAGAAAACGTTTAATTCGAGTCCGCAGAAATTAGGAGGTGTTCTCAAGAGGTTAGTGGGTCGGGATAAGGGCGAACCAAAAGAACCCTTCCCAGTTTCTCTACATTTTGATTTGGCATGCGTTTTAATGTTTGGCTGTTGCTATTTTCAAACTTTTTTGCACTTGAACGGACTCAAAAATGTTCAATTAGCTCGATATTAAAGTTTTGTCTTTTTGGTTGTTTGCGGGGGTTGAGTTGAGTTGAGTCCTAGAAGATTGAAGCAGCTGACGGACTGAAAGAGTATATGGGAAGAGAGAGGCAGATAAAGAGGTAATTAGAGAGAGAAAGGGAGAGAGACAGAGAAAAAGGTAATTATAGAAAGGGAGGGAGAGAGACAAAGAGAGGGAGGTACTGAGAAAGAGCAAATAAGATAGAAAGAGAGAAGGGAGGAAGAGAGGTAGGGAGAGTTAACTCAGTGTGTTACATACATGTTTCTTGCCATTCTTTTTCTCACCTTTGCTCTTTCGTTCTTTCTCTTATTTTTCTACATATCTCTTCTTCTCTTTCTATATCATGTTATCTGTGTTTTTCCCTAGACCTGTGTTCGTTCTTGTAATGTATCTCTCTTTTACAAGTCTAATCTGGGGATCATCGCAACGCATTACCTTCCTTTAACCGGTAACGATTTACAGAAAGGAGAAAAGGATTTAGAGTATGTTTACTCCTTATTTAGGGAACTTGAAGTGCATGGTATTCATACATACCAAGAATAGTAGTCTCCAAGGTAAATCGAACGACCAAAACAACAAGTGACAAAAACGGGGGGAAAGAGTATGTGTCCCTTTTGTCTGTTGTTGTTGTTGCCGGCAAGCAGCCCGCATCGAAGACTTTTGGTTATGAACACTCTCTTTAATGAGAGAGGTTCTCGTGTTCTTCGGACGAGATGCGTCCAGAGAAGGGTTTCGATGTCCTTTGCAGTCCTGAGACTGTCATGCTGCACCTTGTGAAGGTGGATATCGTTGTAGCAACCTGTTCATGCTATAGGCCTTGTGAGTGGGTGGTCAACCCGGCCTAGCATCGTTTTGGGTGGGAGTAGAGACGTCTCGCCTTTCGTTGACCGGAGATAGGCAAGAGGCTATTTGACTGGCGCCTCGACTCGCCATTGATAAGTATAGCGGAGTATCGGTTGATATTTTGTCCGGTGGCTTGGCCAGGCCGGTCCGGCATCGCCCTCCTTTGAAGAGCTATACTACCAAGTTTTGGTCGGCGGCGGGATTTCTCCCGCTACCTCCCAGCAAGAATTCTTCGTAGGGAGGCGTCCCTCTATCCGCCACCTGAGGTCGCGCTCGATTCCGGACTAAATGATCCGGCTCCATCCGTGACAGGCTCTTAAGGCTGTAGAGTTACGAATGGCCACTGTTGCCAGTGTGTTTCGAGTCCCTTTTGTCTGTTGTTGTTGTTGTTGTTGCCGGCAAGCATCCCGCATCGAAGACTTGGTTATGAACACTCTCTTTAATGAGAAAAGTTCTCGTGTTCTTCGGACAAGATGCGTCCGGAGAAGGGTTTTGATGTCCTTTGCAGTCCTGAGACTGTCATGCTGCACCTTGTGAAGGCGGACATCGTTGTAGCAACCTGTTCATGCTATAGGCCTTGTGAGTGGGTGGTCAAGCCGGCCTAGCATCGTTTTGGGTGGGAGTAGAGACGTCTCGCCTGTCGTTGACCGGAGATAGGCAAGAGGCTATTTGACTGGCGCCTCGAATCGCCATTGAAAAGTATAGCGGAGTATCGGCTGATGTTTTGTCCGGTGGCATGCTCAGGCCGGTCCGGCATCGCCCTCCTTTGAAGAGCTATACTACCAAGTTTTGGTCGGCGGCGGGATTTCTCCCGCTACCTCCCAGCAAGAATTCTTCGTAGGGAGGCGTCCCTCTATCCGCCACCTGAGGTCGCGCTCGATTCCGGACTAAATGATCCGGCTCCATCCGTGACAGGCTCTTAAGGCTGTAGAGTTACGAATGGCCACTGTTGCCAGTGTGTTTCGAGTCCCTTTTGTCTGTTGTTGTTGTTGTTGTTGCCGGCAAGCATCCCGCATCGAAGACTTGGTTATGAACACTCTCTTTAATGAGAAAAGTTCTCGTGTTCTTCGGACAAGATGCGTCCGGAGAAGGGTTTTGATGTCCTTTGCAGTCCTGAGACTGTCATGCTGCACCTTGTGAAGGCGGACATCGTTGTAGCAACCTGTTCATGCTATAGGCCTTGTGAGTGGGTGGTCAAGCCGGCCTAGCATCGTTTTGGGTGGGAGTAGAGACGTCTCGCCTGTCGTTGACCGGAGATAGGCAAGAGGCTATTTGACTGGCGCCTCGAATCGCCATTGAAAAGTATAGCGGAGTATCGGCTGATGTTTTGTCCGGTGGCATGCTCAGGCCGGTCCGGCATCGCCCTCCTTTGAAGAGCTATACTACCAAGTTTTGGTCGGCGGCGGGATTTCTCCCGCTACCTCCCAGCAAGAATTCTTCGTAGGGATGCGTCCCTCTATCCGCCACCTGAGGTCGCGCTCGATTCCGGACTAAATGATCCGGCTCCATCCGTGACAGGCTCTTAAGGCTGTAGAGTTACGAATGGCCACTGTTGCCAGTGTGTTTCGAGTCCCTTTTGTCTGTTGTTGTTGTTGTTGTTGCCGGCAAGCATCCCGCATCGAAGACTTGGTTATGAACACTCTCTTTAATGAGAAAAGTTCTCGTGTTCTTCGGACAAGATGCGTCCGGAGAAGGGTTTTGATGTCCTTTGCAGTCCTGAGACTGTCATGCTGCACCTTGTGAAGGCGGACATCGTTGTAGCAACCTGTTCATGCTATAGGCCTTGTGAGTGGGTGGTCAAGCCGGCCTAGCATCGTTTTGGGTGGGAGTAGAGACGTCTCGCCTGTCGTTGACCGGAGATAGGCAAGAGGCTATTTGACTGGCGCCTCGAATCGCCATTGAAAAGTATAGCGGAGTATCGGCTGATGTTTTGTCCGGTGGCATGCTCAGGCCGGTCCGGCATCGCCCTCCTTTGACGAGCTATACTACGCAGTTTTGGTCCGCGGCGGGATTTCTCCCGCTACCTCCCAGCACGAATTCTTCGTAGGGAGGCATCCCTCTATCCGCCACCTGAGGTCGCGCTCGATTCTGGACTGGATGATCCGGCTCCATCCGTGACAGGCTCTTAAGGCTGTAGAGTCACGAATGGCCACTGTTGCCAGTGTGTTTCGAGTCCCTTTTGTCTAGTAAATATCGCTGGATTCGGAATGATGAAGTCAGGGTAGAACCAGGAGTTGAATAGTCGAGTACTACCGTCTGTTGTCGGGTTTCTGTTTCGAACTTCGGCGGTTCTCTAACAGGGTGAATCTCTGACCCGCACTGCGGATAAAAAAATCTATGCGCTTTCCAAAAATTTCGAAAAAAAACACTGAAATCTATGCGCTTGGAAAATTTTTTCTCGGAGTTTTCGTAGGGAAAGTCCAAGTCATTGGTAAATTTAATGTTAACAATCTGAAAATTCAAAAATCTATGCGCTCGGAATAAGTTGCGCGGGTGCTAATAAACACCAGGTCTCTAAGGGCAGATCATAGCAAAAAACTGCTTTTTTTCCGACAAAACTACTCGAAAATGCCTCAGGCGGGTCTCTCTTCCAACTTATTTTTCGCTCTCTGACGCTTCTTTAGACGCTTTTTGAAACTTCAGGTAAAAGCCGGATTTATTGAGGATATTATGGGAGTTAACAGTTGAGAGCTTTAGCTAGAACTATGATAGGAAGGTGTTAGTTGCAGTTATCTAAGAGAGCCTTTTGTCCGATTTCTATTCTAGTCGTGAGAGAATCCTCAGTTGCTGCTTTTTTACTCAATCTGTGATTTTTACCAATTCGAATTCTATGTTTCTCTCACTTTTCTGCAAAGAACAGGGGGGAGGGTTATGGTGTATTCCCGCTTGGTGGCTTGAGTTCCTGGAACTGACGAGAGGAAGACAGACGAGAAAACACAAGCAGAATCAACCTCCCCCTCTTCCATCTCTCTCTTTCTCTCTCTGGTTATCTTTCTTTGTATTTCTCTCTCTCTCTCTCATCTCATCTCTTTTTTCTCTATCTCAATCTCTTCCTCACTTCATTGTTATCTTTCTGTATTTTTTTCCTCTCTCTCTCTCTCTCTCTCTCTCTCTCTCTCTCTCTCTCTTTCTTTCTTTCTTCGCATGTATCTTGATTTGTGCGACGTTGAGAGCGCTATCTTTTTTCTCTCCTATGTATGCAGTGTAAGAATCAGAAGAAGCAGCAGAAGAAGATAGAAACATGAAGAAAGATTTTAAAGTGTAAAGAAGAGATTTCAAGAAAGTGGGAAACGAAGGAGCCGCAACTTGAAGAAGCAGAGAAAGGTGTAAAACTGGAAATAGTGTGAGAATGTAGGATAGTAAGAGAGATGCAGATAGATTTGAGTAGGTTGTCTAGTGTACAAGGAGAAGCTTGTTAGGCAAGAAAAGAAGGAGAGAGGATGAGAAATAGATAGATGGTAAGAGAAGAAGAGAGAAAGAGTGGGAATGAAGGAGCAGAGAGAGTTAGAAAGGGGGAAGAGAGGAAAAGAAGAGGGGGAAAGAAAGAGAAGAAAAGAGAGAGAGTGCGAGGGGAAGATGAGAAGAGAAAGAGAGAGAGGAAGGGAGGGTTGAAGAGAAGAGAGAGCGTATAAGAGGAGAGAGAGAGGGAGAAGGGAAGAGAAGAAGGGAGGGAAGAGTAGGAGAAAGAGAAGGAGATTCGAGACAGGGCCGAGCTTCCCTCCCCCAGTCAGTCTTTACCTCCTCACTGGGAGCCGTTTCAGCCTTCGGCTGACTATCTTTCTATGTGTGGTTGATTAGTTGCGATAAAAGAGACGTTCCATTTCCGTCCTCTCTCTCCCTTTGGGAACAGTCATGAATAATATCCTGTGTGCTATTCTTATGGAAGTAGTCAGTATATCATGTCTTTCTTTTTCTCTCTTTTTATGGACACGAATTGCTTTTCTTTGTTTCTCTTTCGGAAGACCAGGCTTGACTGTTGCAACAGGCAGGCAGAAGGAATAGGACCGCTTTTATTATTATTTTGTATCAGTTCAGCCCATTACTAGACTCTGAATTGATTCAGCGTTATAGAAAAGATTATAAGGTTTCATTTCAACTTTGAAAAGCTTTCAACTAGTTGTATTATGAAAATAAAAGGATGAAGGGAGAGAATTAACAATCACTATCACTATCGATCACTGTGATGACGCTAATTCACAAAAGTCTGTTTCGCCCCCGCTCAGACAGACTTCTGTGCTCTCTGGGTGGGGCTCATCAGTGAGTACCCAGATGTACTCTCTTACATACGATAAATTTGAATAAGTAGAAGCTGTCTATGCATTTTTTTCTGAGCGCTGTCTATGCTTTTGTTTCTTTTGTTTTGTTTGAGAAAACTTGTCTATGTTTATAAGTTTTTGAATAAATTAGTTTACTTATTTTATGTTTTATCTTTCGAATATGAAGCTTTTATGTAGGTTTTTTCTCTTTCTCATTAATTAGTAAAAAAGAAAGCATTGCGAGCAAGATACAACTTGGATACTCAAGGGAAAAGAGTGAGAAGGAAAAGAGTGAGTAGATGAGCTAGCGATAGGAGAAGAGCCTGGAAGGCAGCTGTTAGTGATCAGAAAGGGAGAAGACGAGTTAAGCGATATTCCTTCTTTCCAGTCGACTAAGACCCTATTTTCTCCAGCCTTTCAACCCCCTTGCAGACATTGCCTCTGTTCCGTTCTCTAGTTTACTGCCGTTCTCGACCCCCTCTCTTTTGTCAATCTACCCATTGCCCTTCATGCTAATGATACATATAAATGCATTGACATTGATCCCGTTCCAGTGCTTTGGGGCGAAAGGAACATTTCAAAATGGGGGAAGAGATTGAATGACTGCTGCTGGATTATAATCTTGTTCGGGGGGCCTGTTTGATGCCTCAAGGGAGAAAATCTGCTCCGATCCTAGATTACTATTGGATCTCGAGGTTGAGATGACATTCGGGAAGTGGAAGGTGAAGAGAATGCATTTGCTCATGCTATGTATGTCTTTCGGAATGACTCGTGGACCCCTCTTAGCTTTGCCCTTTCTGTTTGTTCTTTTCTCTTTCCCTCTCTCGCTCTCTCTCTCCATCATTTCTCCCACTTCTTTTCTCTTTCCCTCTCTCGCTCTCTCTCTCTCTCCATCATTTCTCCCACTTCTTTTCTCTTTCCCTCTCTCGCTCTCTCTCTCTCTCCATCATTTCTCCCACTTCTTTTCTTTTTCCCTCTCTCTAAATCAAGTAAGATAAAGTGTATTCAAGTCTTTCTCGCTCTTTATCCATAAAGTGTCACTCTACTCAATAGAAAAAGCGGCGTAACATTCAACCTTTCCCCTTGAGCAATCTTCATGATTCTCTTCCGCAAGCAGAATCGGTCAAATAAGTGACATTCTTTATGTGATTCATTGCTACTGATTGTTGAAGCGATAAGATGACAATCTATTCATTTATTCATACATTCATTGATGACTATTGGAGACGCAAGACTCATCCAATAAAGTTTCCTTTCATCTCTGACTGACTCACCTCTTCTTTTTTCTCTCTTTCTCAATATTCGATCGCCAAGATCATAGTATGAGACCATAGTCACCCTTGCGCCTGATCTACGCGGTCTCGTGAAGAGCGGAGAGAGAAGTCAAGTCTTTCTCTCACTCCCTCCTACTTTCTCCCTCTCTGTCTGACCCTCTGACCTTTCCTCTCATTCTCTCCTATCTATCTTTTTCTCTACCCCTCCCATGGCTCCATTCGCTCTCTCGACCCCTTCGAAAACTTGCATGTTCCGTTTTCTTCTCCTTTTTTCCGAAAGTTCGTGGTGTATGCAGTTTTTTTATTAAAACAGTGCGCGGATTCGCCCGAAAGTGCTTTGCTCATCTGTTCTATGTTCAACTTACTCTTCTCATTAGGTAAAACTACTACAGCTAAGAGACAGGATGTGTGACGAAGAAGTAGCGGCACTCGTTGTGGACAATGGCTCCGGCATGTGCAAAGCCGGCTTCGCTGGAGATGACGCTCCCCGCGCCGTCTTCCCCTCCATCGTTGGACGCCCCAGGCATCAGGGTGTCATGGTGGGCATGGGACAGAAGGTCAGTTTCATCCCGAGTTGCTCCTTATACTTCCATTTTTAGAGAATATTCATCCTTACTAGTTTTTTTTTTAGAAATTCGAGCAGAACATGAAACCGAGAGTCATTTATTTCAGGACTCGTACGTAGGAGACGAGGCTCAGTCCAAGAGAGGTATCCTCACTCTCAAGTACCCCATTGAGCACGGTATCGTGACCAACTGGGACGACATGGAGAAGATCTGGCACCACACTTTCTACAACGAGCTGCGAGTTGCACCTGAAGAGCACCCTGTTCTTCTCACCGAGGCTCCGCTCAACCCCAAGGCCAACAGAGAAAAGATGACTCAGGTGATTACACAAGTTTTTTTCTTCTTATTACCATTCCATGATAATTGAATATCTTGGGTGACAAGACTTTTTTGGCTCAACTCAGAACCTAGGTGTGGTCTGCGTTTCTCACCTTTGGCAAGATGCCAGAAAATTGAAACGTGCAATTACCATCTTTTATAAGTTCCTAAGCCGTACGGTCTCGCTAGCGTAACCTTTGCTTAAGACTAAGCAGAAAAAAATTGAAAAGTACCTGAGAAACTTTTATTCCTGAGTTTGTGATTCATTTGTAAGGCTGACTTGTACACAGCTTTGTGAGTGATTACATCAACGAAAATAGCAGAAAGTCTGATGAGAGCGTGAGGTAATAGCAGACAAGCAGCGAAGATTGAGAGTGTAGCTATCACAAAGAGAAAGCAGAAAATAACGGAAAACTCTGCAGTCTGACGCTGCACCACACCTAGATCCCGTGAAGACCCACTTTCCTGCTCAAGAATTTTGATTGTATTTTTTCTCGTTCAGATAAGACTTATTAGAAAATTGAGAGGAAATTTCGCGCGTTGTAGATCATGTTCGAGACCTTCAACACTCCTGCCATGTACGTCGCCATCCAGGCCGTCCTCTCCCTCTACGCATCTGGACGTGAGTGCCGTTTTCTTGCTTCATGATTATGGCCACTAAGTTATAGATGATGAGATCCACAGAGTTATGAAAATAGCGTTCACTTAAAAATTTTCCCGATGAAGCTAATTTTTAATGATATTTTCAAGTGACATTCTTAAATAAGGATTCTTTCCATGATACAATGAAGGAAGAAAGAACTAATGGTTATCTATTGAATAAGATATCAAAATAGAATAATAAATTTGTGTTTCACGTATGATTCTCGGTCCTAGACGGATATTCTCGGTCCTAGACGGATATTCTCGGTCCTAGACGGATATCATTAACAATTATGGAAAAATTACCTGAATAAAGAAATTTTAGGAGAACGTCTAGGAAGAAAACTTTCCATGTATTTTTCAAAGGGATTCATTAAAATTGGTCCTGAAAATATTGACTAAACTTGCCGCTTCAAGTCTTCAAAATGAAAGGGAATAGCTATGTGTGAAAAGGTTAGGTGTTTTACAGGTACCACGGGAATCGTGCTGGACTCCGGAGATGGTGTTACCCACACCGTCCCCATCTACGAAGGATACGCTCTCCCCCACGCCATTCTCCGTCTAGATCTGGCTGGCCGAGATTTGACTGACTACCTCATGAAGATCCTCACTGAGCGCGGTTACTCCTTCACCACTACCGCCGAGCGAGAAATCGTCCGAGACATCAAGGAGAAGCTCTGCTACGTCGCTCTCGACTTCGAGCAGGAGATGGCCACCGCAGCCTCTTCTTCCTCTCTCGAGAAGTCCTACGAGCTGCCCGACGGACAGGTCATCACCGTCGGAAACGAGCGATTCCGTTGCCCCGAGGCACTCTTCCAGGTTGGAGTTGTTTGGGTACCGGGAAAGGCGGATTAGTTCAGGATCTTTTCAGTCAGGCTGCCTGCTTTTTACCAACCGCAGAAAAAAATTGAATATCAAGATGAATAATTATCAGAGAACGGCAGGCCTTTGAAAGAGCCCGAGAGCGTTTGATGTTAAAAAAGAGGATGCAGACGATCAGAGCATTTGTATCACTAACTCTCTTGGACAGCGCATAGATTTGCGCATAGATTTTATACGCACTGCGGGTTAGAGATACACACTGATTCCAATTCCACAGTGAATGATAGGTAAGACACGGTATATAACTCCAATAAATGCTTGGTTTCCAGCCATCCTTCCTGGGTATGGAATCTGCTGGAATCCACGAGACCTCTTACAACTCCATCATGAAGTGCGACATTGACATCCGTAAGGACCTGTACGCCAACACCGTCCTTTCCGGAGGAACGACCATGTACCCCGGAATCGCCGATCGTATGCAGAAAGAGATCACCGCTCTTGCCCCCAGGTTTGTACTCTTATTTATTTGGACTTGTCCCTACTCTGAAATTTTCCGAAAAAACATTTAATAAAAATAGCGTAATCGTTGAGTACTTGATCGTCGATAGCAAGCAGTGAATTTATGCGTTGATTCCTTGCAGCACGATGAAGATCAAGATCATCGCTCCCCCCGAGAGGAAGTACTCCGTCTGGATCGGTGGATCCATCCTCGCCTCCCTCTCCACCTTCCAGCAGATGTGGATCTCCAAAGCCGAGTACGACGAGTCCGGCCCCTCAATTGTCCACCGCAAGTGCTTCTAAGAAGTGTCTCATCGTCCTCTTTTATTTCTCGATGCTGCCAATCAATTCTCGTTCCTTTTTCAAAAAGTCCATCATATTGTCATGCGCCTTCGCCTTCCCATTGCTCATCATGGTTCTGTCATCAATTCTTTTTTTAATCTTCCGTCATTCTCCTATCCTTTTTTGCTTTTTTTGCTCATCGAATACACTTGGTTTTTTTCACATGTGAAAACGATAAAAAATTGTGTCGAGCAAAAAGGAAGTAAAAGACAGAGAAGCACAGGTGAATGATGTCGATGTTTTGAAGAAGAATTCAAACCAAAACAAAGAAAACAAGATTCCACGGAAAGAATGAGAAAATTTTTAAGAAACTGATCAAAAACGAGAAGACTACCATTTAGTTTTTGTGAAGAATATCATCTGTAATTCAAAATGAGTTTCATTGAGTGTAAGTAAGATTTACAAGGAAATAGATAATTACTGTGTTACTAAATGTGTGAAGCGTTCGTATCTTGATTCGTATGCGGTCGTTTCTTGAAACGGCCAGCTTGAGCATGGCCTAAGCAGAGCCTTCAAAACTTGGCATCCTACTTACTGCTCACATGAAAATGAAGATTTGTCTGAAGAATCCACGTTTGCACTTCAGCAAATTTTTTAGAACCGTCAGAAGATTACGGCCCATTTCTCAAGCTTAGATCTGAAAGCGTGAGATCATTTCTTGTCAACTCGATAGCGTCTACCGGTGACTCTCCTGATTGCCTCTGTCTCCATGTTCGAGCGTCGTGAATCGTCGGAGGACCGAGAGGATGAGTTTTTCATTGAAGCTACGCCCTCGTCGTCCTACGCGCTGCGATTACTGTGTCTTGATTGGCTCGCTTCTTATTTCATTGACTCGAAAACCAGGAACTGTATGTACGTATATTTTCTGAGAAAATTTATGGAGAAAAAGAGGAATTTTTTGGTAAATTTCAGAATCGATATGCATGAAATCACGAGGAAAACTTTTCATTTAAGTGAACAGTTAACCTACCCCGAGCAGTTAATAAACTGTATTTTCATCAAGGAATGTTTTTCAGGAAATTTTCGGTTCCATGACGTTTCACACCAACTTGAACCCGAAATTTCGCATTAGTTCTTTCCAGAGCAGTAAATACATCGTTGTTACATACGGTCTCTTACTGGACCTTACGCTCTCGTTAGCGCAAAATTCACTAAGCCTTAGCTGAGATTTCAATAGAAATGAATTCGGAAATCTGTCGAGTGCGAAGTGCCGGGTGTGAATTCTTGTGGTGGGAAATGTCGTGTTACGGAACATTTTCCTTGTGTGAACTTGAATGACTCCTTAGAAGGTTTTAATTTTTTTTTGTTCATCACACACGGTTCTGTAGCTTGAAATATCATCCATAACTGTAATGCAATTTTGAGTACTGAGTGAAGCGCATCGTGGAGGTTAATTAGACAGTTAAAGTCTTTGTCGTGCCAGTGAAGAGATGCGGTGTGGTTTCGTGCAAAGAGAAATGCAATGTGAAATGTAAGAGAAAACTAACAAAAAAAGTAAATTGAGCTTTAAAATCTTTTCGTTAGTGTGGTAGATCTGGATGTCAAGGGATACTCCCTCAAGGACACCAGAATTCTTTAAGATACAATTCGGGCTTGAAAGCCGTTTCTTGTCTTGCCTGCCACACGGGACTTCCAAAGATAGCCTTTACAGGTTTATTCACAGAACCAACGAACGATTAAATAACGAACTTACTAACAAGAATAAATGATAGAGAAGGACGAGGAGTGATTAAGAGAGAGAGAGAATTATGAAGAGAGAGAGAGAGAGAAGAGAGAGAAATAACTAATTAAGAGATAATGAAATTTATGGAGAGAAAATGAAGAGAGAGGAACGAAGTTAATAGAACCCGAAAACTAGAAGAGAGAATTGAGTAACTTACGTTACGTCACCCGGATCACTACCTAACTAGTCCTAGTAAGCTAACTTCGCGCCTGTCCGACGGCTTGACTGCCTTCTTCCGGAACTTAGACGAGCGGTTGAGATCGACGTGCGATTGAGATCTGCTACGTGCAACAGGACGTACCTGTCTCAAACTTGGGTAATTAAACCTATGTTCTTGAAACATAGGTGACAAAAACGCGCGCGCGGAAGAAGACGAAGAAGACAGACTTCTAATATAATTGAGTGATAAGGTTAAAGAGAAGAAGAAATAATATTTCCTACCGGAAGAAAGACCGAGTAAGAATGATGAGGTAATAGAGAGAAAAATTAGAACTTAAGCATAATAAGTTATTAACCTCAAAAACAACTTATAAGGCTTAACACAACAAAAAACAACGAAAAACAACATAAAAAATGCAGCGAACGTTGTCGAATGTGGCCTAAAATATTTTAGGAGAAACCTAAATTTGATTAGAGAAAGTTCGAGAAACGTCGCCCTTACACTAAAATTACCTACACCAAATAGGGGTAATCATAATATGATTATGATTACATTGGGGCCCACAAAAACAAAGACATCGACGAAGGAGCCGGTCTCGCGAGGTCCTCCTAGACATTGCAGAACGGATTTTCCTCGCAGACTGCTCCGTGATGGGCGACCTCGGTGGCGTGGCAGAAGGGGCATGCGATTGGCGGGCATCGATGTCCTCTGTTGAACGACTGCAAGCAACGAAGGCATCTCGCCTTCCTCAAAAAAATTCGCCTTCTTTCTTTCAAAGTGGCGACGTTCCGACATGCGACCGCCTTGTGCGATGCGTCATCACACAACAAGCATTGCGCTTTGGGACGGAATTGTGACGAATAGTCACCCTGGGGCGCCCTGTCTGGCAACGCTTCATAAACAGGTTTCCATGGTTTTTTTGAAGTGCCTGACTTTTTTTGAAGTGCCTGACCGCTTATAAAGATTGCTTGCGAGGTTTCGATTGACGACGGGCAATTTTGAAGCTGATGAGCTTTAGGTCTGCTTTAGGTCCTACTCGGTTAGGTCTGCATCGCACTTCAGGGGAATGCGGAACCTGTCGCAAGTCGGAAACAAGTGCGAGGGATATTGTCTGAATACGATGAGAATATCCACTCCGTAGTTACAATGGCAGCTGCCCTTTATAAAAAGCATGAGAAAGTGCGTTTTGTGATTTATGACAGTCTCCTGCCCTTTTATTCATCTCTCTCTCTCTTTCTCTCTCTCTCTCTCTCTTCTCCTCTCTCTCTCTCCCTCTCTCTCATTCTCTCTCTCTCTCTCTCTCTCTCTCTCTCTCTCTCTCTCTCTCTCTCTCTCTCTCTCTCTCTCTCTCTCTCTCTTCTCATCGCTTGCTTTATTATGATTTCCCGTGCTAACAATTGAAGCCCATCCGGACAAGAATCATGAAGAGCCAATTTTCAAGATGAAAATTCGAATAGAATTCAAAAAGTCTAAGTTGAAAATTATAACAAAAAAAATTTAATCAAAAAGCGTCTAAAGAGTTATTTTCTAAAATGAGCTGTATTTGGTCCAAAACCGCCATGAGTGGTCCCTAACTTCGATTCCTCTTAAATTCTGATTAACATCTTTTCGCAAGACCATGAAGAAAAAAAATCAGCCATAATCCATTACAGCTATCGTCGATAAATCGTACACTACCATTTAGACAGGTATAAAACGAATTCATTATGAGGCGAAGCATAAAAAGAATGAGCATGTTCATTGATAGGTTTTTGAAAATTCAAAAAAAATTTCCAACTTGTTTGAGGTCAGCGGTGCGTGAGGGAACAGAAAGTTGGCTCGACATAGGGGATTCGAGCATCCGTATGCAACGCAGCAGACAGATTCTACCCTACTTCTGTGCACATGTTAATGTGACGAATCTTCACAGCAAGGTACGCGTACTATTCGATCTTTCCGCGTCCCTTTCCTTCAGTAAAATTTTGGTGACTTGGAAAATTTCAGTTTTTTTCCGCAGTTTCTGATGCTTTAATGCAAAGGTCACCAGCACTGTTGAGAATTTTGAAAAAATACCATTTTTCGAGCGATGGAGTCTAGAATAAAAACTAGCTCTGCCTTTTCCGCTGTTCACCTCCAGCTCGCTTCTCATTATTCCAAACTCGCTTCTCATTATTCCAAACTCGCTTCTCATTATTCCAGACTCGCTTCTCATTATTCCAAACTCGCTTCTCATTATTCCAAACTCGCTTCTCGTTATTCCAGACTCGCTTCTCATTATTCCAAACTCGCTTCTCATTATTCCAAACTCGCTTCTCATTATTCCAGACTCGCTTCTCATTATTCCAAACTCGCTTCTCATTATTCCAAACTCGCTTCTCATTATTCCAAACTCACTTCTCATTATTCCAAACTCGCTTCTCATTATTCCAGACTCGCTTCTCATTATTCCAAACTCGCTTCTCATTATTCCAGACTCGCTTCTCATTATTCCAAACTCGCTTCTCATTATTCCAAACTCGCTTCTCATTATTCCAGACTCGCTTCTCATTATTCCAAACTCGCTTCTCATTATTCCAAACTCGCTTCTCATTATTCCAGACTCGCTTCTCATTATTCCAAACTCGCTTCTCATTATTCCAAACTCGCTTCTCATTATTCCAAACTCGCTTCTCATTATTCCAAACTCGCTTCTCATTATTCCAAACTCGCTTCTCATTATTCCAAACTCGCTTCTCATTATTCCAGACTCGCTTCTCATTATTCCAGACTCTCTTCTCATTATTCCAGCTCGCTTCTCATTATTCCAAACTCGCTTCTCATTATTTCAGACTCGCTTCTCATTATTCCAGACTCGCTTCTCATTTTTCCAGACTCTCTTCTTATTATTCCAGCTCGCTTCTCATTATTCCAATCTCCCCGCTCAATGAGTGGTCGCTCTTTTAAAATTTCAGCAAAACCTTTGGTGAAATATGCTTTAATGACTCAACCAATATAATTTTTTTAATTGATGAATAAGCTGCCCCATGAATCGGATAATGCAAGGTAACATCCGATGTTAAAGAAAAATAATCGAGTTTAGTTGATGTAAAATGAAAGAGAATCCGTTCATCCAAAAAAGGAGAAAAAGTTGTGCATTGTGCGGAAACCGAGCCGAAGCCCTTCGGTTCTTAGAAAAAATCGTTCCACAAAGTTACCAATGTACAAGACCCTCTTCACGGGCATTGGGCATCGATCGAATAAATGAGTTTCGAATTTTGTATACACGTATGGAAAATGACACATATACATTTAAAAGTATGACTATTCATACTTATAAATTATTACCACTCATACTTATACGCACTATTTACCTATTCATAACTTTATACTTTATAAGTATGAATAGTCATACCTTCAAATGTCTATGTGTCATTTTCCAGACTTATTTTTTGTGTGTAGGGCCAGTCTAATTTGAAGCCTCTCAGTTTTTCTACACGAAGTCGAAAGAAAAAACCGCTTATGAGAAGGGTAACATGTGTTATTGAACGTTCAAAAGCTCTCAATATTGCTCTCGGAGTGTCTTTTTTTCTTTTCAACAGGCAGCTGCAGTAAGCTTTTTAGTAAAGTGTCCACAGCATAGATGCTTCTTCGTCACACCAAAGGTGGATTTCATTGACTGATTTTATTAATTCGAAAAACTGACTCACATAACGATGCATGTTTGTTTACAGTACAAATAATCTTTTTTACAATTAAGAAAAAAGTTTCCATACTATTGATAAAATCAAGTTAAATAACAATCGTTTAAGTTTTCAGAAAGAAACAATTGAATGGTGTAAGTTTCTCATCGTTATTAAGAAATTGTAGCTTTATTGTACATTCGAATCATTTATCGATCGAGTTTATCATCCTTATTAAGAACTTGTAGCTTTATTGTACATTCGAATCTTTTATCGATCGAGTTTATCATCGTTATTAAGAACTTGTAGCTTTATCGTACATTCGAATCATTTCTCGATCGAGTTTCTCATCGTTATTAAGAACTTGTAGCTTTATCGTACATTCGAATCTTTTATCGATCGAGTTTATCATCCTTATTAAGAACTTGTAGCTTTATCGTACATTCGAATCATTTATCGATCGAGTTTCTCATCGTTATTAAGAACTTGTAGCTTTATCGTACATTCGAATCATTTCTCGATCGAGTTTCTCATCGTTTTTAAGAACTTGTAGCTTTATCGTACATTCGAATCATTTATCGATCGAGTTTCTCATCGTTATTAAGAACTTGTAGCTTTATCGTACATTCGAATCATTTATCGATCGAGTTTCTAATCGTTATTAAGAACTTGTAGCTTTATCGTACATTCGAATCATTTCTCGATCGAGTTTCTCATCGTTATTAAGAACTTGTAGCTTTATCGTACATTCGAATCATTTCTCGATCGAGTTTCTCGTCGTTATTAAGAACTTGTAGCTTTATCGTACATTCGAATCATTTCTCGATCGAGTTTCTCATCGTTATTAAGAACTTGTAGCTTTATCGTACATTCGAATCATTTCTCGATCGAGTTTCTCATCGTTATTAAGAACTTGTAGCTTTATCGTACATTCGAATCATTTATCGATCGAGTTTCTCATCGTTATTAAGAACTTGTAGCTTTATCGTACATTCGAATCATTTCTCGATCGAGTTTCTCATCGTTATTAAGAACTTGTAGCTTTATCGTACATTCGAATCATTTCTCGATCGAGTTTCTCATCGTTATTAAGAACTTGTAGCTTTATCGTACATTCGAATCATTTCTCGATCGAGTTTCTCATCGTTATTAAGAACTTGTAGCTTTATCGTACATTCGAATCATTTCTCGATCGAGTTTCTCATCGTTATTAAGAACTTGTAGCTTTATCGTACATTCGAATCATTTATCGATCGAGTTTCTCATCGTTATTAAGAACTTGTAGCTTTATCGTACATTCGAATCATTTCTCGATCGAGTTTCTCATCGTTATTAAGAACTTGTAGCTTTATCGTACATTCGAATCATTTCTCGATCGAGTTTCTCATCGTTATTAAGAACTTGTAGCTTTATCGTACATTCGAATCATTTCTCGATCGAGTTTCTCATCGTTATTAAGAACTTGTAGCTTTATCGTACATTCGAATCATTTCTCGATCGAGTTTCTCATCGTTATTAAGAACTTGTAGCTTTATCGTACATTCGAATCATTTCTCGATCGAGTTTCTCATCGTTATTAAGAACTTATAGCTTTATCGTACATTCGAATCATTTATCGATCGAGTTTCTCATCGTTATTAAGAACTTGTAGCTTTATCGTACATTCGAATCATTTATCGATCGAGTTTCTCATCGTTGTTAAGAACTTGTAGCTTTATCGTACATTCGAATCATTTATCGATCGAGTTTCTCATCGTTATTAAGAACTTGTAGCTTCATCGTACATTCGAATCATTTATCGATCGAGTTTCTCATCGTTATTAAGAACTTGTAGCTTTACCGTACATTCGAATCATTTATCGATCGAGTTTCTCATCGTTATTAAGAACTTGTAGCTTTATCGTACATTCGAATCATTTCTCGATCGAGTTTCTCATCGTTATTAAGAACTTGTAGCTTTATCGTACATTCGAATCATTTCTCGATCGAGTTTCTCATCGTTATTAAGAACTTGTAGCTTTATCGTACATTCGAATAATTTATCGATCGAGTTTCTCATCGTTATTAAGAACTTGTAGCTTTATCGTACATTCGAATCATTTCTCGATCGAGTTTCTCATCGTTATTAAGAACTTGTAGCTTTATCGTACATTCGAATCATTTCTCGATCGAGTTTCTCATCGTTATTAAGAACTTGTAGCTTTATCGTACATTCGAATCATTTCTCGATCGAGTTTCTCATCGTTATTAAGAACTTGTAGCTTTATCGTACATTCGAATCATTTATCGATCGAGTTTCTCATCGTTATTAAGAACTTGTAGCTTTATCGTACATTCGAATCATTTCTCGATCGAGTTTCTCATCGTTATTAAGAACTTGTAGCTTTATCGTACTTTCGAATCATTTATCGATCGAGTTTCTCATCGTTATTAAGAACTTGTAGCTTTATCGTACATTCGAATCATTTATCGATCGAGTTTCTCATCGTTATTAAGAACTTGTAGCTTTATCGTACATTCGAATCATTTATCGATCGAGTTTCTCATCGTTATTAAGAACTTGTAGCTTTATCGTACATTCGAATCATTTATCGATCGAGTTTCTCATCGTTATTAAGAACTTGTAGCTTTATCGTACATTCGAATCTTTTATCGATCGAGTTTATCATCCTTATTAAGAACTTGTAGCTTTATCGTACATTCGAATCATTTATCGATCGAGTTTCTCATCGTTATTAAGAACTTGTAGCTTTATCGTTCATTCGAATCATTTCTCGATCGAGTTTCTCATCGTTTTTAAGAACTTGTAGCTTTATCGCACATTCGAATCATTTATCGATCGAGTTTCTCATCGTTATTAAGAACTTGTAGCTTTATCGTACATTCGAATCATTTATCGATCGAGTTTCTCATCGTTATTAAGAACTTGTAGCTTTATCGTACATTCGAATCATTTATCGATCGAGTTTCTCATCGTTATTAAGAACTTGTAGCTTTATCGTACATTCGAATCATTTCTCGATCGAGTTTCTCATCGTTATTAAGAACTTGTAGCTTTATCGTACATTCGAATCATTTCTCGATCGAGTTTCTCATCGTTATTAAGAACTTGTAGCTTTATCGTACATTCGAATCATTTCTCGATCGAGTTTCTCATCGTTATTAAGAACTTGTAGCTTTATCGTACATTCGAATCATTTATCGATCGAGTTTCTCATCGTTATTAAGAACTTGTAGCTTTATCGTACATTCGAATCATTTCTCGATCGAGTTTCTCATCGTTATTAAGAACTTGTAGCTTTATCGTACTTTCGAATCATTTATCGATCGAGTTTCTCATCGTTATTAAGAACTTGTAGCTTTATCGTACATTCGAATCATTTATCGATCGAGTTTCTCATCGTTATTAAGAACTTGTAGCTTTATCGTACATTCGAATCATTTATCGATCGAGTTTCTCATCGTTATTAAGAACTTGTAGCTTTATCGTACATTCGAATCATTTATCGATCGAGTTTCTCATCGTTATTAAGAACTTGTAGCTTCATCGTACATTCGAATCATTTCTCGATCGAGTTTCTCATCGTTATTAAGAACTTGTAGCTTTATCGTACATTCGAATCATTTATCGATCGAGTTTATCATCGTTATTAAGAACTTGTAGCTTTATCGTACATTCGAATCATTTCTCGATCGAGTTTCTCATCGTTATTAAGAACTTGTAGCTTTATCGTACATTCGAATCATTTCTCGATCGAGTTTCTCATCGTTATTAAGAACTTGTAGCTTTATCGTACATTCGAATCATTTCTCGATCGAGTTTCTCATCGTTATTAAGAACTTGTAGCTTTATCATACATTCGAATCATTTATCGATCGAGTTTCTCATCGTTATTAAGAACTTGTAGCTTTATCGTACATTCGAATCATTTCTCGATCGAGTTTCTCATCGTTATTAAGAACTTGTAGCTTTATCGTACTTTCGAATCATTTATCGATCGAGTTTCTCATCGTTATTAAGAACTTGTAGCTTTATCGTACATTCGAATCATTTATCGATCGAGTTTCTCATCGTTATTAAGAACTTGTAGCTTTATCGTACATTCGAATCATTTCTCGATCGAGTTTCTCATCGTTTTTAAGAACTTGTAGCTTTATCGTACATTCGAATCATTTATCGATCGAGTTTCTCATCGTTATTAAGAACTTGTAGCTTTATCGTACATTCGAATCATTTATCGATCGAGTTTCTCATCGTTATTAAGAACTTGTAGCTTTATCGTACTTTCGAATCATTTATCGATCGAGTTTATCATCCTTATTAAGAACTTGTAGCTTTATCGTACATTCGAATCATTTATCGATCGAGTTTCTCATCGTTATTAAGAACTTGTAGCTTTATCGTACATTCGAATCATTTCTCGATCGAGTTTCTCATCGTTTTTAAGAACTTGTAGCTTTATCGTACATTCGAATCATTTATCGATCGAGTTTCTCATCGTTATTAAGAACTTGTAGCTTTATCGTACATTCGAATCATTTATCGATCGAGTTTCTCATCGTTATTAAGAACTTGTAGCTTTATCGTACATTCGAATCATTTATCGATCGAGTTTCTCATCGTTATTAAGAACTTGTAGCTTTATCGTACATTCGAATCATTTATCGATCGAGTTTCTCATCGTTATTAAGAACTTGTAGCTTTATCGTACATTCGAATCATTTCTCGATCGAGTTTCTCATCGTTATTAAGAACTTGTAGCTTTATCGTACATTCGAATCATTTATCGATCGAGTTTCTCATCGTTATTAAGAACTTGTAGCTTTATCGTACATTCGAATCATTTCTCGATCGAGTTTCTCATCGTTATTAAGAACTTGTAGCTTTATCGTACATTCGAATCATTTCTCGATCGAGTTTCTCATCGTTATTAAGAACTTGTAGCTTTATCGTACATTCGAATCATTTCTCGATCGAGTTTCTCATCGTTATTAAGAACTTGTAGCTTTATCGTACATTCGAATCATTTCTCGATCGAGTTTCTCATCGTTATTAAGAACTTGTAGCTTTATCGTACATTCGAATCATTTATCGATCGAGTTTCTCATCGTTATTAAGAACTTGTAGCTTTATCGTACATTCGAATCATTTCTCGATCGAGTTTCTCATCGTTATTAAGAACTTGTAGCTTTATCGTACATTCGAATCATTTCTCGATCGAGTTTCTCATCGTTATTAAGAACTTGTAGCTTTATCGTACATTCGAATCATTTCTCGATCGAGTTTCTCATCGTTATTAAGAACTTGTAGCTTTATCGTACATTCGAATCATTTCTCGATCGAGTTTCTCATCGTTATTAAGAACTTGTAGCTTTATCGTACATTCGAATCATTTCTCGATCGAGTTTCTCATCGTTATTAAGAACTTGTAGCTTTATCGTACATTCGAATCATTTATCGATCGAGTTTCTCATCGTTATTAAGAACTTGTAGCTTTATCGTACATTCGAATCATTTATCGATCGAGTTTCTCATCGTTGTTAAGAACTTGTCGCTTTATCGTACATTCGAATCATTTATCGATCGAGTTTCTCATCGTTATTAAGAACTTGTAGCTTTACCGTACATTCGAATCATTTACCGATCGAGTTTCTCATCGTTATTAAGAACTTGTAGCTTTATCGTACATTCGAATCATTCATCGATCGAGTTTCTCATCGTTATTAAGAACTTGTAGCTTTATCGTACATTCGAATCATTTATCGATCGAGTTTCTCATCGTTATTAAGAACTTGTAGCTTTATCGTACATTCGAATCATTCATCGATCGAGTTTCTCATCGTTATTAAGAACTTGTAGCTTTATCGTACATTCGAATCATTTCTCGATCGAGTTTCTCATCGTTATTAAGAACTTGTAGCTTTATCGTACATTCGAATCATTTCTCGATCGAGTTTCTCATCGTTATTAAGAACTTGTAGCTTTATCGTACATTCGAATCATTTATCGATCGAGTTTCTCATCGTTATTAAGAACTTGTAGCTTTATCGTACATTCGAATCATTTATCGATCGAGTTTCTCATCGTTGTTAAGAACTTGTCGCTTTATCGTACATTCGAATCATTTATCGATCGAGTTTCTCATCGTTATTAAGAACTTGTAGCTTTACCGTACATTCGAATCATTTACCGATCGAGTTTCTCATCGTTATTAAGAACTTGTAGCTTTATCGTACATTCGAATCATTCATCGATCGAGTTTCTCATCGTTATTAAGAACTTGTAGCTTTATCGTACATTCGAATCATTTATCGATCGAGTTTCTCATCGTTATTAAGAACTTGTAGCTTTATCGTACATTCGAATCATTCATCGATCGAGTTTCTCCTCGTTATTAAGAACTTTTAGCTTTATCGTACATGCGAATCATTTCTCGATCGAGTTTCTCATCGTTATTAAGAACTTGTAGCTTTATCGTACATTCGAATCATTTCTCGATCGAGTTTCTCATCGTTATTAAGAACTTGTAGCTTTATCGTACATTCGAATCATTTCTCGATCGAGTTTCTCATCGTTATTAAGAACTTGTAGCTTTATCGTACATTCGAATCATTTATCGATCGAGTTTCTCATCGTTATTAAGAACTTGTAGCTTTATCGTACATTCGAATCATTTATCGATCGAGTTTCTCATCGTTATTAAGAACTTGTAGCTTTATCGTACATTCGAATCATTTCTCGATCGAGTTTCTCATCGTTATTAAGAACTTGTAGCTTTATCGTACATTCGAATCATTTATCGATCGAGTTTCTCATCGTTATTAAGAACTTGTAGCTTTATCGTACATTCGAATCATTTATCGATCGAGTTTCTCATCGTTATTAAGAACTTGTAGCTTTATCGTACATTCGAATCATTTCTCGATCGAGTTTCTCATCGTTATTAAGAACTTGTAGCTTTATCGTACATTCGAATCATTTCTCGATCGAGTTTCTCATCGTTATTAAGAACTTGTAGCTTTATCGTACATTCGAATCATTTATCGATCGAGTTTCTCATCGTTATTAAGAACTTGTAGCTTTATCGTACATTCGAATCATTTCTCGATCGAGTTTCTCATCGTTATTAAGAACTTGTAGCTTTATCGTACAATCGAATCATTTCTCGATCGAGTTTCTCATCGTTATTAAGAACTTGTAGCTTTATCGTACATTCGAATCATTTCTCGATCGAGTTTCTCATCGTTATTAAGAACTTGTAGCTTTATCGTACATTCGAATCATTTATCGATCGAGTTTCTCATCGTTATTAAGAACTTGTAGCTTTATCGTACATTCGAATCATTTATCGATCGAGTTTCTCATCGTTGTTAAGAACTTGTAGCTTTATCGTACATTCGAATCATTTCTCGATCGAGTTTCTCATCGTTATTAAGAACTTGTAGCTTTATCGTACATTCGAATCATTTATCGATCGAGTTTCTCATCGTTATCAAGAACTTGTAGCTTTATCGTACATTCGAATCATTTATCGATCGAGTTTCTCATCGTTATTAAGAACTTGTAGCTTTATCGTACATTCGAATCATTTATCGATCGAGTTTCTCATCGTTATTAAGAACTTGTAGCTTTATCGTACATTCGAATCATTTATCGATCGAGTTTCTCATCGTTATTAAGAACTTGTAGCTTTATCGTACATTCGAATCAATTA
This sequence comes from Allodiplogaster pararmata, assembly GCA_964056735.1. Lineage (NCBI taxonomy): Eukaryota > Metazoa > Nematoda > Chromadorea > Rhabditida > Diplogasteridae > Allodiplogaster > Allodiplogaster pararmata. The sequence goes on along the minus strand of OZ057406.1, from coordinate 25,470,565 downwards.
TCGATCGAGTTTCTCATCGTTATTAAGAACTTGTAGCTTTATCGTACATTCGAATCATTTATCGATCGAGTTTCTCATCGTTATTAAGAACTTGTAGCTTTATCTTACATTCGAATCATTTATCGATCGAGTTTCTCATCGTTGTTAAGAACTTGTAGCTTTATCGTACATTCGAATCATTTATCGATCGAGTTTCTCATCGTTATTAAGAACTTGTAGCTTTATCGTACATTCGAATCATTTATCGATCGAGTTTCTCATCGTTATTAAGAACTTGTAGCTTTACCGTACATTCGAATCATTTATCGATCGAGTTTCTCATCGTTATTAAGAACTTGTAGCTTTATCGTACATTCGAATCATTTATCGATCGAGTTTCTCATCGTTATTAAGAACTTGTAGCTTTATCGTACATTCGAATCATTTATCGTTCGAGTTGCTCATCGTTATTAAGAACTTGTAGCTTTATCGTACATTCGAATCATTCATCGATCGAGTTTCTCATCGTTATTAAGAACTTTTAGCTTTATCGTACATGCGAATCATTTCTCGATCGAGTTTCTCATCGTTATTAAGAACTTGTAGCTTTATCGTACATTCGAATCATTTCTCGATCGAGTTTCTCATCGTTATTAAGAACTTGTAGCTTTATCGTACATTCGAATCATTTCTCGATCGAGTTTCTCATCGTTATTAAGAACTTGTAGCTTTATCGTTCATTCGAATCATTTATCGATCGAGTTTCTCATCGTTATTAAGAACTTGTAGCTTTATCGTACATTCGAATCATTTCTCGATCGAGTTTCTCATCGTTATTAAGAACTTGTAGCTTTATCGTACATTCGAATCATTTATCGATCGAGTTTCTCATCGTTATTAAGAACTTGTAGCTTTATCGTACATTCGAATCATTTATCGATCGAGTTTCTCATCGTTATTAAGAACTTGTAGCTTTATCGTACATTCGAATCATTTCTCGATCGAGTTTCTCATCGTTATTAAGAACTTGTAGCTTTATCGTACATTCGAATCATTTCTCGATCGAGTTTCTCATCGTTATTAAGAACTTGTAGCTTTATCGTACATTCGAATCATTTATCGATCGAGTTTCTCAACGTTATTAAGAACTTGTAGCTTTATCGTACATTCGAATCATTTCTCGATCGAGTTTCTCATCGTTATTAAGAACTTGTAGCTTTATCGTACAATCGAATCATTTCTCGATCGAGTTTCTCATCGTTATTAAGAACTTGTAGCTTTATCGTACATTCGAATCATTTCTCGATCGAGTTTCTCATCGTTATTAAGAACTTGTAGCTTTATCGTACATTCGAATCATTTATCGATCGAGTTTCTCATCGTTATTAAGAACTTGTAGCTTTATCGTACATTCGAATCATTTATCGATCGAGTTTCTCATCGTTGTTAAGAACTTGTAGCTTTATCGTACATTCGAATCATTTCTCGATCGAGTTTCTCATCGTTATTAAGAACTTGTAGCTTTATCGTACATTCGAATCATTTATCGATCGAGTTTCTCATCGTTATCAAGAACTTGTAGCTTTATCGTACATTCGAATCATTTATCGATCGAGTTTCTCATCGTTATTAAGAACTTGTAGCTTTATCGTACATTCGAATCATTTATCGATCGAGTTTCTCATCGTTATTAAGAACTTGTAGCTTTATCGTACATTCGAATCATTTATCGATCGAGTTTCTCATCGTTATTAAGAACTTGTAGCTTTATCGTACATTCGAATCATTTATCGATCGAGTTTCTCATCGTTATTAAGAACTTGTAGCTTTATCGTACATTCGAATCATTTATCGATCGAGTTTCTCATCGTTATTAAGAACTTGTAGCTTTATCGTACATTCGAATCATTTATCGATCGAGTTTCTCATCGTTATTAAGAACTTGTAGCTTTATCGTACATTCGAATCATTTATCGATCGAGTTTCTCATCGTTATTAAGAAATTGTAGCTTTATCGTACATTCGAATCATTTATCGATCGAGTTTCTCATCGTTATTAAGAACTTGTAGCTTTATCGTACATTCGAATCATTTCTCGATCGAGTTTCTCATCGTTATTAAGAACTTGTAGCTTTATCGTACATTCGAATCATTTATCGATCGAGTTTCTCATCGTTATTAAGAACTTGTAGCTTTATCGTACATTCGAATCATTTATCGATCGAGTTTCTCATCGTTATTAAGAACTTGTAGCTTTATCGTACATTCGAATCATTTATCGATCGAGTTTCTCATCGTTGTTAAGAACTTGTAGCTTTATCGTACATTCGAATCATTTCTCGATCGAGTTTCTCATCGTTATTAAGAACTTGTAGCTTTATCGTACATTCGAATCATTTATCGATCGAGTTTCTCATCGTTATTAAGAACTTGTAGCTTTATCGTACATTCGAATCATTTATCGATCGAGTTTCTCATCGTTATTAAGAACTCGTAGCTTTATCGTACATTCGAATCATTTATCGATCGAGTTTCTCATCGTTATTAAGAACTTGTAGCTTTATCGTACATTCGAATCATTTATCGATCGAGTTTCTCATCGTTATTAAGAACTTGTAGCTTTATCTTACATTCGAATCATTTATCGATCGAGTTTCTCATCGTTGTTAAGAACTTGTAGCTTTATCGTACATTCGAATCATTTATCGATCGAGTTTCTCATCGTTATTAAGAACTTGTAGCTTTATCTTACATTCGAATCATTTATCGATCGAGTTTCTCATCGTTGTTAAGAACTTGTAGCTTTATCGTACATTCGAATCATTTATCGATCGAGTTTCTCATCGTTATTAAGAACTTGTAGCTTTATCGTACATTCGAATCATTTATCGATCGAGTTTCTCATCGTTATTAAGAACTTGTAGCTTTATCGTACATTCGAATCATTTATCGATCGAGTTTCTCATCGTTATTAAGAACTTGTAGCTTTATCGTACATTCGAATCATTTATCGATCGAGTTTCTCATCGTTATTAAGAACTTGTAGCTTTATCGTACATTCGAATCATTTCTCGATCGAGTTTCTCATCGTTATTAAGAACTTGTAGCTTTATCGTACATTCGAATCATTTATCGATCGAGTTTCTCATCGTTATTAAGAACTTGTAGCTTTATCGTACATTCGAATCATTTATCGATCGAGTTTCTCATCGTTGTTAAGAACTTGTAGCTTTATCGTACATTCGAATCATTTCTCGATCGAGTTTCTCATCGTTATTAAGAACTTGTAGCTTTATCGTACATTCGAATCATTTATCGATCGAGTTTCTCATCGTTATCAAGAACTTGTAGCTTTATCGTACATTCGAATCATTTATCGATCGAGTTTCTCATCGTTATTAAGAACTTGTAGCTTTATCGTACATTCGAATCATTTATCGATCGAGTTTCTCATCGTTATTAAGAACTTGTAGCTTTATCGTACATTCGAATCATTTATCGATCGAGTTTCTCATCGTTATTAAGAACTTGTAGCTTTATCGTACATTCGAATCATTTATCGATCGAGTTTCTCATCGTTATTAAGAACTTGTAGCTTTATCGTACATTCGAATCATTTATCGATCGAGTTTCTCATCGTTATTAAGAACTTGTAGCTTTATCGTACATTCGAATCATTTATCGATCGAGTTTCTCATCGTTATTAAGAACTTGTAGCTTTATCGTACATTCGAATCATTTATCGATCGAGTTTCTCATCGTTATTAAGAAATTGTAGCTTTATCGTACATTCGAATCATTTATCGATCGAGTTTCTCATCGTTATTAAGAACTTGTAGCTTTATCGTACATTCGAATCATTTCTCGATCGAGTTTCTCATCGTTATTAAGAACTTGTAGCTTTATCGTACATTCGAATCATTTATCGATCGAGTTTCTCATCGTTATTAAGAACTTGTAGCTTTATCGTACATTCGAATCATTTATCGATCGAGTTTCTCATCGTTGTTAAGAACTTGTAGCTTTATCGTACATTCGAATCATTTATCGATCGAGTTTCTCATCGTTGTTAAGAACTTGTAGCTTTATCGTACATTCGAATCATTTCTCGATCGAGTTTCTCATCGTTATTAAGAACTTGTAGCTTTATCGTACATTCGAATCATTTATCGATCGAGTTTCTCATCGTTATTAAGAACTTGTAGCTTTATCGTACATTCGAATCATTTATCGATCGAGTTTCTCATCGTTATTAAGAACTTGTAGCTTTATCGTACATTCGAATCATTTATCGATCGAGTTTCTCATCGTTATTAAGAACTTGTAGCTTTATCGTACATTCGAATCATTTATCGATCGAGTTTCTCATCGTTTTTAAGAACTTGTAGCTTTATCGTACATTCGAATCATTTATCGATCGAGTTTCTCATCGTTATTAAGAACTTGTAGCTTTATCGTACATTCGAATCAGTTATCGATCGAGTTTCTCATCGTTATTAAGAACTTGTAGCTTTATCGTACATTCGAATCATTTATCGATCGAGTTTCTCATCGTTGTTAAGAACTTGTAGCTTTATCGTACATTCGAATCATTTCTCGATCGAGTTTCTCATCGTTATTAAGAACTTGTAGCTTTATCGTACATTCGAATCATTTATCGATCGAGTTTCTCATCGTTATTAAGAACTTGTAGCTTTATCGTACATTCGAATCATTTATCGATCGAGTTTCTCATCGTTATTAAGAACTTGTAGCTTTATCGTACATTCGAATCATTTATCGATCGAGTTTCTCATCGTTATTAAGAACTTGTAGCTTTATCGTACATTCGAATCATTTATCGATCGAGTTTCTCATCGTTTTTAAGAACTTGTAGCTTTATCGTACATTCGAATCATTTATCGATCGAGTTTCTCATCGTTATTAAGAACTTGTAGCTTTATCGTACATTCGAATCATTTATCGATCGAGTTTCTCATCGTTATTAAGAACTTGTAGCTTTATCGTACATTCGAATTATTTATCGATCGAGTTTCTCATCGTTATTAAGAACTTGTAGCTTTATCGTACATTCGAATCATTTATCGATCGAGTTTCTCATCGTTATTAAGAAATTGTAGCTTTATCGTACATTCGAATCATTTATCGATCGAGTTTCTCATCGTTATTAAGAACTTGTAGCTTTATCGTACATTCGAATCATTTATCGATCGAGTTTCTCATCGTTATTAAGAACTTGTAGCTTTATCGTACATTCGAATCATTTATCGATCGAGTTTCTCATCGTTATTAAGAACTTGTAGCTTTATCGTACATTCGAATCATTTATCGATCGAGTTTCTCATCGTTGTTAAGAACTTGTAGCTTTATCGTACATTCGAATCATTTCTCGATCGAGTTTCTCATCGTTATTAAGAACTTGTAGCTTTATCGTACATTCGAATCATTTATCGATCGAGTTTCTCATCGTTATTAAGAACTTGTAGCTTTATCGTACATTCGAATCATTTATCGATCGAGTTTCTCATCGTTATTAAGAACTTGTAGCTTTATCGTACATTCGAATCATTTATCGATCGAGTTTCTCATCGTTATTAAGAACTTGTAGCTTTATCGTACATTCGAATCATTTATCGATCGAGTTTCTCATCGTTTTTAAGAACTTGTAGCTTTATCGTACATTCGAATCATTTATCGATCGAGTTTCTCATCGTTATTAAGAACTTGTAGCTTTATCGTACATTCGAATCATTTATCGATCGAGTTTCTCATCGTTATTAAGAACTTGTAGCTTTATCGTACATTCGAATTATTTATCGATCGAGTTTCTCATCGTTATTAAGAACTTGTAGCTTTATCGTACATTCGAATCATTTATCGATCGAGTTTCTCATCGTTATTAAGAAATTGTAGCTTTATCGTACATTCGAATCATTTATCGATCGAGTTTCTCATCGTTATTAAGAACTTGTAGCTTTATCGTACATTCGAATCATTTATCGATCGAGTTTCTCATCGTTATTAAGAACTTGTAGCTTTATCGTACATTCGAATCATTTATCGATCGAGTTTCTCATCGTTATTAAGAAATTGTAGCTTTATCGTACATTCGAATCATTTATCGATCGAGTTTCTCATCGTTATTAAGAACTTGTAGCTTTATCGTACATTCGAATCATTTATCGATCGAGTTTCTCATCGTTATTAAGAACTTGTAGCTTTATCGTACATTCGAATCATTTATCGATCGAGTTTCTCATCGTTATTAAGAACTTGTAGCTTTATCGTACATTCGAATCATTTCTCGATCGAAATCTCTACAATGTATTGCTCCTACTTATTACGAAATCTTCAAAGTGATGACGGGTGACTTTGAGACTTTGAATTGATTTTGGGCAAAGAATATCTGTTTTATTTTACATCAGGGAGGTTTTATTCTCTCTTTCAACACTCTTTTTCGTTCTCAAAAGTTTTTTTTCACGAAGGCTTTTTGTCTCTGAGGACAAAAAAAGAAGACCAAAAAATTCTGACAGATAGGACTCGTAGTGCGCGGCAAAAGTGTGCCCGTCTACTTCTCTTTCGATGGAAAATGCGCTTCGATTCCGGATGATCTTGCTTTCTGCTACACTATTTTTCAGGTTTACTCACCAAGTTCTCTGATCGATCTCTTTTATTGACTTTAGACACAGAGACGATTTGGAGGTTTCATTAGTCTTTGTAAAATAACGAGAACAAAGAAGCGTGCACTTGTCTCATTCTTTTCACATTGAGATATATAAAAATTTTCTTGTTGTATGAAATCACTGAACCTAGATAAGAATGTGAGTGTTGAAGAAAAAAAATTCAAAATTGAAGATGGAGCTCGGAGAAAAGAATTTGAAACAACTGAAGGCATCCGAAGACCCACGATTCCCCAACAGAAAGCTACGACAGGTAGGCGTCTGAGTATGATTTAACTGAGTTCACCGAGATAACCCAGTAAAGATAGGGCCATTACTAAAGCACGCCACGCACGCCATTCACGCCAGTTCATTACTAATGCACGCCACTGTGCGGTGAAATTCTCAACTTTACCAAAAAGTTTTTCATGTTTTTTTCTGCTTAGGCTTAGGCAAACGTTTACGCTGACAAGGCTGTACGGCTTAGGCTAACGAGACCGTATCAAAAAATTAGCATAATAGTGCGTCAAAAAATTAACATAGTAATATAGGTTTTGCCAAGTTGCGTGCATCTTTCTCTCTTTCCCGCGCAGTTGCGTGCATTAGTAGTGGATGGCGTGCGTTGCGTGCTGTAAAAATGACCAGAGATAGAGAGGTTTTGACAACCACTTCCAACGATGAGAAAAATATAATTCTAGGCGAACTTTATTGATCGATGTATAGTCGATCGATATATTCAATCTTTTTTCTAGTCAATAATCAACTAAACAAACAGTAAAGACCTTTTATAACTTTCCTGGGCTTGAACTCACTAAAGTTCAGTAAATTCAGATTTGGAAAGGACACAGCAGGTACAAAACGGATAAGTTACTACAGCTACCTTGTATCTTCAACCAGAACGCACGAAAGGTTTTTCTGCAAACTTTTTTAGTTTTCAATTCCTCTATAACTATAGTTCGTTTTTGCATCATAATATAAACGTATTCTTGCTGATGACATGCTCATAATGCGAACAGATCAAAAGACCATGCTCACAGAGCGTCGTGCAAAAAAGGGTGGTTAAGCGGAATCGAACCTTCGTCTTCGCTTTTTGCCCTATGCTTTTTTTCTCCGAGCTACCAACTTGTCCAATACTTATAATTTTTGAAGGTCCTACTGAAATTAGGACCGTGATTCGAATGAAAACAATTGAAGGGTGAAGAGTGCACCAGAAGACATTCTCAGCTCACAGTGATCACGAAGGGCCATGGACATACCGGTACCTGGCTAACCTTTTTGATGAAGCTCTGTACATATTATATTTACAGGGTGGCCCATATATTCGCAAACCAATATTTCGGCGTTTATAATTCAATTTGTAGTGCACACTGAGCTCCAATTTTTACACATGTTCTTCTCATATGTTTTTTTATTACATGGTTCAAATTTCATATCATTTGATCAATTCTCAAAAGAATGGTGGTCTCTCATAGAGCACGCTCTATCATTGTGGACTTGCACAAACTTGGTCGATCAAATACGCGCATCGCTAAAGGTCTCAACGCCTCGCAATCTTGTCTGAAAAGCAATCAAACGGTTTGAACAGATCGGTACACTTGCTGACTTGCCCCGAAGAGGTGATACTCGATTAGTGCGGACCCCTAACAAGATTGAGGCCATGAGGAAGCGAGTCGGTCGAAATGCTAGGCGTAGCTAGAAAAAAATATCCTCCGAGATGAACTTATCACGCAACACTCTTCAAAGAATTGTTGAAGAGGACTTGAGTCTCCCCCATATCGTACTGAAAAGGCTGCCATCCTAACTCTAAAGAACAAGGAGAAAAGACTCAAAAGGTGCCGCGCCCTAATCCTCTGGACGCGCGACAGTGCTCACCTCCGGACAGTCTTCTCGGATGAGAAGCTGTTCACTGTGGAAGAGGCCTACAACCCTCAAAATGTGCGAGTGCTTGCTCGGGACTCACAGGCAGCTAATCATACCAGTGGATTCCTGCATAGAGCTTCCCATTCTGCAAAAGTCATGGTTTGGGACGGAGTGTCCGCCACCGGCAAAACTCCCCTTGTTTTGTTCGAACCAGGAGCCAAAATTAATCAGGAATACTACCGCCAGCAGATTCTTCGAAAAGTATTGCTTCCTTGGTCTGATTCCCACTACCGTAATACACCTTGGGTCTTACAGCAAGATTCTGCGCCTGCTCACAAGGCTATCGGAACACAGGCATGTTGCAACGCTCATTTTCCCGACTTCATCTCCAGCGCAGAATGGCCCTCCTCATCGCCCGACCTCAATCCGCTGGACTATTCCGTGTGGTCCTACCTTGAGAGCAAAGTCAATGCTCATCCTCACTTGAAACTGGAGTCTCTAAAAAAATCCCTGCAGGAGGAGTGGTCGAAGATCGACGAAAAGTACTTTCGTCCAGTGATCGAAGCGTTCCCAAAGCGACTCCGGGCTGTCGTTCGTGCCAAAGGGGACCGAATTGGATGATTTTTTGACCCAATGTTTTTATTAATGTGTGCTGATAAATGTACAAATTTGAACACTCTTGCTCAGTTATGCACTGAGATACACGTTTGTAAACGCGTTTGCGAATATATGGGCCACCCTGTATACATGTTTTATTGCATTAAATGTACATACATATGTATGTATAAAAAGTCTTATTTTTTTTCAAAGTTACATGTACTTATGAAAAGATATGTTGTTATACACCCTTTGCTCGGTTCTATGTATATAGTATATATAATTATGTATTCATCTATGTGTTTATTCAACAGTTCAGACAAATTCTTTTACATAGAGATTTTTTTGTGATCAGAATTCTTGAGTTTGTTTGTTTCAAAGACCAAGGGAGAGAAGGATTCCTGTGGAAGAAAGGCAAACCAAATGTTATCCAGTAAAAGTCTTCAAATTGGGATAGTTTACAGTTCTCTGTCATAGGCCCAATTTGAGCTTTCTGTTCAACTTTGCAATTGTTTGCTACAGTTTTTGACGGTTCATGACTTTTTGCTTTACGACATTTAGCACCGCGAGAACTCGCACCCGGATTTCACAATATTTCTTTATCCAAAGCTCTAGTTATGTGGCTTTCAGTTGAATACGATCGTTGAATACGATCCTTACGGTCTCGTTAGCGTAATCTTCACCTGAGCCTAAGCATAAATTCCAATGAAAAATTACATGGAAGTGTTTCGATTGTAAAATTGATGGTGTGAGTTTTCATGGTGCGAAATGTCGCTATACCGTTTTCAATTCTCAGTCTTCTGTAGTTTGCGTTTCGGCAGAATCTGAAAAAACTTCAAAATCTCAATTGCTAAGTAACACAGTCTAAAAGTATTCACTTCTGATTAAGAGGAGATATGATTAAACTGTTTTACGTACAACAGTTAGTCCATACGGGTAAATCAAATGTTATACATCCGTGTTTCTATCATTCGATACTTCAATCTTCTTAGTTTTAAGAGCAAAGACTTTTAGGATCGAATTTGTTTCCACCATTGTCGAGCGAATTATCAAAGCTGCGTTTCAGAGGCAGCAGAGGAGCCGCCTTATGATCCGGAGCTGCACAACGACGACAGCGAGGATATGCCTTCAGCGATGGGCAATGATTAAGGGTGGATTCCTAATTAGCGTGCCTAATCTCATTATTTTCATCCCCCTAAGATTTCGTTTGCCCCTACTATTTTTCTCTACCCTATTTGTTTCCGATGAATTCATCTTATCTACATATAAGAAAAAACTTCTGCAGCTTTTTTCTCACGCGACTGATCCAGATTCTGCTCTAACTCCATGCTTTCTCTTCCCTCTCACTCTCTCTGACACACTCTCTTAATCTCCCCCTATACCTCTCTCTCTCCCTCTCTCTTACTTTACCTCTCTCTCTCTCTCTATCTCTCTCTCTCTCTCTCTCTCTCTCTCTCTCTCTCTCTCTCTCACGTTTTTTTCCTCTACTCACCCTCCTCTTTCCGCCCGTATTGTTCTATTCCTCCGCGCGTAACCCTTTTCCTCCTCAAATATTTACTCAAACAAACAGAGACAACAGTAGCTTCTTTACCCTTTCCTCCCTTCTCTTTCCTCACCTTTTTCATGTATTCCCCCATCGAATTGAAATGTTTGTCGTTCTCTTGTAAATTCGTGGAATTTTACTCCCCCCTGCCCGCTTACTTTGTAACTACTCAAATCCTCTCCATCCCTCGTCGAAGCATTATTATTCGAATCGATTATATAAAGTTTCTCGAGTATTTTAATGAGATATGTACATATCATGAAATTTTGGATGCTTTTGAACCCCACGCTTGCAATAAAGATCAGCTAAGCTAGTCCTCGCTCTGATGTTCTTCTGTTGTCTGGAATCTCTTCAAAGGCGCACCTTCCTTTCTCTCGTGCATGAAAGCCTCTCTGATGGTGTTTTCTGTAGCGTGCCACGTTTAAACGGCGCTTCCTTTCGCGAAACAGTCAACCAGAAGCATATTTTTCTTTTCACAAAGCTTTAGAGCTTGTTTTCCCAACTTCATTCAATTTTTCTGTGGAAATTCCATTTGTGTGAGAGCGACAAACCTTTCGAATCAATTTTTACGCTCATATCTGACTCGGATCTGATTTGAAAGTTTTTTAATCGAATATTGACCCAACTATTTGCCATTAACGACCAAGGCACGTATTGGAATCAGTCTTTCTAACTAAGCTATGTATGTATATGTATTGTATGATGAATTCGGATAAGTTGCATAGTATTTATGTATGTAGAAGCCTTTTCTCTCTTTCTCTCTTATAAATCTCTCTCTCTCTCTCTCTCTCTTTCTATTTTTAATTTAACTCTTTTTATATATTTCTCTTTCATTCTCGCTCATTTTCTCTAACTCTATCTATTTCTCTCCCCTCTCTATGTCTCTCTCTTTTTCCTTTCTCTCTTTCAAAATCTTTCTCTCCCATTTTCAATCAATCTCTTTATCTTAGTGTCTTTCTCTTTTTCTTTGTTTCTCTCTTCTCCCTCATCTCTATTTCTCTTTTTCTCTCTTTTCCGCTCTGTATCTCTAGCTGCCTACTGATTGTACATCTTTCCGTTATTGGCTGTGGGTCCCCTAATCCCTTGGGTTCAATGAAATGGATAATCCGGCGCTTCCGTATGCACCGTGAGCATGTATATAACAGAGTGCTTCGCAGGCGCAGATGAGCTTCAAGATGGATCGGCCGAACCACCTGACGGTGCCCAGCGCCGCACCGGGCCTGCTCACTCTGGACACGCTCAACCTCGGCAATCAGTTACCCTACTCCGTCAGTACCCTTCTCGGAAACATATGTACCTACATAGGTCAAATGCCTTGTTTTTAGGTTTAAAACTACCACTTTGCGAGCGGAGAATGACTAGAATGATAATAAGCGAGTGGTACTCAGTGTCTTGATCTCTTATTTTAGACAATCTCTCTACCTTCCATGTTTTCATACTCTATCGCGTTCGCGGTGACGTTGACCAAAGTTTTTTCTTGATGAAGCTGTCAAGTCATATCATATATCCATCTAAATTCTCCGCCATAACCATTCCCCGGTCACTCTAGAATCAATCTGGGAACTTTGCCAGAAAAGAGTGAGCTTCTGATCCTGGTTCTTCTTGAAGGGACTTCGTGATATGCTGAATAGGTATTTCAAATAATAATAGGAATCATTAAATTTGGAAAGGTATAGGAACGAAGACCGATGGAACAGTTTTATAACTCATCTATGTAATTGCAGGTTCATATATCGCAGCTTCATTTTAGGTTTACATTTCAATCTTTAAAAAAAAGAAAACTTTCCAGAAAGAATAAAACACGACGAAAGACACTTGTTAGATATATAATGAACTTTTGATAGAATAAGGCATGCAAGCTAATGATGAAAACTTCCCCAGTCATATATAAGCTACAATTTTCGCGAGAAAAAAACTTAATTTCCACCGAATCAAATCACTCGAGACTACGAATACTCAGAGGCGAGTGGAAGATTGGAGGCATTGATGAGCTCGAAAAATAATATTTGAGGATGATGAAAGTGAAGAATGAATATGAGTCAACGAAAATAGGCAGTTACAATAAGATGCCCAGAAGCAATTCGATATAACCATAATTTGCAATCAGATTCAACCATAATATGAAAAAACAGCGCAAAATCAGTTCGACGCGGATAACCATGGTTTTTCATTATCCCACCACAATGTGCATGAGACAGAATGCACAAGTCGGACCATTATCAAAAAACCATCATGGTTCACAATCGAAAATAATGAACTGAACAAAAAAATCGTAAAACTGAGTTGAACTACTTGTTTAAGTTCAATAGATTTAATTTGGGTAAAACAATTAGATTTACAATAAACAATTGAAGTTTTGTTATCTAAAAGTTTTTTCTATAGGATCTTACAAATAACCAGAGGCACAAAACCAATAATAACAATCATTTAAGAAAGAAAACGATAGTCTAATCAGAATAAATAGAATCAGAAACTATTCTAAGCATGACTGTAGTCAGAACTTCTTAAGATTACTAAGCATGGGACCATGGCTTAACGTTCCATTCAGAGTTCTTATCATTCGATGCATTGAGATTTTACAGAGGTGTCGAAAAAGTTATTGTTGAGAGTAAAAGAGCCGAGGTAGAAAAGATCACACAAGGACATGAGAAGTAGAGAAGTAGAAAAAAGCAAACTAGGCAAAAGCTATTCTCACTTCTTGACTGACTTCTTACCCATATCGATGTGAGCAACTTTTCCAGCAATGTATGGGTGATTTTATATAAAGAACACATTGCGATCTGTTTTGCGACCCTTTTTCGCAGTATTTTTTGTATTTTTTCCAACTCTTTTTTGTTATTTTTTGATAGTTATCAAACCAGATTTTCATGATGTTTTCGGCCTGTGTTGACATTACTATGTATGTACTCGAGAAATTGGTTTGAAAGTTTAAAAAAGTTACGAAGAAAAATTTTTTTGCTTTCGAAGTGAAGTTTTAGACAAGTAAAACAAATACGTATTACATGCTCTTCCATTCATGATTTCTATACCCCTTAAGATAGGAAACGGATCTTTTCATTGTATCTTTCATGGTTACGTAGGTTTTTTGGAAGGTTTATTGAAGTCTCATGATTAACAACAAACGAATCAGAGTACAAGCTCATTCAACATCACTCCGAGCATTCAACATCACTCCGAGCACTATTTCGGAGGGAAAAAGTGCTATTCATTTGTCTTCTTTATTAAAATTGGAAAAACTCTATCACGACAAGCGCGTTTTCCGTTAAGCATTATTTTGGCTTACCAGATGCAGGAAAAGCACATTTATGCTTGGGCGATCCACTGAAGAGCTCGCTCTAACATTTTTGTAACTTTTTCAAGATGTGATTTTCATTTTTAAGTTCAAAAGTTTTTAAAATAGGATTTTCTTAGAAAACTTTTTTTACATTTGTAGTTCTTTATTACCATAGGATAGCTTGTAAGGCCATCGCTTATATGGAATCATGAAATAGGAAGGGGAAATGGGAATAGGAATACTTGATACTCAAAAAGAAGTATCAAGTCTTTCTTTTCTTTCTTTCTTTAATCTTTATTCTTTAATCTTTCTTTTTGAGTATCAAGTATTCAAGAATCCCTATGACTTGACTAAATAAGATATTGAAAACCATTCACATGAATATGAGTTGACCCGTACTTGAGGAGATCAGAAGACAATGCGTCTTTGGCATTGTAGCAAGATAGCATTTTCGCACGGAAAAAAATTAGCCCTTGTGGTGTTATGTTAAACTACGGTTTGGAATATGATAGATGGATGTGTTCGATCCCGCCTAGTACACTAACTTTTTCCGTGTGATAGTTTAATCAATTAAAATTGTGTTTTTTTTTGGAAAAAATTAAAGAGACTTTTTCCATTTATAGGACCATTCTCCTGCTCTCAGCATGAAGATCAAGGTCCCCAAACGACAATATTCCCTTGAAGATCCCCTTCAAAGAATGGAAACTCCCATGTTCGACAAGGTACTTGTTTTTAGGAAGTTTAAAATGTTTTTTGAAGAAAAGTTCGAAACTTTTCAATGCTTAGAATGATTCATATCCGTTTTTGATTGTTTCATATCTCACTTTTTCAACAAAAAAAAACTATCCAAAAAGTCTATCTGATTCAAATTTCCAAAAAATATTTTTTGAATGGGTGCAAGCTTCAACAAACGTTTTTCTCAAAAATCGATCCATTTCAAACACTGCTAGAGACTTTTGTTTGTGAAGACATCGTGAGGTAAGGTAGTAGCTCAAAATTTTTTTTATTTGTGTTTGCTTGTATTTAGTTCTTCACTGATCTTGATTCGGATTTTATTCTGATAAGCGGTGTTTTTGAGACCGGGCCTGACATAATGGTAGTTTGTTCGACTATTTTGCGAAGAGTCCCAAGTTTGACTCCCACCCCGGACAGATCCACTAAAACCAAGAAGGTTAAGAAATGTTGGTAGTGCTCTGGCAAGAATCTGACTCTCTCCAATGCTGCTAGACACACACTAGCAGTCATCTAGCTCGCAGCCATTGGTTCTACCCGGGTAGGTCTGTCCCGCATCTCAGGACCCTGCCGCAAGGCGAGAAAAAGTGCGTGGAAGATTGTTATAAGCGGTGTTTTTCGAAAAGAACAAAATTTCAGAAAATCCCCAGAAAAAAAGGTCCTTCCTCTCCCGCCACAGTACTTACAATGGCGGGCTTGTTCATTGTGGGCATCCTGCTGATTCTATCAGGAATTCTGGTACTCATCCTAGTCAGTTTCTGCGTTAACTTGTTTGTTAGAAAGAGAACTTTTAAGGTCTTAGCCAACAATATTCAAAGTAGCAAGAAATGAAGAGTCTTATTATTTGAATTAAGAAAACTTTGAGTGTTCCGACTTGCTTTTTCGAAATACTGTTTTTGCTTCCCGACTCTTCCAATGTCATTGATCAAATTCATGACTCTTTCCTTAATAATTTTTTCGGTTAAAGACTCTGTCGTTAATTTTCTGTTTTGAGGGATGAATAGTCATTTTTTCGATCCATAACTCCTTCATTGTTTCGGTTCTTGACTATTTAATGAATAATCATATAAAACTTTACTATTCACATTAATTCACCATACAGTCTCTTATAAAACGTAAGTTTATTCTAACGTCCGATCAATTAATTGTTTATTGTTCAATTCAATGACTAATTACTTTCATAACTTCACCGAGTATTCCTTCATAGTTCGAAAAGATGGCTTTTTCACTGTTAAGATTAATTGAAGCTGTCCTACATACGATGAATCTCGGATTCAATAGATTCTGTGTATTATTAAATGGGGAATATTCGAGAAACAAAGCAGAAAAATTAGAGCTGAACCATGGACAAATCTTGAACTGCATCCGGCTTAGTAGAGAATATCCGCATTCAAACAACTAAACATAGTGGTTTCATTGGTGCACCCCTTGAATCGCGCACGTCTTGATCGTCCATGCGATAGCAAAAGTAAAAGCAGGAGCTTTCTTACGTTTCTCAATAAATTGTGTTTTTTTTCTCGAAAAATTCTCAATCTTGCTATCAAATTTATGAAGTTTTTGCCTATAAAATTAGCAGTTACTACTTGATGAAGAAAAACTTCTTTTATAGCATATCGAAAAGTGTTTCTATAGAGCAATTAATCGTTTCGAAGCAGAAGAATAAAAAAGATAGACTAATGCTTCAGATCAGTTTTTTTTTCTTAAAAAATTTCTCCCAGTTTGAATCAAATCTATATCATCCAATTAATTATATTTGATTATGCTGTACAAACTTACTCAGTTGCTGAGAGCGCTTTTAAATGCTTTAGAATTCAAACGCATTTAAATGCCCCCTATAATTTATGTTGTTCTTTCAACAATGTTGTTGATATTGAATATTTTAATGTGCAAGGAGAAAGGTTTGGTTGAATGAATAAATATTAGAGAGAATGAATAACTTAATGAATAAATTGATGGTTGAATGAATTTCGACTGCAGCAAACACAGACATCATTCGTCATCACGGGCTGCCTCTTCGTGGGCATTGGTTTGGCGATGCTGATTGTCTGTCTCATTCTTCAGTGGAAGAACGTTCTCAAATTCATCACGGACCTCAACAAGGATCTCTACTTCCTCAACATGAGCAACTCCTATCTGGGAAGGGCCATGACTGACATCCGAACTGATCTACCTCTAGCGAGCCATTGAACTTCTAATGAAGAGTAATTATATACATATGAAGACTAATGGAGCGTTAGAATTCAACTTTTTCACTTTGCAAAAATAATTTTCTAGAAAGTGATCCCGTTAAACGCTCCAATGTCTCACCACGAATTTCCGTGAAAAGAAACATGGACTACGGTAAAAAGAAAGAACACATACATTCTAAGACAAAGCCACGATTTTTCTGTAAAATTCATAAAAAATTGCGTCCACAGTAAAAGTTATTATAAAATTAATACCGTAGTCCATTTTTATTTTCAATGTAATTCGTGGTGAGACATTGGAGCGTTCAACGGGATCACCTTGCAGAAAATTACTTTGCAAAGTGAAAAGTTGAATTCTAACGCTCCATAACTGAAACACAATAGATTAACGAGTAACAGTAACAACGAGTCAAATTATGTAACGAGTGAATCTATGGACAAAGCTGGTTATGTGACTCTTGTACAGAACTGTAATGTTAACTCAGCTGCTAACTCAAATTTAAATCGTAACTTACAAGAAATTTTGAGGTCGGGTACTTTTTGTAATATTTGATATCAGAATTATAACTTTCTACTTTATTTCTCTTCCGAGATATTTTTTTCGTTGATTTTCAGAATGTTTAGTAGCCCGATATGAAGATGAAGAATGAGGCATGGCGGCGATCGCCTCATTCTCCGTTCTTTTGATTCACACTAAAGAAAATCGGATCGATTGATTCATACTATCCAGTGAGAGCCAGCACGGGTCGTCTTCTTCCTCACGGGCCGTTTTTTGAGTTAATTTTTTTATTTAAAAATTCGGTGTACATTTATAAATATGTATTTGAACACCGCAGAGAACGCTTTAATAAAGTTTTCGATAAATGTCTTCCGATACATGAAGAAACTCGACAAAATACGTTTTATTGACTGAGCGTCGAACTGAGATGCAATATCTGTTTCCGGGGCTTTTTGAAGATCGGGACTTTTCCGTCCTCAGTCTTAATTCTCCGAGTTTTCATTTCACGGGAGAATATAATGGCTAATTTTTATCTCAAGTATGTGAGTTCAATTGACTTTTTTTAAACTCCAATTTTCAAAGTCTTTCGAAATCATGCAATAGAAGTGTTGTCCTTGCAATAAAGAGGAGGGCTCTCTGCATAATTACAAGCCCGCCATTGAACCTATGCATATCCTGTCTCATTCCAATCGGTAACACCAGAAAAAAGAGAGAGCGAGAGTAGAATATAGAGAAAAAAGAGAGAAAGGGAAAGAAAAATAGGGATAATAATAGAGAAAATATGAAGAAAAAAAAAGAAAGAAGAAAAAGGGATACAGAGAGAGAGAACAAGATGAAGAAAAATAGAGAGATATAGAGAGATAGAAAGAGAAAGAGCAAGACAGATAGAGAGAGGGAAGGATATAAAAGTATAAGAATGTGAAGCTGCATGTGATAAGGGAAGATACTGGCAGAGTCTAGTCCCTGATATGGTGATAGGAGAAAAGACTGCCATAGCTTGAGTAGAAGCAAGTTTTGAGTCTACCGGCTTTCCAACTCAACTTCATTCTCTTATCTCCGCTTCTCCTTTCACTCTTCTTCTATCTCTCTTCCAACCTCTCTCTCTTCATATCTCTCTCTCTCTCTCTCGCTCCCTCTCCCTCTCCCGCCCATCACCCTTCCGAATCTCTATCTATCTCTCTCCTACTTTCTTTCTCTCGATTTCTATCTCTATCGCTCCATATCTCCCAGCGGCTTCCTTCTCCCGACCCCTTTCGATGGATCGTAATCGTGTACATGCGTAAAAGACTTTCGCCGAGCGGAATTTCCGTGAGAGGAAAAAGAATGAGAAGACAGACCTAATATCTCTCTTTAAAAACTGGATTAATTTAAGACAAAGGGAGATTTGAAAGAGAATGAATGACCAGGAAAGATTGTAGGGCACATTAGAGACCATAGAAAACTAGGAAAGGTAAGGGAGTCTCACAGAAGAAAGAGAGCAAGTGTGAACAGGATAGAAAGAAAAATCGAATGAGGCAGTTCGCCTCTCACCTTAGAAAGTGGAAGCAGAGCGACGAATTCGAGGAAAAAATGAAATAAACGAGTGAGAGATAAAAAAGAGAGATAAACGAGTGCTAGCAACTCTCACTTAGAAGACAATTGAAAGGGAAATCGAAAGGGTACATGGAGATACCCACTTGGAAACATGATACCTGGTTTTCGCATCGTGCTGGTACATGGGAGACCAGACATCATAATGTCTATCATAGGGTACAACTGTGCTGGCAAAGAGAAAACAACCACAATGCCAATGTGTCCGAAATGAGAGAGAACAGTCATGAGAAGGGATTTATTAACTTGACTCGCTCTCCACCACTGGAGAGTGGAGACAAGAAGGCAGTAATCGCGTGAAAATCATCATAATTAATCACGAAAAAAGAGTAACAAAAATACAAATAAAAAGCCAAAATAACGCAAGTTATGAGCAATTAAAAGAGTCAAAGCATGCAAACCTCAAGAAACATAGTTAGAAAAAAATGAGCGATTGCAATCGAGATGAGGCGACTGCGCTGCTTGCGCTTATGGCCCGTGGCACCTGGTCAGGAGAAACAGCGACGAGATTGGAGGAGAGGTTGAGAAGGCGAGAGTTTCAAGGGGTCAGAAAGGACTGGGACCTGAATAATCAAAAGGGGGCAACTAGAGAGCAACTAAGGGCAGGGATTGTACAAAGAGGTAAGTAGAATGAGCGAGACTCTCCAGTAGAGAGCCGTCAGCTCGGCTAAGTTCTTGTAAAAATCAGTAAATATCTCATTATGTTCGTCTCTAACGCCTGGTTCCGTCTTCGAAGAAAACTCCGCCGTCAATCGCGCAGTACTTGGGACAGATGCCTTTCTCGCCTTGGGTTCCGGCCGGTCCTGGGGGTCCAGGAGGACCGGGCGCTCCATCAACTCCGGGTGCTCCGTCGGGTCCAGGGGCACCTTTGGGACCAGGAGGTCCAGGAGGTCCATCATTTCCAGGTGCACCAGGGGCGCCAGGAGGTCCGGGTGGTCCTGGAAAAGAAAAAAAATATTTTTGATATTTTCCGAGGCATTATCAGCGTACAAGCCGAAACCATGGGTAATAAGAAACTGGGAAATGATACGAACCAGGATCTCCGGGTTCTCCAGGCGCTCCAGGAGTGAGAGGCTCACTCTGTGCGGGTGTTCCGGGCTCTCCCGCAGGTCCGGGTTGGCCAGGCTCTCCTTGAGGTCCGGGTGGGCCTCGAGGACCAGGAAGTCCATTTGGTGCATCGTTTCCTGGTCGGCCTGAGAAGTGAATAAGTTAAAACTTTTCCCATCAATATTTGAAATTCCAAAACAGTTATTTACATTCACAACTCATTTTTCCCAAAAAAACAAAAAAATAATTTCACAGGAAAGTTACTTCGTTACCAAGAAAAAAGTCTAACCAGGTGTGCCAGCTTCTCCTGGGTCTCCGGGTGCTCCGGGGGGTCCGGGAGGGCCAGGGGGTCCTTGGGGGCAAGGCTTGCAGGGGGGTGGAGTGGTAGGCTCACAAGGGGCGACTGGTGGCTTTCCGGGTGTTCCAGGCTGCCCAGGAGCTCCTGGTCGACCAGGCTTACCCGGTCGACCGGGATTGCCAGCGGGTCCGGGGGGACCAGGCAGGCAGCAACCCTCACATTGTAGGTTTGGCGAGGGGTTCAATTCTGGTCCGCCGTAAGATTGTCGCCGTGTCCTGTTGCCGGGAGGCGATGCGGCGTTCATTTTCATGTAATTGACTTCAGTGAAGATGTCTTTCGCTGATCCCTGTGGACTCATTAAATTGGTATTGAAATTGAGTCTATTCACACTATTCAAAAAACAGAAAAGAGCGATAAATTCATGTTAATTGATACAGCGTGTTTCTATGTTTTTTCTATGTTTTGCAGCTACCTAACATATGATCACTTCATAAAAGGTCTCAAAATAATCAAGAACAAAGAAGGGAGAACTAAACATCAATGAGGAGAAGCGGTAACATTGACAAGAAGAAAAAAAAGAGAATGCAAACCTTGCAAAATGAAATTTCATGGTGCATTTGCCTCCGGACGTGCGCAACGTAGTTGTACACCATGGGAAGTGTGAAGACGACAGACATTACGGCGACGATGGAGAAAGAAACTGCGGCATACGCGACAAATTTGTACGCTTTCACGCGCCCGTCACCGGCATTCGCTTCCATGGTCTGAGAGGAGTACTGAAGTGAAGCGGCTCTCTTTCACCCTCTCTCCCCTATATACCCCTGCGGGCTGTATCCCGACTCAACCGCGATCGCCCCTCCCCTTCCTCTGTCTTGCTGCATAGCTCATCCTCCCCTATAAGTCAGAGAGAGAGAAAGAGAGGGGAGAGAGAGGAGGGATCGGGGTCGAATGGTATTGTATCTCTGCCTCTTCAATCCTACCCAAAGGACTTTATACATGAATTTCTCACGTCTTGTCTATATTCAAAAAGTTCCATCATGTTTTTACCGGCCCATACGATTTTGCCAGCTTCGTCTGGTAACCATATATTTGGTATTGTTGCTGAGAGGAAAAAAGAATGAAAGGTTCATTTATTGAAGTTCTGCTGAACTATTAACTATCTTTCTCGGTCTCTTCCAAAGGATTTCAAACTTAGTTTATAAATTTAACAGCACTCTTATGAGTTTTTTTTTAAAGATTTAATTTTTTTCCCTGAGTATTTTTTAAGAGAACATCCTCGACGAACAATTCATTTCTTCTTTGAGAGATCTTTGAGAGACCTGAGCCACTGGAAACAGCCTAGACACTTTTTTTTAAATTTTAAACAAAACTTATGAGATATTAACATGTGTTTTTTAACCTTTCATAAGTTCATCGACTTATTTTGAAGTTATTTGCCTAGGGTTTTCGAGATATTAACCGAGTTTTATGAATAATACGTCTAGCATTTTCTCCCTGTTTCAACAGTGCATATATTATACATCATTATACAAGTATTCATGACTGATATGGGTAGAAATTGTTCTCGAAGGTAGGTCGGCAAATGAAGTCTGATAGGTAAGCTATGTACGTAGTGGATAAATTATGTTTCAACAGAGAGGAATAATCGAATGTTCAGAGATTTTATTGCAATTCTTGAAATAATTTATGAGTTATCATGAAGAAAATGAATGGAATTTCCTCCCGCAAGAATAGAGAGCGATTGAGTAAACCAGAAAAAAGAATAAAGAGCTAGAGAGGTTAGCGCTGATGGGAAAGAATAGAAACAATGAGGAGGAATTGGAAAGAGAGAAAGAGAGAAAGAGATAGAGAGAGAGATAAATAGAGAAACAGAGAGATAAAGAGAGAGAGCGCAAGGTATCAAAAAAGATAGTGAGGAAGATACAGACAATTAGTATGCATATTCTGAGTTTTATCTCTGAAGCTTTCGACAATCAGTGTTTGAGGTTTGTATTCTCAAATGAAACATTGGAGACTATCTAATTCTTGTCCCTGCATTGAGAAAAAAGTCGAAAAACTGCGTATTTTAGGAACAGAATAATTTCTTTTTCTCGCTCTTTCGGTCCCTTTTTCTCTCTCCCTTTTCTCTTTCTCTATGTCATTCTCTCTGATTTTCTTCTTCTCTCTCATTCCCTGGCTCTTTCTCTTTCTCCCTCTCCCCACTCTTTGATACTCTGCTTTTTCTGCTCTTTCTTGTGTTCTACCTTGTTTTCTCTACATGTCTCTACCGTTCTCTTCCTTTTCCGCTCTCTAACCTTTGTTTTCCTTTGAAAAGTTTCTTCTTGGACGAAGCTGAGCTCGCTCAGTGGATGAATAAGGAAAAGTTTGAAAAACGAAGTTTTACCGGCAATTCTATACTTTCTCGAAATTTGCCATCTGTAGAACATCTAAAAAGCTTTTTGATTGAATTTTCGAAAACTGATTTTTTTTATGTCTTTTTTATTATATGTTTTCAAAGGTTTAGGTTTCCATCTTCTAGCAGTGCTTAAGCACTTAACCACTTTGAAGCTGTATTTTTAACCAGAATCGACTTTATGGCATCCAGGATTGCTGAACCCGCTTCCAAATTTCTACGAGAATTCCAGAACCGCACGCAAAAGCTCTCAAATCAGTAGCCCTAATTTTATCGTCATATTTGCAATAAAGCGTTTGAATTTGAACACGAACACTGTAAAAGTTTTTTTCTGTGACCAAATGATGCATTAAAAAGCTATCAGAACGTTTTTTGATCTGAAAAGAGCCTAGGTTTTTATGGGATTTGATGTAGATAATCTGCCATGATGCGGTTACATGTCTTCCTTCTTAATATGCTGTTTGATGACTCATTCGTTTAATGTTTAATGACTCTTTTAATGAATCATTCGCTCGGATCTTCCATGAAAAACCTTGATTGTTTTATTAAATCTTTCATAAATAACTGTGGGAAATGGCCAAATTCTCTTCTTTGATTAGTCATAAACGAGAAATGCAGAGAGAATTAGCTAAGGGGAAAAAGGGGGGGGGTTGAAAGGGGATCTTCTAAACCTCCTCTTTGGCCACAAGCCATGGGAATGTAGATTTGACCTTCTTGAAAACGTCACATATGAATGCTTGGATGGTCCGGTGAAATCTACTACCTCAACTTAGAGACCGTAATTCAAAGCAGCGGAAGAACAAGATGAAAATGGAAGGAATATCAAATTAGACGCTTATATATATGCATATGCATATGCATGTAGGTACAGAAGAAGATCAAAGCAGATAAAGGGAAAGTGAGAGAGTTCCAGACAGATCTTAGATGTAAAAAACAGAGAAAGCTAGAAGCAATAGCGAGAATTATGTAGAGAGAAAGAGATGGGCATACACAGAGAAAAAAGAAAGAGAAATGTATAAGATAGAGAGAGAGAGAGAGACAGAGAGAGAGATAGAGTGAGAAAGGGAGAGAGAGAGCTAAGTAGATTAAACTTAAGAGAGAGATAGAGACGGAGAAAAAAGAATGAAAGAGAAAGGTATACTAGTTTTCAACGAGAAATATTCACTTTCGTTTGTAGAGCGAAAGTGAATGAATGATCTCGATTTTGTAAATCTCGAGAAAATGATTGATCATTTACTGTTGATGCAAGTAAGTGGGAGGAAGCCTACATGAGCCAGTCTTTCATTCTTCACATGTTTTAACATATAACTGGTTTTTCGCAAAGAGTTACTTTAGAACTCCCCGGAGTAAATTAATCATATAGAAACCGAAATTTCATAATCCAGAAATAGTTTTCTTCCTTCCAAATAGTAGCATTGCGATTGTTTTATAAAGCCAGAGCGTGAAATTATGAAATGTGCACTGGTTGTTGTGCTAAGGCTTTCAACTTTGAAAGTATCACCTACATCAATAAAATTCGAAGAAAAAACTTTATGTTGTACTTGAACGGATGTCTAAACAAGGTATAGACTCTAAACGCGCTACAGACCCCCAGCACTTTAAACCCGCTAAAGACCCTAGCAGTGGCCTAGGGTGCAGTAATTGATACTACCAATATGGGTCCGTATCTCAGCTCAAGAAGACGCATATCCTGCCACAACGAGAGAAGGTGTGCGAGGAATGTTATTATTGGGTTCTTGGACGGTTACTTAGTATGGTGACTTGTTTTTTTAGCTGTCCTTTAGAAGTTTTTTCTGTATTTTATAAATTCACATCAATGCGCAAAAACAACTTCGGTAAAAAAAGTACAAATTTTTTAAAAAGTTTGTTTTAAGACTCAGCGAGCTAAATTCATAATCCAGATGCTGCATCGTGTATTCTCGAAAAATAAAAAAAAAAGATTAGAGAAAGTTAACCCTTAGACGTCATTAAAAACCCAAGAAAGACTTGCGTGAGCCAATTTGTGCCCTTTTTTGGGATTTGTGACACTGTTTTCCCCGGATAATTCGTGGTTGTATTGAGGAACTTCCTTTTTTTATTCCTATGCTCGCCTCTCAAACAACTTCTTCTAATGTTTTTGGACAATCAAGATCAAGGGGAAAGTGATAAAACTCACCAAGAAAAACAAGGGAAAGAAATAAAAAGAAGCAAGAGTTCATGGAATGTTTCTTCGATAGAGTTGTCAAAGAAACATCAAAAGACCATTTTCCGTAGTGCTTTTTTCACTTCTCACAAACAATTTCTAGATTTATTTTCTTTTCTTGAAGAAAAAACATGTTGCTTCTTTATAAATTTAACGAACTTGATGATCTCCGCAGCCTTTTTTATTTCTAAATACATATATGTAGAGACCACAATGGAAATATTTTGGTACGCTATTTTTGTAATATTTTGGTACGCTCTATATACGGTATATGTATGATGATTATGTAATACAAAACTTTTGAAACATATATATATTCAATTTGAATAACTTAGTTGGTACAAGCGTATAACTTTTTTTCTGCAAGTTTACCAGTAAAGAAAAGAATAGGAGAAAAAAACATAATAGAAACCTGATCCATGAACAATGCAAAAGACGCTTTACGCGACAAAAAACCAGTGTCAGTTGCTCTGAGAGTCGGCATTTTTCATAAATTGTGGGTTACATGTTACTTGAATGCGATTCAAGCAGCTGAACTCACTGCGTTTAACTTCTACATTCTATCTCAATTACCCGAAAACGAAAAAAAACTGTGGTTCTATTGAGTGCTTATCAACGCGAGTTAACGAGAAACGATAAATGTGACCATTTGTTTTGTTGGAAAACATCCGGTAGTCAGCTCATATCCGGTGGTCGACAAACCGGACTGAGACGATATGGGGCATCGTTGGCAAATCCGTAGGAAGACAAAGAACCCCATAAATTCATCCTCTCTTATGACGACAGAGGATGAACTGCTTTTGGATGACCTCAAATTTTGGCCCATGAGGCAGATGATTCATCGCATGGCCTTTCGCTTTCTTTGGTCACAACTTGTGTTGAAAATTCCTTTTCTTTCGACCACAAACGGGTGAATCGGAGATTCGGAATGTTTTCAGACCGACAAACTTATTCAAATGTTTGACTGGAATCCTGTTTTCTGTTAAAATGCATTACAAATTACTTAATTTGCGAGTTATATTGATAAGCTTACCATTTCAGTGATTCTCATGTTCGGGTTTGTTGCTAAAATACTGAAAATGTTTTTCAAGATGTCTTAAGCTTCGTTTCCATTGTAGAAGAATCATAAAAAGAGAAAGAAACTTTTGGGTAATTTCGAACACTTATTCACTTACTGCCCTCATCCTATATCTTTAATCGTCACTAGAAATGTTATTTAGTCCCTGGAAATCGGAGTATTCTGAGAAAGATGTTTTTATACATACAAAGAACATCTTGTATAACTCAGACTAGTTTTTTGTTTGGTCTTTAAAACGTCTCCAAAAACCTTTTCCGCCTATCTAACACACTTAACCCCATCCCTACCAACATCATCGAATTATATCCGGAATTAAGTGTTGCGGATAGGTGGCTTGTCCGGATGAGTTGCAACTCACAACTCACTAGCGAAAAGCTGATTTTATCAAACTCGGAAACATTTTCTTTGTTCGATCACCAATTGAAAGTTTGGTGATTCAATAGCCTATTGAGTTTAAAACACTAGAATAAACTAATATGATCATATCTTTTACAAACTCAGTAAAAATTAGAGAAGTATGTGGTATGTAGTTAGTTTTCTACATAAAGAGCCATGGCCTAGCCATTCAAAGTACTTACTACAAAATGAACGATTAAGCGAAAAAATGAGAAATTCACCGAAAAATTCGCTACTTTTGACAACAAATGATAGTTCTAGAAAAAATTCACTGGACCCACTCAAAACTATACAAATTTCGCACTTTTGAAAGCGAAATCTAATCGTAGTTCTATTTTACACATCTTTAATTAGAATTGCAGTCATGAATCACTTCGGTGTGGAATAATGAAATCCAATTTTTTTTTTCAAAATTTGGATTCAGCATTAAAATGAAAGAAAATGAAAGAGAAAAAAACTTTTTTTTTCTCGCAATCAGCTTTCTACAAAAAACCTCACAAGTTAGGTTTGATTAGCTAAATTAGAACCAGAAAAAGATATCCATCAATAGAATGCTATTTCCTTTCCAGTTCTTTCATTATATTTTTCATTGAAGAAAGGAAAAAGCTAGGACTTGACTTTTCTTTTTGGAATCACAACTTCACACGGGAATCAGAGGGGATTCTTCCACTTTGATAGGCTCGGCAGGGTTAACGTTCTGAGGAGCAGCGGGAACTTTCTTGACCCTTCTCCGTGCTTTGAGTATGGGCCTCTTGACGGCAACTTCATCCATCACTCCTTCGAGATTGGCTTCGATGTCCATTTTTTTCTAAAAAAAAAAAGAAAAAGAAAATCACTTTTTTTGTTTTTTTTCATGAGCAATTAAGCACTTCAGTCTCCAAAAAAATATCAAACACTCAATTCTAACTCAACCCTACTCATCAAATAGATAGTTTTTCCATGCCTTCTTCAAATATTCTCTTCAAATGTATTCTAAGAAAACAATTATCTTTGAAATTTTCTTTCCAAGTTATCAGCGAGAAGGTAAACATCATTTCCACTTGTATGGGGAATTTTTGCTGGTGGTAGATAATCTGCCTTACTGACTAGTTTTCAATTGAGAACCCGACAAAATTTAACAACTAACTCGGTTTTTGCCGCAGCACTTTTCTTTCCAGGACCACTCGAAGGTGAACAGCACTGCAAGTAGAAATCAAATGGGAGGTGAGGAAAAAGACTGGAGATTCAAATAGATAGTCAGTTGAAAGTACTTACAAGTCAGAAGAACGAAGCCGATAGCCGCAATTCCGAAGAAGACGAGAAGGATCGCGATGACTTCACAGTGCGTCCAGAATAGATCCTGTATTTCATTCATTCCTCGCACTACTATTCTTCGAAAAGTGTAAAAAAGTTTTTTGTTCTTTTCTGGTTCAGGTCGAATTTGGCGTTGTTACAATTAGGAATTTTACCTTTGAAGATTTTCTGAAATGAGACGTGACTGACTTTGGAAGGATCCTCCGTTGTCGTCATTGTAGACGATGGGACCTTTGGAGTGTGGAAGACCAGAGTAGTACCGCTATAGGCGAAGCTCCGAAGAGACGAGGAAGTTGAAGGCGGATCATTGGTCGACTGGGTGTTAACCTTCTGCTGCTTCGTCTGGATAAAGTATTCTTAGACATTTGTTTAAGCTACGCAGCCACGAGGATTTCTTCGGACAGAATCACTTAATCTATAAATCTTCAGACGAAATCGATTAATCTAAAAATATATTAATCGGGTCACAGCCTAATGTTTTTTCTTTTGCTCTTCTTAGAACTTTGCCAAGCATTCCTTACAAACAGTGAAAATAAAGGAACTTTACCTTAAAAACTCTTTTTAGTTTTTAGCACACGGCTCCACCCACCGCTCTCTGATCTTCAACATAATCAGTTTCAATCGACACATACTGTTTTCTTAATTAATCTGGATGAATGGTATCTCAATGCAATGTAGAATCCTCTGAAACACAAACCATGAAATTTTGCCGATATGGCTGAAGGATTTTTTCGACATCGGCTTCCCATCTCCCGACAGCGTTGCAAAGGTTCACGGTGCAAGAACACGTTATTTCTAAAGTTTCCTTCCTCACCACAGGAAGGCAACCTTCTGCCTCGTCCTTTTTACAGCTCGGCTTCCCGGTAGTTTTTCTTCTCATGACATCGGTCAGATTCGAGGTGTTAATCTCGAATGTAATTGCACAGCTCTTTCCATTTGAGCATTCCGGTGCACCTTGATCTAACCCCTCGCATCGCTGAAAAAGGGAATTTATGAGAGAAAATTTGTTAAGATATTTATCTTTAATATCGTGACCGACATCAGATTCCTGACCAAAACTTCAGACAGCTTTTCATTGGTGGTGACTGTTTAGAAAATATCTCTATATTATTAGGGAAGTGTTGCTCTCCACCTAGGTATGTTGAATTTCTTTCGAGTTTAGCTGTATATTGTTCTATCTGCGCGATAGAAGCTAGTCCCTTGCAGTTGTCGGGACAATTTTGGGTCATGTTCAAAAACATATTGTTAAAAATTTAGCTCCTCATGCGATTAGGGCGCTTCGCGTGTCCATAGATTTAAAATGTATCGGTCTGGTAAAATGGAAGGAAAAAGCTTTTGAACGAACTCTCGTTCGTATTTTGAAGAGCTTGTGGTTACCATAGGAAAAAGCCAAAGGCAAGAAAAGTGAGCATGAAACTTCTAGAACTTTTTACACGACTCGTTTAGTGAAAATATTTCGTACTATTGCTGAAATGGAGATCCATGTGAAGCTGCCCAGTAGAATAAGTGTAGGGAGCAATCCGCTTCTGCCCCACTGAAATAGTTACGGTGTTTTGTTGGTAGAGCTATTCGAATATGTACTTATGAATACCCTAAACATACATTCACAATGTTATAATTTGAGCTCCTGGAAAGATTTCAGACCTGGCAAAGGTTGTAGATGAGTTTTCTGCGCGAGAACTGCTCCGAATGCGTATGGACAGGGTTCATATTGCTTCCCTTGAACAAAAGCTAATCCAAAAGTTTTCGAACTTTTTTTCATTGTTTTGAAAAAGGTTGTTTCACATCATCAGTTACTTATCTTTGCAGACTGGTAAGAGAGCGTGAAAATTAAAATGGTTACGGTGTTTTTAATTGCTACTCTTTCGGTATGTGATTGCTCCGTCCTAAGAGTAGCACTTGAAAAACAGCGTAATCCATTTATAATAATTTATCTAAAATTTTCTATGCAAAATTGTGGCGATAAGCACAGAATTAAGAAAACATTCACGAAACAAGAAAACCAAAATATCCAATATGCAATTTCACGGCAACTCGTGTTGGAACAAATGGATGTTTGAAATTGAAGCTGTCTTTATCTTTTACTAGAGAAGTACTGTTGAACTTTTAACGCTCCATAAGCCAACCTCTTGTCATTTTCCACCACGATTAACCTCTCGATTTTTCTTCAAAAAAATATAAAAAAATTTCAAAAAAAATTTTTCTTTCAAAAATAAAAAAATCGGAAGCACGAATATGTATATTGTCTTGAGAGACAACATCAGTTTTAGTTAGTGAAGTTTTAGCTTTGAAAGCATCAGACTGGTGAGTCAAGCTCTTAGAATTTTCCTACCACAATCAACATCTCGATTGTTCAATAAAGGTAGGCTAATCAATAAATGTAAGCACGAATACCTTTTGCTCAAGAGAAAATATCAGTTTTAGTATCTCAAACGGTAATTTAAAGCGTCTGGTAGGATGAAAAGTGAATCACTTATATTACTACTTCGAGGGAATTTTGTTTTTACCCGTTTATCGTCAGACCGGGAGAGGACAAGGTATGATGTTAAAGAAGCGAAGGGAATTGTTAAAGTGATGATAAAAGTATCGAAATGAAACATCATATCGGATAACTTGTATTTCGCGGAAACGGAACCAAGCAAATAACGAACGAACCACTTCCGCAGCTGAGCTTGTCGAAGAATGAAAACCAAGGAGACGAATAGTGATAGGGAGGGTCAATGAAATGCCACGTTTTTGTTCAATTACTGTCCCAACCTCTCTATATCTTCACTGTTTACCTATCTTTTCTCTCAAACTTTATTTAGTTTTACATTCAGTTGCATTTACCAGTACATTTTATCGTTTTCATCTTTCTCATTTCTTGTGGCTTCCAAGTTCGCGTCTGGTTGTTTGGAAAACTTGTGTTCTCTTTGTTAAGTCTTCAGAATAAAATAAGTTTTTATGTAATTTTTAGATTCAAAAAGTCTCATTGCAGTAGAAAATAACGAAATTCATAAATTTTAGAAGGCTTGAAGGTTGACGGTTGACGACAAACGAAGAAGGTTGACCACAAACGCAAAAAATGGGAATCCTTCACGACTGCATATTCCCAGGGGTCAGTTCAGCTGATTTTCTTTTTTCCCTCATTCTTTGAGTAATGTTGAAGATCAAAAAGTGAAAGTTACAGAAATCTCAATCCAAGCTCGCCTTCACTCTCTTTGTCGTTTGGGCAAGCTCTACCGGGTATTTTGCCTGTGCTCTGGAATTGGTAAAGTTCCAAAAGCTTGATTTTTTTAAATTTTAGTCAATAACATTCCAACTTGCTATAAGCAATATTTTAAAAAGAATTTCTGAGTTGTGATTAAGAGAATAACACAGAAATTGGTTGAGGAATGCATCACATATCCAACGTTCCCCGACCCTTCAAAAAATTTGCGGACTTGTTGGAATAATGAACCCATCTGTTACTTCTCCATGGGCATCAATATTTCTGACCGCAACGAGCTGTTGACCGCAACGAGCTACCCTGAAAAGACAAAGAGTATAATTGGTGGATGCACGTCTATGGATGCGCTCGGAATCAAGGGATCTCTTACTGGACCTAAAATTTTCATTCAACTCCACTGCAACGCCGAGAGATGTAACAACATGAGTCTGAGCCCCATCAAAGACAAGATCCACGGTATCCTTCGGCCATATCGAATGGCTATTATGGTTGAACTTTTTTGATTAATTTTTTTTCTCAAATATTCAGAAGTTTGAACTTTTTTAGTTGGGGGGCTCACTTAACTTGGGGGGGGGGGGGTGAGGTCAGGTTACTTTTCACTGGTTTTTTTGCTAAAGATTAGTTTTTTTAAAAATGTATACTAGCGAGGCTTAGGCTTATCAAAGAGGCCGTATGGAACAGTTAGCCACATATTCGTAGTTTTATCAAGTATTTTAAGTTTATGGGTTGGCTGTTTTCAGGGCAATTACCGAAAGGCGTGTGAGCGTGTTTGAAGAATGCACTACTCGCACCAAACAAAAACTCAAACTGTTCATGACTACACTTTCTGCTCACAACTATACATATGGTATAGGTTCAAGTGGGTCAGATGAGAGTGCCATTTTTTGATACGGTCTCGTCAGCCTAAGCCGTACGGCTCGTTAGCGTGAACTTTTTTCCTAAGCCTAAGCGTTATTTTTTAAAAAATTTTTTTTGATGCAAAATTTTTTTAAATGTAAAAATTTTTTTTGTAAATCTATTTAAGTCAGACGTATGACCCATGGAACTTCTGGTAGAAGCGGCCTAAACGCGAAGAGTGCCTATAATCGTTCTGAATTAAATTGAAGCGAATCATTCGAAAGCTGTTCGAAAGAATCTTGGCATGAAAAAAAAACTTGAAAATGAAAATTAGTCTAGTAGTTTGAGCAGAAAGTGTAGTCATGAACACTTTGAGTATGTGTTTGGTGCGAGTAGTGCATTCTTCAAACACGCTCTCACTCCTTTCGGTAACTGCCTGTTTTCAGCTATTATCCAATGTTTTTCGCTTAGGCTTTGGCAAAGGTTGCGTTTACGAGGCCTACGGCTTAGGAAAGAGACCGCATGAAAAAAAATCTCAAATTGTTAACATTAGTCGATTCAATGAATACATTTGTCGAAAAATAGAGAAAATGTGTGAAAAATACAGTAATTGAACACACTAAAAAAACACTAAAAACATACTATACACTAAAAACAAAAGCCTCCCTTAAGTAAAAAGCGGCCTCCAAGTTTTGCCAAGAAGTTTGAGATGTATTTTGAATCAATGTTCTGTGATGATGACGAGAAGCTTCTTTTACCTTTTTTTGTTCTGGTATGCAATTGGCTGAATATTCCTAAACGAAACTCAAAATTAGTCGTTCTTGCAGCCCACGACTCCAAGGACTCCGAAATCTCAGGTCAGCCATTCATCAAATTGCCATCTTTGGCACATTTATTCGCACTTTTTTACTTGGTCTGGTAGGGCGGAGCCTCATCCGCGCGTTTCACGTGTAATGTCTCAGGAAGAGATTTTATTCATGAAAACTCCCTTCCCCCTTCTTCCTTAGGGTCCCCCTTCACCCCTTTAACAAGTAAGAAAAAAGACTTTACTAGAGCCAGGCCGCGTTTTAGGGGAGCAGAGCCGCGCGGCAGTAAGCGCCCTACCAGACCAGGTAAAAAAGTACCCATTTATTGAAGATTTGAAGAAAAAAAACTTTTCAACTCGAAATGTTCGAGGTGAATACAAAAAGAGTAAATTAATCGATAACTAAATGAATTTTCTAGAAATGCGAATTTAAAAAAAATAGTTTTTTTTTGTTCGCTTTTTTATGCTTAAGGAGTCTGAAACGCCTTTGCTGCAGTTGGATAACGCTTTAAAACAAAATGGACGAAGATGTTTAAAATTTTGTGAAAGATTTGGGCCCGCACGTACCATTTTTTCAGAAAATGATAAATGAATCTGCGTTTTGTTCTGAAATGTTCCGAAAATCTTTATCCACGTTCCACTCTGTTGTTGAGAAAAACAGTTTTCTACTAGTAAACAGTTTACCTACCCCGAGTTAGTGATGAATTGCATTTTCTTTGAAAACTATTCTCAAAAATGATTTACTGCGCGTACTTGCAAACAGCCCTTGAAAAAAGCCAAACACCAAAACTGTGTTTAATTTGAAGAAATGCCGCCGAAGCAGTTCGGAGGAACATCATTTGGCTGTTGCAGTAATCCTCAGTTTGGTGGTGGCGTACATTTCTGGAATGGTCTGCTCAAGTGAGTTTAATGCACTCTACAGAAGTTTAATGAATCGGTAAAAAATTTATATTTCATTTACTTTTTTTAAAAAAGGGATCGTTTTCGAGCCGTCCGGCCTCCTCAAAAAACCTCACAAAGTGGCCAACCCGGTTTACAGTCGTGTAGGCGTAAATTGAGCGGAAACCTAGACCGATAGAAACATGAGATAAAAAAGTGCTTCAAAATAAAATTTTAACCCTGACAAGGAGCAAGGGAAGGATGGTTTACCTGAGCAGTGAAGGAAAGGGGCTCTCTCCAAACAAATGAGGAATATAGGGAGGGGGATTCAAAAGGTAGAAGAGGCCCTACATGAAGGAATGGGGCACAAAGTTGGGGGAAGGAAAACCTTTTCATTAAGAGCGGTTTTTCCTTAACAGTTCCAAGCATTTTTGAGGGTAACGAACTCGAAAGGTGTATCCGAAGAGCTTCAGAGCAGTGAATTTTACTGATAAAATGTTTTTTTAGTTTGAAATCGAGAAGGAAAAGGTTCTGATGCTCTCAATTACGGCTTCGATCACGTGGCATTCCAGCAGTGTGAACCTTTCACGCCCTCTTCCGCCCCTTACTGTAATAGAAAAACAACCGAAAAAAGCTCGATTTGAAGCTGTTGAATTATTTAATTTTTCAACAAAATTCTGAGCAGTTTCCCGCTTTGACTTGCTCTAACAGAAAACGAGCGATATAACTTTTCTACCCATCAGAAACTAGAAGCTCCCAAAGCTTCCATTCGCTATCAGTTTTCACTTGTCTAGTAATCACATTGTATATTTCGATTTACCATATAAGTTTTCGTTTATTTTTTCCGGAATACTTCTAGTAAATGTAAGAGTAAGGCTTCTGTTACAATTAGTCCTGAGGTTCAAATTTGTAGCGGGTACAGTAATGTATTATTGAATTACGGTGTTTTTCCTTTTTATTTCTACTCCTTGTTATAAAGTAAACGAAGCAAGTGAAAAATTAGCAATAAAAACACCCTAATTTATCTCTCTCTTTCCCCAGAAAAGAATTTTTCGAAATTTTAACGCTCCATCACTTTTCCCACTTCTTTTACTATTCGTTCTGATCATTTTTTTATTCGCGGGTACAATATTGCAATATTGTATCAGTGTGTTGAAATTCATCTTTTGTTTTCACATACCAGATTTGATTATTAAAATAAGCTTCTTTAGAGAAAAAATTTCTCATGATTTCCGAGTAATCAAGAAGCGTGTGCCACATAAACATTTATGAAGGTTTATGAGAAAGAAGAAACAGTAGAAATAGGTGCCTACAGTAGTCAAGAAAAAGGTATGTTCACTAATAGTGGAACCCTTCGTTCTTCTTAAAAGAACATGTGAATTTTGAGCGTTCGTTCACAAGAATGATGTCAATATTCGGTTATCCAGATTCATTTTCTTTGTCTTTGCCAGTTAGCAAATAAAGCTAACAGACTAGCACAACTCAGGTAATGAGACTCAATGTTGACCTTGAGAATTATATAAATCGAATTTCTATTTTTCTTAATTCATGAATGCTTCAGTAAAATGGTTGGGTTTTGCTCTTGATTAGAGCTTCGAGCGCGTGCGCTACTCCTTCATATTCCTCCTTCTTCAGCTCCAAGTATGGCATCGATGGGTAGATCACTAGCGGGGCTTCGCCGATCTTCTCTTTAACTCGCTGGCAAGCTGTCTGGAGCATCCATACCTCCGGCTGCCATTCGCTCCCCGCTGCCCATGGCATCATCGCTATCACTCCTGCGATATCTTCTTTGTTCTCGCTCTCCAATTTTCTTAGTCCTTCTTCCATCGCTCCAGATTCATCAGTCGGAATGACTCTTAAACCTTGGTACTTTTTCAGGAAAGTGCATGCCGTGGTGGACGTCAACACAACGATGCTCGGTTGTCTGCAATTAGCCACCATTCTTTTTCGCCCTCTTCTTTTCTCTGTTCCTACTCTCTCGTTATATAAACCTGGTCTCACGACTTTCAATTGATCAAATGGGATCCTCAACTCTTTGTCCATTTATCTCTTTAAGCGCTGCTGAGTTTTCACTCACTTCTATCACTCGGTATGGTCCCTCCCACTCGCTAATCATTTTTGGGAATGCACTGCTTCTTTTCTCTGTCGGAACGTTCACAAAAACTCTATTGCCGATTTCCGGTAGTTTTTTTTCTGTCCACATGATTCCTCTCATCATATTCCTTTTTCTTCCTTTCTCTTTCGCCTTTGGCTTTCTCTCTTACTTCTTCCCATATCATTTTCAAATTTCCTATCAGACTTCTCTTGTAGTCATCCAATTCCTCATATTTCGACTCTTTCAATTTACCCAATTTTTCTCCAAACGGTTTCGGGTCTCTCCCGTACATTATAAAATATGGACTTTCTCCTGTTGTCGCATGAGGAGTTATGTTGTACGCGCAGACCGCGAATGGCACCGTTTCATCCCATTTCTCTATCTCTTTAACCTTTTTCTGCAGTAGCCGTATGATTGTTTGGTTGTTGTTGTTGTTGCCGGCAAGCATCCCGCATCGAAGACTTGGTTATGAACACTCTCTTTAATGAGAGAAGTTCTCGTGTTCTTCGGACAAGATGCTTCCGGAGAAGGGGTTTTGATGTCCTTTGCAGTCCTGAGACTGTCATGATGCACCTTGTGAAGGCGGACATCATTGTAGCAACCTGTTCATGCTATAGGCCTTGTGAGTGGGTGGTCAAGCCGGCCTAGCATCGTTCTTGGTGGGAGTAGAGACGTCTCGCCTGTCGTTGACCGTAGATAGGCAAGAGGCTATTTGACTGGCACCTCGACTCGCCATTGAAAAGTATAGCGGAGTATCGGCTGATGTTTTGTCCGGTGGCATGCCCAGGCCGATTTTGTGATTGTTTGGTTGAATCTCTCGGTTAACCCATTTTCTCTCGGGTTGTATCCTTTAGTGAGAATGTGGTCTACTTCCAATAACTTTGTAATCTCTGAAATTACTCTGTTCACGAACTCTGTTCCTTGATCAGTTAGAATCGTCTTTGGAAGCCACCCCATTTCAACTACCCAATTCGATACGAACGCCATTGCTACCGATCTTGCACTCTTATCTTCTAGAGGAATCGCGGCACCGTACTTGCTGAACGAATCGATTATTGTGAGCAAGTATCTGTTTCCTGACTCTGCCGTGCCTATTTCCAGCAAATCCATTCCTACAATTTCCAATGGTTCCGACGTTTCAATTGGTTCTGAGCTTCAGCGGGGGTACCATCTTTTCGACCGGGTTGAATAGTGCGCACTCTTTACATTTTCTCACATACTCTTCAACGCTTCTTTTCATGTTTTCCCAGTAGTACTCTTTGAGCTTTTTGACCGTTTTTGCGATTCCCCAATGTCCTCCTAGTTTTCCGTCGTAGGTTTCCTTGATAGTCTCCCCTCTCAACTTTTCTGGCACATACCACCTTTTCCCTCCTTTTGAACATTCCGCTACTAGTAACTCTTCAGGTGAGAGCGACCACCTTATTCCCTTTTCTCTTATCATTCCTCCTACAGTTTCCTTCAGTCTTACAATCCACTGCTTCGCAAACTCATCTTGCTCGGTCGCTCTTTTCCATTTTTTTCACATTTTCCAACCCTACTCGATTCATGACTCTTTCGATCTCGGTCTTTTCATCTCTTTCTTCGCTTTCCATTCTTTCGATCAACTCACATCTGCTTAATGCATCCGCCAGCTTGTTCGCGCTTCCTTTTACGTATTCTATTATCACATCGTAACACTGTAGCTCTAATGCCCATCTCATCAATCTCGCCGAAATATTTGTGCTATTGAATAGGGCTCTGAGTGGTTGGTGGTCTGTTCGCACGTGAACCCTCGTTCCTAGGTAGAAACTCTTGAACTTTCGCAGCGCAAACATGACTGCTAAGGCTTCTGAGTCTATCACGTGGTAGTTGCGCTCGGCCGGGGAACACACTTTTGACGCGAAATAGATTGGGTGCAGGTACCCATCTTCACCTTCTTGGCAAAGGACTGCTCCCACTGCGATTTTGCTTGCATCACAATAAATTGTGAATGGTCTCTCCCCGCTTCTCGCTGCTTCTATGTCTGGTTGCGCTAGTATGGGTGTGTTTGCCAGTCTCTCTTTCATTTCAACAAACGCTCTTTCTTCCTTATCTCCCCATTCCCACATTTTTTCTCTGACGTCAGCTTAGTCAGTGGCGAAATTTTTTCAGCAAACCCATAGATGAACTTCCGATAATATGACGCCATTCCAATGAACTGTCGCGATTCTTTCACGTTTCGAGGAGCTTTTTGAGAAACAATCTCTTCTACCTTCGCCTTATCAACTCTCAAACCCTCCTTTTCTACTACATGCCCCAGGTATTCTACCTTATCCTGGGCCAACACACTCTTTTGGGCCTTAATCTTAAGGTTGTGCTTTCTGAAAGCTTCCAAGACTTTCCTCATTTCTTTTTCATGACTTTCTTCATCTTCTGTGGCGGTCATGACATCATCTAAGTACACTTTCACTGAGTCTCCCAGAATCCCTAGCAACACCTTGTTCATCAGTCTTTGAAAAACTGCTGGAGAAGTGGCTAATCCAAACGGCATGACATTGTATTCGTAGAGGCCGCCCATAGTCGCAAAGGCCGATTTCTCTTTTGCTTCTTCTGCTAATGGGACTTGCCAGTAACCCGCCACTAAGTCAATGGTAGAAAACCATTTCTTTCCTTTCAGAGACTGTAGTGTCTGGTCAATCGATGGTAACGGGAAAACGTCCTTCTTCGTGATCTCATTTAGCTTCCGATAGTCTACGCACAGTCGGAGGGTATTGTCTTTTTTCATTGCAATTACCAACGGAGATGACCACGGTGAGCTGCTATCTCGAATAACCCCGTTTTTCAGCATCTCTCCCAGCTTGTTTCTTACTTCCTTTTGAAGTCCTAGCGGCACTGGTCGGGCTTTTTGACTAATCGGTGCATGCATGCCGGTGTCTATGTTATGCTCCACCAGTGAGGTTCGACCCATTTCCTCATCACTTAGCGCAAACACGTCTTGGTATTCCTTCACCAGTTCTCTACATTTATCAATTTTCATCTCTGCCCGCTCTTCTATGACTTTCAATACTTCTCGACCTCTTTCTTCATTTCTGTGATTCTGTTCAACTCCGGTTCTCTCCACCATCTGAACGCTTTTCCACAGTGGCTCACTCCATTCTCCCACACTCTCATTTTTCCTTAATACTAGCGGTTCTCGAGTCTCGTTTGCCACTCTTACTTTCCATTCATCGTTTTTCTCTTGTATCAATCCAGAGTCAATACCATCTTTTTCGGCCCACAACATCATTATATCACTGTCTGTATCTGGCTCATTCACACTAACTTCCGCTTCTTCTCCCGGAGAAATGCATATTCTTTTGTTCACTTTAGCGGCGCCTATTTTTGTCTCTTGGACTCCCTCCAAGCGTTATCTCTGTTTTGGCGATCACTGGAATTTCTCTGCCCAATGCATCAACAATTTTCTCGCTGGAACTCATTCTCTCAGGTTTTTCTCTACTTTCACTTTCGATTCTCTCCATCACCTGCTCCGGTATAATCGTGCTTTCTGCTCCCGAGTCAATTAGTACTGTGCAATTCACCGTATTCACCTTTGCCTGGGTTTTCCAAAGGGTTCTAAAATAAGAAACGCTTTCTACCTTTCTTCTCTCCTCTTCTTTTTTTTCTGGCTCTTTTGAGTTTATCATTCTCGCTCCCATTCTCTGATTTGGACAATAGTAACTGAGGTGTCCTTCTCTCTGGCATTTATAGCACTTCACTCCGTTTCTTCCGTCCCTCTCTTCCTTTATTTCTCCCGGCCTTCTCTGATTCTCATTATTGGAATTTCTCGACACAAAGGGAGTAGCGTTTGGGTTTAGCGGATTCGTGACATTACCCGCTGCGCCTCTCTGCTCAAAACTTCTTCTGGAGTTCCCATTGTTCGCCGGTGTTTCTTCTCTCCTTCCGTAATTCATTCTCCTCTGCTCACCCCATCTCTCTCTTGGCCTACCCGAATCATATCTTGGACGCTCTCTTCTCTTTTCCAACGTTTCGAGCCTTATTGCTTCTTCTCTCACTTTCTCGTACTCTTCTCATTTTCTTGCCTTGTCCAGGACTTCGAAAAGCACTCGTTGATGCTCAAAACTTGACAGCGCATTCACTAACTTTATCGCTAGAATCTCAGAACAAGGTGCGTCACTATATGCTCTTCGCGCCAGTGATTCCAAATGTGTGCAAAAGTTTATGACCGACTCCGAATCTTGCTTTCTTATTCTATCAAATTGCCTTTGTGCATCATATTTCAGTACTGTTTCGTCGCCTTTGTATCTCTCTTCCATCTTTCTCACAAAACCGATGTAGTCACCAAATTTAATCGAATTCGGCGAGGTTTCATAAACTTTCTCCACTTCACCAACTAGATGAGAAGTCATCAGTCCAATCAGTTTCTCTTCACTCACACACTCAGCATACTTTCTTTCCAATTTGTCTATGAACTGTCTGAACGCTTTAACTCCTCCTTTACCTGAGAACTCCGGGACCACGGGCATAGCAAGTGAGGTAAAAATGGTCTTCAGTTCCCCATCATTTCTATCGTCCAGCCTTGTTTCTCTCGGTCTCTCGCTTTCTTTCCTTTCAAAATTACCTCCTCTCATTTCAACGCGTTCATAAACCCGCTGCTCTGCTTCACTTTCACTCCCATCTGACCTTTTCCGCACTCTCTGTCCAATTGTATGCGACTGACTTCTGCTCTCGTTCTCCTCTTTTCTTTTCTCTGGCATCAGCTCTAGGGCTTGCGGTCCTTTCGCTCTTCTCTCGTTTCTCAATGAGCTCTGCAATTTTTCGGTAAACACTTCCTCTCCATGTCCGCTTTCCCATAAAACTTGACTTTCTTGTTCTTCGCTTGTTTTCTTGAAACTTTCGGTATTGAAACCTTTCAGTCTGACGTCTTGCGCACTCTGCAGGTCTTCTCTGAGCCGTTCCATGGCCCCTTTCATTTCTCCCATGATGAGGCCGACGAGATCGGTTTGATCTCCCTCCTTCACCTTTTCTCGCAAGTCCTGCAGTGTTGCGATCATCTCTTTTTCCATTCTTTCAGCAATGTTATTTTTTTCAGAAACAATCATCCGAGCTTTTTGGACAATTTCTCTTGATCCTTCTAACATTTGTTTTTTTGAAAATCGACAATTGTTGATTTCAAGCTCTTGCGTTTTCAAAATTTCTTCCATCTCCTGTATAAGTCTGACCTGATGGTGCTCCTGTCCTCTTTCGTCCAGCTCCATCTCTTTCATTTCTTCCTCGGTGCTCATTTGCTTTTCAGAAACTGCAACAATTTGTTAGATTGCACAATTTACTGAGTAAGCACCGGTTCGGCCCCCATGTAATGTAGTTCACAAATTAGTTTCACGCCGTGACTTGGAATGCTGAACACAAACAGAGTTTTAGATGCCGATATTTATTTCAGCAAGGAGCACCAAATAACAAATTCAACGCAGAGAAGCACAACAAATTCTTCAATCGATTACACCCGGCCCGTTAGCGGGCTAAACAGCTCCTTTCAGACACTCGAGTCACCCTACGAGCTCGTAGAACCCGTAGAACAACTGGAGCTGTAACGGACGCAGCCCCTAGAGACTCACGCCGCTACGGTCTTCTCACAACGACTTGCTCCCGGAGCAACACAACACTCCACTCCTCTAACCCTCGCAATCGGGCTTTTACGAGAAAACAAAAACGAACTCTATCATAAAAAGAGAATCTGGCTGGCCAGGCCGAAGCGCGCGAGAGGTCGAAACTTCCTACGCAACATTAGAGAGAGATATATAACATAATACGTAACATAAGAAACATAACACCAGAGACATAACATCGTAGATCATCAATACTAACATTCATAATTAACAATTAATTAACGTCCGACCGTGACACAGTTCAGTTATACTGAATTCAGAAGTACTCGACGTCCGACGAATCGTTCGAAGTGATTGAGAGATGCGGAGAAGCGGTGCCTAGTGAAGTTGGAATTTTGCACTAGTCACAATTATGAAAACTGTTTATAGTTCATTTCATAACTGGTATATTTTGTTAATTGACCAATTCGCTGCGGCGATTTTTTGTGAACTTCCAGAAAGTGAAAATAGAGTGATTGTTTGAAACAACGGGTACTTACAAGTGAAATTGGTTTCTGATTTTGAGTTCGTGATTCCATTCATGAACGTTCGTTTTTTCGCCAATTTTACTGATATTTTCCATTAACGACGGATACGTAAGTACATCTTGAAGGTGGCCTTTGTGTCAAATCTTGTCAAGCTGACAAGATTTGACACAAAGGCCACCTCCAAGATGCCCGGAAAGTCGGACTCTTTACGTTATTTATTTTTCTTGTCGTAAAAGTGTATTTTTCTCTAGTTTTCCTGTGTCAAAGCGATTTTTCGGACATGACTTTAATCACACTACACACGATATACATACATGTATATAACAAAGAAAAAACAAAAGACGCCAGGACTCCTCGGAGTGCTTAGATGATGGGCTGGGGTTTTGTGAGGGTCCGACGTCCGGTGTTCTCCATTTGGCCGGAGGAAGGGCGAGACGGCTGGTATCCGGATGGGAGTCTCTGGGAGCCCGCTCTGCCTTAGGCTCTCGGGGGGCTTCCTTTTATACCCCTCTCTCAGATAAGACTAGTAAATAACATTTGTGTTAGAGATCAGCAAGCTAGGCAAAGAAGCTAGAGAATCAACTAGCTTTACTACCACATCTAGTATTGTGTAGAGAAAGCAAAGATGCAAAGACGTTGATTGATGAGTTAGAAATTCTAGTTGGCAGATAATATCAAATGTTACTTCTACGATATAAGACGATGCTGGGAATAATTTTCGCCAAAATGCTCGAAATGTTGTTCCTCAGCCAAAAACTTTATTTCGCCAAGATTTCGAGTATGAGAACTTGGGAGAAGGAAATTCCGTTATTTGTCTTTTTTAAGCTGCCAAAATAGGGACCATAGCTCATCAGAACTTGTCGAAAAATTCAAAAATGACCGCTCGGCAGAGCGGGGGGCTTAGACAAATGAGAAGCAAGCGAGAGCTGAGCGGCAGTAAAATAAGAGAATCATTATTCTAAGCCCCCCGCCCGGAAGACCGGTCATTTTAAAAAAATTTTGACAAGTGCTGGTGAGCTATGATAGGGACGAAGAATCGGCCACCATTTCGCAGTGCCAAATGATGAATGACTCTGTGGCCAAGTTTTGTTCCTGCCAAATCACGGACAATTTTGTTTTTTCCTTTGTGACATGTTTTGGCACTGCCAAACTCGGCTCTTTTTTTGAACACTTTTTGTCAATGCCAAATTACGGACAATTTTGTTTTTCTTTTGCGTCATGGTTTGGCACTGCCAAACTCGGATCTTTTTTGACACACTTTTTGTCACTACCAAATCAGGGACAATTTTGTTTTTCTTTCGCGTCATGTTTTGGCACTGCCAAACTCGGCTCTTTTTTGGAACACTTTTTGTACGTTGAACAAAGCTCCGCAACGACCACATATTAACCACATCTAGCGTTGACCCCAACCGAGTTTAGTAAACAGTTGAGAAAATGTATGTTGCTGCGCTAGTACGTAAAGATTTGTGTGGCGGTTGTAGTCGGTTTAATTACCCAAGTTTGAGGTAAAGATTCGATCCGGCTCGTTGAAAGACGTAGCCTGAACCACACATTTGAAGAGATCAAAGTCTAGTATTGGCACTCCCCAAAGAGTTCCTGAGAGCGATCCTCCATCATCCCAGAAATGAGGCTAAGGAGTTGCAGGGGCTACAAAAAAAGCCCGATTTTGGCAGTGAAAAAACAAGGACAAAAATCCCGGTTCTGGCAGTGGCAAAACACGGACAAAAAAAACCCGATTTCGACAGTGACAAAACAAGGACAAACAAAAACCCGATTTTGGCAGTGACAAAAAAAGGCCGGTTTTGGCAGAGACAAAAGAAGGACAAAAAAGCCCGATTTTGGCAGAGACAAAACAAGGACAAAAAAAATCCCGATTTTGGCAGGAAAAAAAGAAGTACACAAAAAGCCCGTTTTTGGCAGTGACATAAGCAGTTACAAATTTTGTCCCTTCTTTAGCAGTGACAAAACGAGTACAAAGTAGAAAGCTTGTTTTTTGACGGTTTTTCTTGGCAGGCCCGTCAAAACGCATGTTAATTGCTGCCATTTATCATGGCGCTTTTTTCCGTTTCTTGCCATGGAAAAGCTTGGTTTTTCAAGGGAAATCTGCCCGAGGAACAACATTTTGAGCATTTT
Organism: Allodiplogaster pararmata; assembly: GCA_964056735.1. Taxonomy (NCBI): domain Eukaryota; kingdom Metazoa; phylum Nematoda; class Chromadorea; order Rhabditida; family Diplogasteridae; genus Allodiplogaster; species Allodiplogaster pararmata. The sequence goes on along the minus strand of OZ057406.1, from coordinate 25,426,915 downwards.
GGCGAAAATTATTCCCAGCATCGTCTTATATCTAGAATTCTTCGGCTCGATCATCTATTTTCAGTATATATAAGACGATGCTGGGAATAATTTTCGCCAAAATGCTCAAAATGTTGTTCCTCGGGCAGATTTCCCTTGAAAAACCAAGCTTTTCCATGGCAAGAAACGGAAAAAAGCGCCATGATAAATGGCAGCAATTAACATGCGTTTTGACCTGCCTGCCAAGAAAAACCTTCAAAAAACCTGCTTTATAATTTGTTTTCGTTTTGTCACCGCTTTTGTCACTGCCAGAATCCGGTTTTTGCTTGTCCTTGTTTTGTCACTGCCAAAATCGGGTTTTTTGTGCTTGTTTTGTCACTGCCACAATCGGGTTTTTGTTTGTCCTTGTTTTGTCACTGCCAAAATCGGGTTTTTTTTGTTCTTGTTTTGTCACTGCCATAATCGGTTTTTTTTGTCCTTGTTTTGTCACTGCCACAATCGGGCTTTTTTTGTAGCCCCTGCAACCCTTTAGCCTCATTTCTGGGATGATGGAGGGTCGCTCTCAGGAACTCTTTGGAGAGTGCCAATACTAGACTTTGATCTCATCCAAAAGGCTGAGATGCGATACCAGCAGCTACAACGCCCACAGACCAACCATTTCTAGCGACGTACCCGAACCGAGTTTACTAAACTCGGTTGGGGTACGTCGCTAGAAGTTGTTAATATGTGGTCGTTGCAGAGCTGTGTTCAACGGACAAAATGTGTTCAAAAAAGCCGAGTTTGGCAGTGCCAAAACATGTCACAAAGGAAAACAAAATTGTCCGTGATTTGCAATTAACAAAACTTGGCCACAGAGTCATTCATCATTTGGCACTGCGAAATAGTAGCCGATTCTTCGTCCCTATTTTGGCAGCTAAAAAAGACTAATATCGGAATTTCCTTCTCCCAAGTTCGCATACTCGAAATCTTGGCAAAATAAAGTTTTTTGGCTGAGGAACAATATTTTGAGCATTTTGGCTAAAATTGTTCCCAGCATCGTCTTATATGGTAACATCCCGGCGGGTCGCTAAACTGACGGCCTCGTCAGTAATGGTCTAGTTTCCTACAATAACAAACACAATTCTAAACATGATTGGAGTAGTTTTTAAATGGGCTTAATTAAGGCTGTCTATAAAATTCTTAATGTGAGCATATTAGAAAAAATTCCAAACATGTGTAAAACACATTGAATTTCTTAGCCGAAAAGAAGCATTTCTACAAGCAATCTACTAATCTAAGTCATGTCTCTTTTTTCACACACATAAAAAAACAAAGCAAAATAATAAAACTTTTTTTTTCAAAAATCAACCGATGGTCTCGCCTGCTCCACGAATGCTTTCAGTCTGTCTAGATGGTTCACGTCTTGTCCTTTGGAAGTCTCTATCGTGGCATTCGGATGTGCGATTTTTACGATTCGGAAGGATCCTTTGTAGCATGGTCGTAATTTTGACGCAGTCTCTTGTTTGACCAGTACGAGGTCTCCTCTCCTCAATGGTTTCTTCATGGCTGAGTTGCTTTTATTATACCGATTCTGCCATTTCTCGGTGGCTTGTTCAATCCTAGTGACCGCTAGGTGCCGAGCTTCTTTGAGGTTTTGCCGGAGCCGTTGGTCAAGGGAAGAGTTAGCTGCATAGGTTACATCCACCTTGAACGCGTGGTCCGGTGGCAATCTAGCTTGTCTTCCATAAATTAGAAAGAAAGGGGTTTGTCCAGTCGTGCTGTGTTTGCTGGTATTATAGGCCATGGTAACCAATTGAAGTGACTCGTCCCAATCGTCAAGCTGTCTAGACACGTAGGATTCGAGCATTTCTTCTACTGTCCTATACCATCTTTCCACTTGTCCGTTAGCGTTGTGGTGATATGCTGCACACAAAAGTTGTTTCACTCCAAGTAGTTTGCAAACTTTTCCATAAATTTCTGAAGTGAAGTTTGTTCCTCTGTCAGTGACCAATGTCTCGGGTACTCCGTGTTCTGATATGACCTCTGAGACGAGAGCTTGCTTGTGACAGGAAAAATTATGTTCAGTCCAGCCTGCGAAGTGCAAAGATGGAACCAATATGGTCTTGAACTGGAAAAACCTTGAACGTTTACTTCTGTTCTCAGTAGTGTCAACAAACGATCATAGGTGATAAAAAAACAAAATGGAATTGACCCATCGGTACTTGCAGACAGGGGTTTTTTAGTGTGGCACATTACGGGACAGACGCCCGCCGAAGGCGGGAAATTTTTTTTTCACATAAGGGTCCCCCCTTATGATTTTTCAAACAGAGACCCGCCGAAAAAAAAAATTCACATAATGGTCCCCCCTTACGATTTTTCAAAAAAAAAAATTTGCAAAATTAACCTGATTTTTTTCAGGTCTGCCTGGCGGGGGTCGTCTGCGTGCAGGAGACTCTTCTCGTCGCGCCTGCCATGCCTCAATGACCTTTTATTCAATCATTATTATGTAATTCATTTATGATTTTGTATTTACGCTTCCTTGAAATAAAGACTTCAAGTGTTTGAATAATATAATAAATTGAAATAAAGACTTTAAGTATTTGAGTAGTTTTTGGTGGCAAAATATGAAGAAAAACTTGAAGTGCAAAAATAATAAAACAAATGAAAAAATGAAGAGAAAAAAATGAAGAAGAAAAAACAAAATATGAAGTGGAGAGCGACCACACTTTGTGAAGCAGACGACATGAAAGAAGCAGACGACACAAATCTGCGGAAGACACGAATGAGCAGACGAAACGAATGATCAGAGTTTTGATGAAAATTGATGAATTTTTTGATGAGTTTTGATGAAGAGATGTTGAAACTGTTCGCAGAGGAAAGATCACGCAAATTGAAAAGTGAATGACTTCAAGAATTTTTCTATTACGAATAAAGTGCATAACGTGAAATTCAAAACGATATATATAACTCTTCAATAAAATATTTTACAAAACACGGCAGCTTGTTTTCGTTATTTTCTTTCAACAAAAAAACATGTTCTCAGTGAACGACGTCTAGTCTAGACAACTTACAAAAACTTCTTGCAAAATCGAGGAGATGGGAGAGATAAAGGAAATCTCAAAACAAGTAGCTCATACACAACTTGTTGTTGTATCAAGCAACTGAAAAAAATTAGTTAGTGAGTGAAAATCTGGCAAGAAAGAGAAAATATGATAGTAATCTTACTTCGATTTTACAGCGTAATCCTATTTCACGTTTTGACACTTAGTGATCAACCATTTCAATTCAAAATGGTTTTTATATCTTAAACAACTGTTTATGATTGTTTGTCACTACATGCATATATAGATGGTGAGAAGAATAGTGAAAGGAAAAGACAGATAAAAAATCTCACTGTGCGTTACTTCTGATTTGTAATTTGCACTAGCTACATTCGAAGTATTATTAAAACACCACACAAATCAAAAAATTGAATGGAACATCAATCTCATTAGCTAGATTACAGATTTCTCCGTGAATACTGAATGAAAAAAGTAAAACCAATTTTTCTGGTACAGAAGAAGAATTCAACTGTCATATGAGATTAAAAAAATTTCATCACAATGCTGTACTGAGAGAGAAATATTTTTCGAACTAAAAGCATTTATTTTCTTGAAAAGTTAATGGCACATTTTCACCGGAAAGGTTCAAACCTGGATTTCTCTTTCCATGGACAACGAAGTTGTAAGCCGTTCAGCATTTTTGTAGACAAAGGTTGCGAAAATTTTTTCACGTACGAATATGCACGCAAAGTTCTGTGCTGAGCTTAAAAGGCCAGTTAGAAAACGGTGGTGAGGTCTGTAGACAAAAACTTGGAGGATTTCATTTTTACCCACATTTTTCGTTTCGTTTCCAAGGTTTTAAAAGTTTTTTTGTTGTTTTTTTCAAGTTTTCAATGTTTTTTATTGAGTATTATATGCATCTGTTTCGGATTCTATTCTTCTTTTACATGACGATTTCATCTCTTTTTATACGTATTCCAGGTGCTTTCCTCTCTTCATTATTCTGAGTTATTGAGCATGGAGTGCTCGAAACAAAAACAGAAATTCTCTAAGATTGTTAAACTTAAGAAAAATTAAGACAGAAAAATATACACAAAAAAAATTGTACTTGTGAAATTTCACAGTAGATATGGCTATCAATCTTTGCTCCCAACGTTCATACGTTCATAAGTGTATTCTGTCTTCATTAACATACAGGCACTTTAGTGTAGGGGTTAGTGTAGTAGACTGTGAGTAGCTCGGTGAGAGTTCGGATTCGCTCTGGTGAGAATTTTTTGCCAAATTTTATTTTTACGTCAGAAAATTATTTTTACATTAAAAACGTTAGAGTTAGGAAGCTAATGCACTATTCGAAAAAATCCGGTTTTGGGTTTTCCGGAAGCTTTATAATTGGAAGCCTTTTCAATCCTGACTTCACCATGAAGTTTTTCGAGAGCAGCCTCTTAAGAAAAGATACACCACGTAAAATTTCTGGATGCGTTGCCAATACAACAACGTCTTCTACGCTTTCCATAAAATTCTCCCATTCCTTTTTTCACCCCCTTTTGTATAATCAAAGCAGTTGCAGATGCCTGAAATCTTCATTGTTTCACCTTTCCAGTTTTCTGGGGAAAATTGTAGTTTAGGTCCCCACTTCACTTCTGCCCCTCCCCCCGTGGTGGTAGAAGAGGCCCACACTCCCCAGTAAAACGGCCCAAAATGGGGGTCGAAAAAAGGGGTTAAAATTGAAGGGGTTAAAATTCAATCAAACATTTATTTTACTGGAGAAATGTTTCTCAAGTTTGTGACGATACAAATGTCGCGATTGTGAATGATAATATTTTATACATCAATAAAACATAACGTCAAAATACATAACGATAATACAAAATGACAATTGATTGAACTATCGCACAGAAAAAAGCTAGTCCGCCGGGCGGGATCGAACCCAGACCATCTCGACTCAAACCGGGAGCGCGTGTTACCATTACACCACGGGGACACATTGCTATTCCGTGCGATAGTGTTATATGAAAGGCTCGTTTGCCTTGTTCTCTTAGTCACGCATGCTTATCAAGCGATTGCGTCATGAATGGAGCGTAACTCCAGAGTTCACGATTAAGACAGAAGAGAGATGGAAGATGTATGATAAATCTTATCTTATATTAGAAGATAATTCAAAACGTAAATATTATACGTCAATAATACATAACGTCAATAATACATAACGATAATACAAAACGTCAAAAACAATACAAAAAATGAAAACATTCTACAAAAAACTTTACATTACAAAAAAACGAAATAATTTTACATTGACTTGAAAGCTTTGAGACAACTTCCCCGCCAAAAAGCCATTCTCGAACTTTCTCTCTCTCTCTCATGCGCGTTCGCGCTCAAAAACTTCTCAAACTTTCTCTCTCTCTCACACGCGTTCGCGCTCAAAAACAAGGCACAACAGTAAAGAGAGAAATAGCAGATAGTCAGTAGAGAAAGCGAGACAGCAGTACAGATAGAGAAATAGCAGATGAGGGGGACTGTTCTACTACCTGCTTTCTTACAGTGAAATTGCTTTTACCTTCTTCTTCTTCCTCGCGCTTGTTCCCGCCTCGCGGCAGGGTACGCGCTCCCCTGAGATGCAGGACAGACCTATCCTGGTAGAACCAGTGGCTGCCTGCTAGATCACTGCTAGTGTGATTAGCAGCAGTGGGGAAAGTCAGATTCGTGCTTGAGCACTACCAACATTTCTTAACCTCCTTGGTTTGGGTGGATCTGTCCGGGGTGGGAGTCGAACTCGGGACTCTTCGCACAATGGTCTAGTGAAATTGCTTTTACCGGGGGATTAAAATTAAATTTACCCGTTTTGAAAGAAAAAGGTATACTAGTTTTCAACGAGAAATATTCACTTTCGTTTGTAGAGCGAAAGTGAATGAATGATCTCGATTTTGTAAATCTCGAGAAAATGATTGATCATTTACTGTTGATGCAAGTAAGTGGGAGGAAGCCTACATGAGCCAGTCTTTCATTCTTCACATGTTTTAACATACATATAACTGGTTTTTTCGTAAAGAGTTACTTTAGAACTCTCCGGAGTATAGTAATCATATACATAGAAACAGAAATTTCATAATCCAGAAATAGTTTTCTTCCTTCCAAATAGTAGCATTGCGATTGTTTTATAAAGCCAGAGCGTGAAATTATGAAATGTGCACTGGTTGTTGTGCTAAGGCTTTCAACTTTGAAAGTATCACCTACATCAGAAAAATTCGAAGAAAAAACTTTATGTTGTACTTGCACAGATGTCTAAACAAGGTATAGGCTCTAAACGCGCTACAGACCCCCAGCACTCTAAACCCGCTAAAGACCCTAGCAGTGGCCTAGGGTGCAGTAATTGATACTACCAATATGGGTCCGTATCTCAGGTCAAGAAGACGCATATCCTGCCACAACGAGAGAAGGTGTGCGAGGGAGGTTATTATTGGGTTCTTGGACGGTTACTTAGTAAGGTGACTTGTTTTTTTAGCTGTCTTTTAGAAGTTTTTTCTGTCTTTTATAACTTCACATCACTGCGCAAAAACAACTTCGGTAAAAAAAGTACAAATTTTTTAAAAAGTTTGTTTTAAGACTCAGCGAGCTAAATTCAGAATCCAGATGCTGCATCGTGTATTCTCGAGAAATAAAAAAAAAGATTAGAGAAAGTTAACCCTTAGACGTCATTAAAAACCCAAGAAAGACTTGCGTGAGCCAATTTGTGCACTTTTTTGGGATTTGTGACACTGTTTTCCCCGGATAATTCGTGGTTGTATTGAGGAACTTCCTTTTTTTATTCCTATGCTCGCCTCTCAAACAACTTCTTCTAATGTTTTTGGACAATAAAGATCAAGGGGAAAGTGAAAAAACTCACCACGAAAAACAAGGGAAATAAATAAAAAGAAGCAAGAGTTCATGGAATGTTTCTTCGATAGAGTTGTGAAAGAAACATCAAAAGACTATTTTCCGTAGTGCTTTTTCACTTCTCACATACAATTTCTAGATTTATTTTCTTTTTTTGAAGAAAAAAAATGTTGCTTCTTTATAAATTTAACGAACTTGATGATCTCCGCAGCCTTTTTCATTTCTAAATACATATATGTAGAGACCACAATGGAAAGATTTTGGTACGCTATTTTTGTAATATTTTGGTACGCTCTATATACGGTATATGTATGATGATTATGTAATACAAAACTTTTGAAACATATATATATTCAATTTGAATAACTTAGTTGGTACAAGCGTATCACTTTTTTTCTGCAAGTTCACCAGTAAAGAAAATAATAGGAGAAAAAACATGATAGAAACCTGAGCCATGAACAATGCAAAAGACGCTTTACGAGACAAAAAACCAGTGTCAGTTGCTCTGAGAGTCGGCATTTTTCATAAATTGTGGGTTACATGTTACTTGAATGCGATTCAAGCAGCTGAACTCACTGCGTTTAACTTCTACATTCTGTCTCAATTACCCGAAAACAAAAAAAAACTGTGGTTCTATTGAGTGCTTATCAACGCGAGTTAACGAGAAACGATAAATGTGACCATTTGTTTTGTTGGAAAACATCCGGTAGTCAGCTCATATCCGGTGGTCGACAAACCGGACTGAGACGATATGGGGCATCGTTGGCAAATCCGTAGGAAGACAAAGAACCCCATAAATTCATCCTCTCTTATGACGACAGAGAATGAACTGCTTTTGGATGACCTCAAATTTTGGCCCATGAGGCAGATGATTCATCGCATGGCCTTTCGCTTTCTTTGGTCACAACTTGTGTTGAAAATTCCTTTTCTTTCGACCACAAACGGGTGAATCGGAGATTCGGAATGTTTTCAGACCGACAAACTTGATTCAAATGTTTGACTGGAATCCTGTTTTCTGTTAAAATGCATTACAAATTACTTAATTTGCGAGTTATATTGATAAGCTTACCATTTAAGTGATTCTCATGTTCAGGTTTGTTGCTAAAATACTGAAAATATTTTTCAAGATGTCTTAAGCTTCGTTTCCATTGAAGAAGATTCATAAAAAGAGAAAGAAACTTTTTGGGTAATTTCGAACACTTCTTTACTTACTGCCCTCATCCTATATCTTTAATCGTCACTAGAAATGTTATTTAGTCCCTGGAAATCGGAGTATTCTGAGAAAGATGTTTTTATACATACAAAGAACATCTTGTATAACTCAGACTAGTTTTTTGTTTGGTCTTTAAAACGTCTCCAAAAACCTTTTCCTCCTATCTAACACACTTAACCCCATCCCTACCAACATCATCGAATTATATCCGGAATTAAGTGTTGCGGATAGGTGGCTTGTCCGGATGAGTTGCAACTCACAACTCACTAGCGAAAAGCTGATTTTATCAAACTCGGAAACATTTTCTTTGTTCGATCACCAATTGAAAGTTTGGTGATTCAATAGCCTATTGAGTTAAAAACACTTGAATAAACGAATATGATCATATCTTTTACAAACTCAGTAAAAATTAGAGAAGTATGTGGTATGTAGTTAGTTTTCTAAAGAGCCATGGCCTAGCCATTCAAAGTACTTACTACAAAATGAACGATTAAGCGAAAAAATGAGAAATTCACCGAAAAATTCATTACTTTTGACAACAAATGATAGTTCTAGAAAAAATTCACTGAACCCACTCAAAACTATACAAATTTCGCACTTTTGAAAGCGAAATCTAATCGTAGTTCTATTTTACACATCTTTAATTAGAATTGCAGTCATGAATCACTTCGGTGTGGAATAATAAAATCCAATTTTTTTTTCAAAATTTGGATTCAGCATTAAAATGAAAGAAAATGAAAGAGAAAAAAAACTTTTTTTTCTCGCAATCAGCTTTCTACAAAAAACCTCACAAGTTAGGTTTGATAAGCTAAATTAGAACCAGAAAAAGATATCCATCAATAGAATGCTATTTCCTTTCCAGTTCTTTCATTTTATTTTTCATTGAAGAAAGGAAAAAGCTAGGACTTGACTTTTCTTTTTGGAATCACAACTTCACACGGGAATCAAAGGGGATTCTTCCACTTTGATAGGCTCGACAGGGTTAACGTTCTGAGGAGCAGCGGGAACTTTCTTGACCCTTCTCCGTGCTTTGAGTATGGGCCTCTTGACGGCAACTTCATCCACCACTCCTTCGAGATTGGCTTCGATGTCCATTTTTTTCTGAAAAGAAAAAGTTAGAAAATCACTTTTTTTGTTTTTTTTTTATGAGCAATTAAGCACTTCAGTCTCCAAAAAAATATCAAACACTCAATTCTAACTCAACCCTACTCATCAAATAGATAGTTTTTCCATGCCTTCTTCAAATATTCTCTTCAAAGTGTATTCTAAGAAAACAATTATCTTTGAAATTTTCTTTCCAAGTTATCAGCGAGAAGGTAAACATCATTTCCACTTGTATGGGGAATTTTTGCTGGTGGTAGATAATCTGCCTTACTGACTAGTTTTCAATTGAGAACCCGACAAAATTTAACAACTAACTCGGTATTTGCCGCAGCACTTTTCTTTCCAGGACCACTCGAAGGTGAACAGCACTGCAAGTAGAAATCAAATGGGAGGTGAGGAAAAAGACTGGAGATTCAAATAGATAGTCAGTTGAAAGTACTTACAAGTCAGAAGAACGAAGCCGATAGCCGCAATTCCGAAGAAGACGAGAAGGATCGCGATGACTTCACAGTGCGTCCAGAATAGATCCTGTATTTCATTCATTCCTCGCACTACTATTCTTCGAAAAGTGTAAAAAAGTTTTTTGTTCTTTTCTGGTTCAGGTCGAATTTGGCGTTGTTACAATTAGGAATTTTACCTTTAAAGATTTTCTGAAATGAGACGTGACTGACTTCGGAAGGATCCTCCGTTGTCGTCATTGTAGACGATGGGACCTTTGGAGTGTGGAAGACCAGAGTAGTACCGCTATAGGCGAAGCTCCGAAGAGACGAGGAAGTTGAAGGCGGATCATTGGTCGACTGGGTGTTAACCTTCTGCTGCTTCGTCTGGATAAAGTATTCTTAGACATTTGTTTAAGCTACGCAGCCACGAGGATTAAAAAAACACTAAAAACATACTATACACTAAAAACAAAAGCCCTCCAAGTAAAATTGTACCAAGAAGTTTGAGATGTATTTTGAATCAATGTTCTGTGATGATTACGAGAAGCTTCTTTTACCTTTTTTTGTTCTGGTATGCAATTGGCTGAATATTCCTAAACGAAACTCAAAATTAGTCGTTCTTGCAGCCCACGACTCCAAGGACTCCGAAATCTCAGGTCAGCCATTCATCAAATTGCCATCTTTGGCACATTTATTCGCACTTTTTTACTTGGTCTGGTAGGGCGGAGCCTCCTCCGCGCGTTTCACGTGTAATGTCTCAGGAAGAGATTTTATTCATGAAAACTCCCTTCCCCCTTCTTCCTTAGGGTCCCCCTTCCCCCCTTTAACAAGTAAGAAAAAGACTTTACTAGAGCCAGGCCGTGTTTTAGGGGAGCAGAGCCGCGCGGCAGTAAGCGCCCTACCAGACCAGGTAAAAAAGTACCCATTTATTGAAGATTTGAAGAAAAAAACTTTTCAACTCGAAATGTTCGAGGTGAATACAAAAAGAGTAAATTAATCGATAACTAAATAAATTTTCTAGAAATGCGAATTTTAAAAAAAATAGTTTTTTTTGATCGCTTTTTTATGCTTAAGGAGTCTGAAACGCCTTTGCTGCAGTTGGATATTTAAAACAAAATAGACGAAGATGTTTAAAATTTTGTGAAAGATTTGGGCCCGCACGTACCATTTTTTCAGAAAATGATAAATGAATCTGCGTTTTGTTCTGAAATGTTCCGAAAATCTTTATCCACGTTCCACTCTGTTGTTGAGAAAAACAGTTTTCTACTAGTAAACAGTTTACCTACCCCGAGTTAGTGATGAATTCCATTTTCTTTGAAAACTATTCTCAAAAATGATTTACTGCGCGTACTTGCAAACAGCCCTTGAAAAAAGCCAAACACCAAAACTGTGTTTAATTTGAAGAAATGCCGCCGCAGCAGTTCGGAGGAACATCATTTGGCTGTTGCAGTAATCCTCAGTTTGGTGGTGGCGTACATTTCTGGAATGGTCTGCTCAAGTGGGTATCACGACAGTTTGTTACAAGACAGTTTGTTACACGACACTTTGTTACACGATACTTTGTTACACGACACTTTGTTACACGACACTTTGTTACACGACAGTTTGTTACACGAAAATTTTTTTAACCTAATGAAAATTGTAAAAGGCTATATATATATATATATTATTTAAGCTTGTTTTCTTTACACTTAATTGTTCCGTTTGTAGTTTTTTTTGTATTTTTATTATTTAAGCTTGTTTTCTTTAGACTTAATTTCTTTAACTTTACTTTACAAAACATACATTCACAATGTTATTATTTGAGCTCCTGAAAAAACTTCAAACCTGGCGAAGGTTGTAGATGAGTTTTAGGCACGAGAACTTCTCCGAATGCGTATGGAAAGGGTTCATATTGCTTCCCTTGAACAAACGCTAATCCGAAAGTTTTCGAACTTATTTTTTCATTGTTTTTAACCACCGAAACGGTTGTTTTACATCATGAGTTATGGAGCGTTAGTATTCAACTTTTCACTTTGCAAAGTAATCTCTGCAAAGTGAGGGATGCGGCCTAGAGCGTTGAACGCTTAACGGGATGCGGCCGGGATGTGGCCTAGAGAGTTTAACGGAGATTACTTTGCAAAGTGAAAAGTTGAATTTTAACGCTCCATTACTTTGCAGACTGGTAAAAGAGCGTGAAAATTGAAAAAGGACTTGTCTGTTGAAAGATAAAGACATCGCTAAGTACGTAAGTTCATTTGTACCACCACGAATTGCCTCGAAATCTTAATAATTTACGGTGTTTTTTATTGCTACTCTTTCACTATGTGAATGCTCCGTTCTAAAAGTAGCATTGAAAAACACCATTTCACGGCAATTCGTGTTGGAACGATTAACCTCTCGATTCTTCAAAGAATATAGGTCATTTAGTAATCGAATATATTTGCCTTGAAAGACAACATCAGTTTTAGTTAGTGAAAAGGTTGGAAAGTGTCAGACTCGTGAGTCAACCTCTCATCATTTTCCTACAACAATCAACATCTCTATTGTTCAAGAAAGGTAGGCTAATCAATAATTGTAAGCACAAATGTCTTTTGCTCAAGAGAAAATATCAGTTTTAGTCTCTCAAACGGTAATTTGAAGCGTCTGGTAGGATGAAAAGTGAATAACTTATTTCTCATATTTCTACTTCTTCGAAGGGAATTTGTTATTTACCCGTTCATCAATCTCCAAGGGGAAGCTTCAGACCGGGAGAGGACAAGGATAAGCGACGCTATGATGTTAAAGAAGCCTAGGGGAGTGTTGTAGTGATGATATCGAAACGAAACATTATATTGTAGTTCGTGGAAACGGAACCAAGCAAAAAAACGAACGAACCACTTTCGCAGCTGAGCTTGTCGAAGAATAAAAACCAAGAAAACGAATAGTGATAGGGAGGGTCAATGAAATGCCACGTTTTGTTTAATTACTGTCCCAACCTCTCTATATCTTCACTGTTCAACTATCTTTTCTCTCAAACTTTATTTAGTTTTACGTTCAGTTGTTTTACGTTCATCAGTACTTTTTTTATCGTTTTCATCTTCCTCATTTATTGTGGCTTCCAAGTTCGCGTCTGGTTGTTTGGAATACTTTTGTTCTCTTTGTTAACTCTTCAGAATAAAATAAGTTTTCATGTAATTTTTAGATTCAAAAAATTTCATTACAGTAGAAAATAACGAAATTCATAAATTTTAGAAGGCTTGAAGGTTGACGGTTGACGACAAACGAAGAAGGTTGACCACAAACGCAAAAAATGGGAATCCTTCACGACTGCATATTCCCAGTGGTCAGTTCAGCTGATTTTCCTCCTCACTCTTTGAATAATGTTAAAGATCAAAAAGTGAAAGTTACAGAAGTCTCAATACAAGCCCGCCTTCACTTTCTTTGTCTTTTGGGCAAGCTCTACCGGGTATTTCGCCTGTGCTCTGAAGTTGGTAAAGTTCCAAAAGCTTGACTTTTTCTTTTAATCAATAACTTTCCAACTTGCTATAAGCGATATTTTCAAAAGCATTTCTGAACTGTGAATAAGAGAATAACACAGAAATTGGTTGAGGTATGCATCACATATCCAACGTTCCCTTACCCTTCAAAAAATTTGTGGACATGTTGGGATAAAGAACCCATGTGCACGTTCACCATCCCCGTCAACATTTCTGACCGCAACGAGCTGTTCTACCCTGCTGAGAAGGCGAAGCTTATAACTGGTGGGTGCGCGTCTCTGGATGCGCTCGGATTTAAGGGATATATTAATGGACCCAAAATTTACATCGAACTCAACTGCAACGCCGATAGATGTAACAACATGAGTCTGAGCCCCATCAAAGACAAGATCCACGACATCCTTCGTCCATATCGAATGGCTATTATGGTTGGATTCTGTTCAGTAAACTTTTTAAAATGTTCAGAAGTTGGCACTTTGTTAGTTGGGAGGGGGGCGCACTATACTTGGGGGTGGGGATGGGGACAGGTTAATTTTTAATGGTTTTTTGCTCAAGATTAGTAAAAATGTATGCTAACAAGGCCGTAAGGCTTATGAACGAGGGCGTATGGAGCATTTACCCATAAATTTGTAGTTTTATCAAGTTATTTTTTAGTTAGTGGGTTAGCTGTTTTCAGCTATTATTCAAAGTTTTTCGCTTAGGCTTAGGCAAAGGTTACGCTAAAGAGGCCGTACGGCTTAGAAAAGATACCGCATGAAAGATTTCTCACATTCTTAACTTTTTGTCGATTCAAAGACTGAATTTGTCGAAAAATAGAGAAAAATGGTGTGAAAAATCAAGTAGTTTAAACACACTAAAAACAAAAGCATCTGCTAAGTAAAAAGCGGTCTCCAAGTAAAATTGTGCCCAGAAGTTAGAGATGTATTTTGAATTAATGGTCTGTTATGATTATGAAAAGCTTCTTGTAGCTTTGTTTCTCAGTTCTGGTATGCAATTCGCTGAATGTCCCTAATTGATACTTAAAATTAGTCGTTTTTGCAGCCCACGACTCCAAAAACTCCAAAATCTCAGGTCAGCCATTCATCAAACTGCGGCACTTTTGTAGTTTAGGAAACCACCTACCTGAGGTTCCATGACTCATACGTCTGACATATTTACATTTACAAAAAAGTATTTTTACATTAAAAAAATTATTGGCACAAGTTTACTTGGAGGGGGGGGCTCTTTTCGGTGCGTTCAAACAATGTTTTTTTTAAATACAAAAAACTGTGGATTTTCTTCTGTGGTCTAGTTCGCGTAAGCCGTACGGCCTCGTTAGCGTAAATTTTTCCTAAGCCTAAGCGTTTTTAATGTAAAAATAATCTTTTAAAAAGTGAAGCGGAGCCCCCTCCCAAGTGAAGCGCCCCCCCCCCCCTCAAGTTGAAAAGAACCAAAGCAGGGAAGGGAGGGGGGCTCTGAAGGAAGAAGGGGGAGGAAGAGAGCCCTACCTAAGCGAAGGTGGGTAGGGGCCCTAGGGGGGAAGGGGAGGTGGAAGGGGGGACCTAAGGAGAAAGGGGGGAGGGGTTTTTCATGAATAAAATCTCTTTCTGAAAAAATAAGAGGGAAAAACATGAATTCAGCAACATAGGCGTGAATTCAGCAACATACATGAATTATATCGTGCCACTGGACTGTATAACAGTGATAATGTGAGTTATTGAATAATATAAACACTTCTCATCTCAGGCCGTATGCATGGAGCAATCCAAAAGGATTAAGAGCTTGGATTAGAAGTTATCCAAATACATTTCACTAATCCGGTATGCATGGAAGCTATAATACTTTTGGATTTGAGATAATCCGACAAAATTCGTAACCCTACTTCGGAGGTGGGTTAGCGAGCAATCCGAAAGGATTATCGGCTCAATTTGACCCATTCCGTTCATTTTGCTCTTGTTGAAGTGTGTAGTGAAAGTAAAACGGAACGGAAAAATTTTTGGTTGTTACAATACTAACTAATATTCGACAATTATAGTGTTTAGAGTGCATTTAGTTTTCGACAATTATAGTTTTTAGAGTGCATTTTGATGCATTTTAGGGCTTCCGCTTGTCTTTCCGCGTCCTTTTTGACAATAATCCAAGTTTAAGAAATCTGACATCCATGCATACCGATTTTCCTAATCCTAAATTTTTTAAAACTTTTTTGGATTTTCTAATTCTTGGATTTGACTAATCCAGATTGTTCTAATCTGTTTTCCATGCATACGGCCTGCCTCTCATGGGATGTTTTGTTCGTGCTAGATGATTATCTGTTTATCCGATCAGGGTCTCTTTCGATTAGGCGGCCGTTTTTAAGAGGAGAGTTGGTAAAAAAAGGGAAAAAAAGCGGAGAGTTTTGTTGTATATGATTACAAATATGTACAGGCTGCAAGGAGAGAAAACAGTAATAAGAGCAAAAGACAAAAAGATAGTAAGGAAGATCAATTTTTTGATCTTTGTTAATCGTTTTAAGCAACGATGGGCTGAGACCTAGATAGCAAGAATTACCGACACTTTGTACCGCGTCACTTTGTATACGACACTTTGTACCCGACACTTTGTACCCCGTCACTTTGTACCGCGACACTTTGTACCGCGACACTTTGTACCGCGTACGGCCTCGTTAGCTAAGCCGTACGGCCTCGTTAGCTAAGCCGTACGGCCTCGTTATCGTAAACTTTTACTAAGCCTAAGTGTTTTTTAATGTAAAAATATGTTTTAATGTAAAAATAAAACGCGCGGCCTCACTCAAGTCGCGGTACAAAGTGTCGCGGTACAAAGTGTCGCGGTACAAAGTGACGGGGTACAAAGTGTCGGGTACAAAGTGTCGTATACAAAGTGACGCGGTACAAAGTGTCGTGATACGAGATAGCAATCACCTTACCTCTCGTCTCTCGCCGCAGAGAGAAGGCGTATCTCTTTATCTACGGCGAGAGGTTCTTCTCGTGATACAGTAATATGGCGAGAGAGAGAGAGAGAGGGATGAGAAGGAAAATGAGAAATACTCGCTCTCCCCTCTCCGTTTATTGGTCCGTTTCTCCAGACAAGATAAGTAAAAAAGTGCCTATTTTTACATTAAAAACGTTTAGGCTTAGGAAAAAGTTTACGATAACGAAGCCGTACGGCTTAGGCTAACGAGACCGTATCAAAAACTGCCACTCTCCTCTGACACAATTGAACCTCTGGAAAGGCAACGGTAGGGGGTGTCCCTAAACTAAAAAAGTGCCCAAACTGCCATCTTTGGAATTGATTGAATAATTGAGAAAAATTTTAAACTCAAAATGTTCGAGGTGAATACAAGAAGAGTAAATTAATCGATGTTAATTACTCGATAACGAAATGATTTTTTTCAATTTCGAATAAAAAAACAAGTTTTATTTTTCTCTGTTGTTATGCTTAAGGAGTTTGAAACGCCGGTACTGTTTGCGTTTAACCACCGCCCCCTACCAGAGGTTCAATTGGGTCTCATGAGAGTGGCATTTTCTTGATACGGTCTCGTTAGCCTAAGCCGTAAGGCCTCGTTAGCGTAAACTTTTACCTAAGCTAAGCGTTTTTTTATTGTAAAAGTATTTTTTTAAGTAAAAAATAATTTGTTTAATGTAAAAAGAAAATTTTGTAAATGTAAATAAGTCAGAAGTATGACCCATGGAACCTCTGGTAGGGAAGGACCACTAAAGTGAGAAAGTGCCACAAGTGGTTACTTTCGGTATTTGTTATAGTGAAATGAAATTTAAGCGTAAGAATGAACAACTTGTAGAAATCTACTGTGATAAAGTTAGTAAACAAATATCAGACTGGTTTTCAAATAAGCTTACTCGATTTTCTCGCTAAACCATCATTTTCGTCAATGAATTCTTCTCTATCTTGAGTTATTGAGTTTCCCTTAAATAGTTGAGTGTGACTGCAGTTTAATTGATGAACACGACGGAGCTACGCATATAAACTATTTTTTAATTGTGACCCAAGTGAGCGACGTAGGCTTTAGACTTACTTATCAACAAAAAATATTTTATCAGTTTTCGAAAATAATTTTTTCAAAATCGTTCATTTGTGTATTCAGAAAAGGGCTTCACTGCATATGTATAGAAAAACTTTCAGAGCAACAAAAATGGCTTAGGCAAAAGTTAAAGCTATTGAGACCGTGTTCGCCATCTTTGGCATTGATTGAATTATTGAGAAAAATTTTAAACTCGAAATGTTCGAGGTGAATACAAGAAGAGTAAATTAATAACGAAATGATTTTTTTTCAATTTCGAAAAAAAAACAAGTTTTATTTTTCTCTGTTGTTATGCTTAAGGAGTTTGAAACGCCGGTACTGTTTGCGTTTAACCACCGCCCCCTACCAGAGGTTCAATTGGGTCTCATGAGAGTCGCATTTTCTTGATACGGTCTCGTTAGCCTAAGCCGTACGGCCTCGTTAGCGTAAACTTCTACCTAAGCTGAGCGTTTTTTATTGTAAAAGTATTTTTTTAAAAGTAAAAATAATATTTTGTAAATGTAAATAAGTCAGAAGTATGACCCATGGAACCTCTGGTCGTTTTCGAGCCGTCTGGCCTCGTCAGTGTAAAGCAGTCAAAAAGCCGAAAACTCTCACAAAGTGACCAACCCGATTTACGGTCTTGTAGGCGTAACTTGAGCCGAAACCTAGGCCGATAAAAACATGAGATAAAAAAGTGCTTCAAAATGAAATTTTAACCCTGACAAGGAGCAAGGGAAGGATGGTTTACCTGAGCAGTGAAGGAAAGGGGCTCTATCTAAACAAATGAGGAATAAAGGGAGGGTGTTCAAAAGGGAGAAGGACCCTACAGGAAAGAGGGGGTCGTAGAGCAGAAGGAAGGGAAAAATGAGTAAAACGTACCTTTTAATTGAGAGCTGCTTTTTCCTTGACATCCACGTTCCACTCTGTTGTTGAGAAAAACAGTTTTCTACTAGTAAACAGTTTACCTACCCCGAGTTAGTGATGAATTCCATTTTCTTTGAAAACTATTCTCAAAAATGATTTACTGCGCGTACTTGCAAACAGCCCTTGAAAAAAGCCAAACACCAAAACTGTGTTTAATTTGAAGAAATGCCGCCGCAGCAGTTCGGAGGAACATCATTTGGCTGTTGCAGTAATCCTCAGTTTGGTGGTGGCGTACATTTCTGGAATGGTCTGCTCAAGTGGGTATCACGACAGTTTGTTACAAGACAGTTTGTTACACGACACTTTGTTACACGATACTTTGTTACACGACACTTTGTTACACGACACTTTGTTACACGACACTTTGTTACACGACAGTTTGTTACACGAAAATTTTTTTAACCTAATGAAAATTGTAAAAGGCTATATATATATATATATATTATTTAAGCTTGTTTTCTTTACACTTAATTGTTCCGTTTGTAGTTTTTTTTGTATTTTTATTATTTAAGCTTGTTTTCTTTACACTTAATTTCTTTAACTTTACTTTACAAAACATACATTCACAATGTTATTATTTGAGCTCCTGAAAAAACTTCAAACCTGGCGAAGGTTGTAGATGAGTTTTAGGCACGAGAACTTCTCCGAATGCGTATGGAAAGGGTTCATATTGCTTCCCTTGAACAAACGCTAATCCGAAAGTTTTCGAACTTATTTTTTCATTGTTTTTAACCACCGAAACGGTTGTTTTACATCATGAGTTATGGAGCGTTAGTATTCAACTTTTCACTTTGCAAAGTAATCTCTGCAAAGTGAGGGATGCGGCCTAGAGCGTTGAACGCTTAACGGGATGCGGCCGGGATGTGGCCTAGAGAGTTTAATGGAGATTACTTTGCAAAGTGAAAAGTTGAATTTTAACGCTCCATTACTTTGCAGACTGGTAAAAGAGCGTGAAAATTGAAAAAGGACTTGTCTGTTGAAAGATAAAGACATCGCTAAGTTCGTAAGTTCATTTGTACCACCACGAATTGCCTCGAAATCTTAATAATTTACGGTGTTTTTTATTGCTACTCTTTCACTATGTGAATGCTCCGTTCTAAAAGTAGCATTGAAAAACACCATTTCACGGCAATTCGTGTTGGAACGATTAACCTCTCGATTCTTCAAAGAATATAGGTCATTTAGTAATCGAATATATTTGCCTTGAAAGACAACATCAGTTTTAGTTAGTGAAAAGGTTGGAAAGTGTCAGACTCGTGAGTCAACCTCTCATCATTTTCCTACAACAATCAACATCTCTATTGTTCAAGAAAGGTAGGCTAATCAATAATTGTAAGCACAAATGTCTTTTGCTCAAGAGAAAATATCAGTTTTAGTCTCTCAAACGGTAATTTGAAGCGTCTGGTAGGATGAAAAGTGAATAACTTATTTCTCATATTTCTACTTCTTCGAAGGGAATTTGTTATTTACCCGTTCATCAATCTCCAAGGGGAAGCTTCAGACCGGGAGAGGACAAGGATAAGCGACGCTATGATGTTAAAGAAGCCTAGGGGAGTGTTAAAGTGATGATATCGAAACGAAACATTATATTGTAGTTCGTGGAAACGGAACCAAGCAAAAAAACGAACGAACCACTTTCGCAGCTGAGCTTGTCGAAGAATAAAAACCAAGAAAACGAATAGTGATAGGGAGGGTCAATGAAATGCCACGTTTTGTTTAATTACTGTCCCAACCTCTCTATATCTTCACTGTTCAACTATCTTTTCTCTCAAACTTTATTTAGTTTTACGTTCAGTTGTTTTACGTTCATCAGTACTTTTTTTATCGTTTTCATCTTCCTCATTTATTGTGGCTTCCAAGTTCGCGTCTGGTTGTTTGGAATACTTTTGTTCTCTTTGTTAACTCTTCAGAATAAAATAAGTTTTCATGTAATTTTTAGATTCAAAAAATTTCATTACAGTAGAAAATAACGAAATTCATAAATTTTAGAAGGCTTGAAGGTTGACGGTTGACGACAAACGAAGAAGGTTGACCACAAACGCAAAAAATGGGAATCCTTCACGACTGCATATTCCCAGTGGTCAGTTCAGCTGATTTTCCTCCTCACTCTTTGAATAATGTTAAAGATCAAAAAGTGAAAGTTACAGAAGTCTCAATACAAGCCCGCCTTCACTTTCTTTGTCTTTTGGGCAAGCTCTACCGGGTATTTCGCCTGTGCTCTGAAGTTGGTAAAGTTCCAAAAGCTTGACTTTTTCTTTTAATCAATAACTTTCCAACTTGCTATAAGCGATATTTTCAAAAGCATTTCTGAACTGTGAATAAGAGAATAACACAGAAATTGGTTGAGGTATGCATCACATATCCAACGTTCCCTTACCCTTCAAAAAATTTGTGGACATGTTGGGATAAAGAACCCATGTGCACGTTCACCATCCCCGTCAACATTTCTGACCGCAACGAGCTGTTCTACCCTGCTGAGAAGGCGAAGCTTATAACTGGTGGGTGCGCGTCTCTGGATGCGCTCGGATTTAAGGGATATATTAATGGACCCAAAATTTACATCGAACTCAACTGCAACGCCGATAGATGTAACAACATGAGTCTGAGCCCCATCAAAGACAAGATCCACGACATCCTTCGTCCATATCGAATGGCTATTATGGTTGGATTCTGTTCAGTAAACTTTTTAAAATGTTCAGAAGTTGGCACTTTGTTAGTTGGGAGGGGGGCGCACTATACTTGGGGTGGGGATGGGTACAGGTTAATTTTTACTGGTTTTTTGCTCAAGATTAGTAAAAATGTATGCTAACGAGGCCGTAAGGCTTATGAACGAGGGCGTATGGAGCATTTACCCATAAATTTGTAGTTTTATCAAGTTATTTTTTAGTTAGTGGGTTAGCTGTTTTCAGCTATTATTCAAAGTTTTTCGCTTAGGCTTAGGCAAAGGTTACGCTAAAGAGGCCGTACGGCTTAGAAAAGATACCGCATGAAAGATTTCTCACATTCTTAACTTTTTGTCGATTCAAAGACTGAATTTGTCGAAAAATAGAGAAAAATGGTGTGAAAAATCAAGTAGTTTAAACACACTAAAAACAAAAGCATCTGCTAAGTAAAAAGCGGTCTCCAAGTAAAATTGTGCCCAGAAGTTAGAGATGTATTTTGAATTAATGGTCTGTTATGATTATGAAAAGCTTCTTGTAGCTTTGTTTCTCAGTTCTGGTATGCAATTCGCTGAATGTCCCTAATTGATACTTAAAATTAGTCGTTTTTGCAGCCCACGACTCCAAAAACTCCAAAATCTCAGGTCAGCCATTCATCAAACTGCGGCACTTTTGTAGTTTAGGAAACCACCTACCTGAGGTTCCATGACTCATACGTCTGACATATTTACATTTACAAAAAAGTATTTTTACATTAAAAAAATTATTGGTACAAGTTTACTTGGAGGGGGGGGGGCTCTTTTCGGTGCGTTCAAACAATGTTTTTTTTAAATACAAAAAACTGTGGATTTTCTTCTGTGGTCTAGTTCGCGTAAGCCGTACGGCCTCGTTAGCGTAAATTTTTCCTAAGCCTAAGCGTTTTTAATGTAAAAATAATCTTTTAAAAAGTGAAGCGGAGCCCCCTCCCAAGTGAAGCGCCCCCCCCTCAAGTTGAAAAGAACCAAAGCAGGGAAGGGAGGGGGGCTCTGAAGGAAGAAGGGGGAGGAAGAGAGCCCTACCTAAGCGAAGGTGGGTAGGGGCCCTAGGGGGGAAGGGGAGGTGGAAGGGGGGACCTAAGGAGAAAGGGGGGAGGGGTTTTTCATGAATAAAATCTCTTTCTGAAAAAATAAGAGGGAAAAACATGAATTCAGCAACATAGGCGTGAATTCAGCAACATACATGAATTATATCGTGCCACTGGACTGTATAACAGTGATAATGTGAGTTATTGAATAATATAAACACTTCTCATCTCAGGCCGTATGCATGGAGCAATCCAAAAGGATTAAGAGCTTGGATTAGAAGTTATCCAAATACATTTCACTAATCCGGTATGCATGGAAGCTATAATACTTTTGGATTTGAGATAATCCGACAAAATTCGTAACCCTACTTCGGAGGTGGGTTAGCGAGCAATCCGAAAGGATTATCGGCTCAATTTGACCCATTCCGTTCATTTTGCTCTTGTTGAAGTGTGTAGTGAAAGTAAAACGGAACGGAAAAATTTTTGGTTGTTACAATACTAACTAATATTCGACAATTATAGTGTTTAGAGTGCATTTAGTTTTCGACAATTATAGTTTTTAGAGTGCATTTTGATGCATTTTAGGGCTTCCGCTTGTCTTTCCGCGTCCTTTTTGACAATAATCCAAGTTTAAGAAATCTGACATCCATGCATACCGATTTTCCTAATCCTAAATTTTTTAAAACTTTTTTGGATTTTCTAATTCTTGGATTTGACTAATCCAGATTGTTCTAATCTGTTTTCCATGCATACGGCCTGCCTCTCATGGGATGTTTTGTTCGTGCTAGATGATTATCTGTTTATCCGATCAGGGTCTCTTTCGATTAGGCGGCCGTTTTTAAGAGGAGAGTTGGTAAAAAAAGGGAAAAAAAGCGGAGAGTTTTGTTGTATATGATTACAAATATGTACAGGCTGCAAGGAGAGAAAACAGTAATAAGAGCAAAAGACAAAAAGATAGTAAGGAAGATCAATTTTTTGATCTTTGTTAATCGTTTTAAGCAACGATGGGCTGAGACCTAGATAGCAAGAATTACCGACACTTTGTACCGCGTCACTTTGTATACGACACTTTGTACCCGACACTTTGTACCCCGTCACTTTGTACCGCGACACTTTGTACCGCGACACTTTGTACTGTTGTCGTTAGCTAAGCCGTACGGCCTCGTTAGCTAAGCCGTACGGCCTCGTTATCGTAAACTTTTACTAAGCCTAAGTGTTTTTTAATGTAAAAATATGTTTTAATGTAAAAATAAAACGCGCGGCCTCACTCAAGTCGCGGTACAAAGTGTCGCGGTACAAAGTGTCGCGGTACAAAGTGACGGGGTACAAAGTGTCGGGTACAAAGTGTCGTATACAAAGTGACGCGGTACAAAGTGTCGTGATACGAGATAGCAATCACCTTACCTCTCGTCTCTCGCCGCAGAGAGAAGGCGTATCTCTTTATCTACGGCGAGAGGTTCTTCTCGTGATACAGTAATATGGCGAGAGAGAGAGAGAGAGGGATGAGAAGGAAAATGAGAAATACTCGCTCTCCCCTCTCCGTTTATTGGTCCGTTTCTCCAGACAAGATAAGTAAAAAAGTGCCTATTTTTACATTAAAAACGTTTAGGCTTAGGAAAAAGTTTACGATAACGAAGCCGTACGGCTTAGGCTAACGAGACCGTATCAAAAACTGCCACTCTCCTCTGACACAATTGAACCTCTGGAAAGGCAACGGTAGGGGGTGTCCCTAAACTAAAAAAGTGCCCAAACTGCCATCTTTGGAATTGATTGAATAATTGAGAAAAATTTTAAACTCAAAATGTTCGAGGTGAATACAAGAAGAGTAAATTAATCGATGTTAATTACTCGATAACGAAATGATTTTTTTCAATTTCGAATAAAAAAACAAGTTTTATTTTTCTCTGTTGTTATGCTTAAGGAGTTTGAAACGCCGGTACTGTTTGCGTTTAACCACCGCCCCCTACCAGAGGTTCAATTGGGTCTCATGAGAGTGGCATTTTCTTGATACGGTCTCGTTAGCCTAAGCCGTAAGGCCTCGTTAGCGTAAACTTTTACCTAAGCTAAGCGTTTTTTTATTGTAAAAGTATTTTTTTAAGTAAAAATAATTTGTTTAATGTAAAAAGAAAATTTTGTAAATGTAAATAAGTCAGAAGTATGACCCATGGAACCTCTGGTAGGGAAGGACCACTAAAGTGAGAAAGTGCCACAAGTGGTTACTTTCGGTATTTGTTATAGTGAAATGAAATTTAAGCGTAAGAATGAACAACTTGTAGAAATCTACTGTGATAAAGTTAGTAAACAAATATCAGACTGGTTTTCAAATAAGCTTACTCGATTTTCTCGCTAAACCATCATTTTCGTCAATGAATTCTTCTCTATCTTGAGTTATTGAGTTTCCCTTAAATAGTTGAGTGTGACTGCAGTTTAATTGATGAACACGACGGAGCTACGCATATAAACTATTTTTTAATTGTGACCCAAGTGAGCGACGTAGGCTTTAGACTTACTTATCAACAAAAAATATTTTATCAGTTTTCGAAAATAATTTTTTCAAAATCGTTCATTTGTGTATTCAGAAAAGGGCTTCACTGCATATGTATAGAAAAACTTTCAGAGCAACAAAAATGGCTTAGGCAAAAGTTAAAGCTATTGAGACCGTGTTCGCCATCTTTGGCATTGATTGAATTATTGAGAAAAATTTTAAACTCGAAATGTTCGAGGTGAATACAAGAAGAGTAAATTAATAACGAAATGATTTTTTTTCAATTTCGAATAAAAAACAAGTTTTATTTTTCTCTGTTGTTATGCTTAAGGAGTTTGAAACGCCGGTACTGTTTGCGTTTAACCACCGCCCCCTACCAGAGGTTCAATTGGGTCTCATGAGAGTGGCATTTTCTTGATACGGTCTCGTTAGCCTAAGCCGTACGGCCTCGTTAGCGTTAACTTTTACCTAAGATTAGCGTTTTTATTGTAAAAGTATTTTTTTTTTAAGTAAAAATAATTTTTTTAATGTAAAAATAATATTTTGTAAATGTAAATAAGTCAGAAGTATGACCCATGGAACCTCTGGTAGGCAGAGGGGGGTGGTTAAACGCAAACAGTGCCGAAACGCCTATGCTGCTATTGGATTACGCTTAGAAACAATATGAACGAAACTGTTAGAAAATTCGGTGAAAGACTTTGGGCCGTGTGCACGTACCATTTTTTTTAAAAGGAAATGATAATTGAATCCGCGTTTTGTTCTAAAATGTTTCGAAATCTCTATGCACATTCCAAACCTGTTTTCAAGAAAATGATTTACTGCGTGTAATTGCGAACAACCCTTGAGGCTGTTTCTAATGCCGAGCATAAAAAAATGTTCAATTTGAAGAACTGCCGCCAGAGTAATTCGGAAGAACATCATTCGGCTGTTGCAATCATCCTCAGTTTGGTGGTGGCGTTCATTTCTGGATTATTCTACTCAAGTGAGTTTATTGCACTCTCCAGAAGTTTTATTGAATGATGGGTCACAATCGGGAGGTGTTGTTTAGCTGCCCTATTTCAGGAACTTTTCGAAAAATTTACAGATTCAGTTTAGTATACCGGTAAAAAATTAATTTATATTTCATTTACTTGTTTCATAAGAATCGTTTTCGAGCCGTCTGGCCTCGTTAGTGTAAAGCAGTCAAAAAGCCGAAAACTCTCACAAAGTGACCAACCCGATTTACGGTCTTGTAGGCGTAACTTGAGCCGAAACCTAGGCCGATAAAAACATGAGATAAAAAAGTGCTTCAAAATGAAATTTTAACCCTGACAAGGAGCAAGGGAAGGATGGTTTACCTGAGCAGTGAAGGAAAGGGGCTCTATCTAAACAAATGAGGAATAAAGGGAGGGGGGTTCAAAAGGGAGAAGGACCCTACAGGAAAGAAGGGGTCGTAGAGCAGAAGGAAGGGAAAAATGAGTAAAACGTACCTTTTAATTGAGAGCTGCTCTTTCCTTGACAGTTCCAAGCATTTCTGAGGGTAACAAACTCGAAAGGTGTATCCGAAGAGCTTCAGAGCAGTGAATTTTACTGATAAAATGTTTTTTTTAGTTTGAAAGCGAGAAGGAAAAGGTTATGATGCTCTCAATTACGGCTTCGATCACGTGGCATTCCAGCAGTGTGAACCTTTCACGCCCTCTTCCGCTCCTTACTGTAAAAGAAAAAAAAGAAGCTCGATTTGGAACTGTTTAATTATTTAATTTTTCAACAACATTCTAAGCAGTTTCCCGCTTTGACTTGCTCTAACAGAAAACGAGCGATATAAATTTTCTACTCAACAGAAACTAGAAGCTCCCAAAGCTTCCATTCGCTATCAGTTTTCACTTGTCTAGTGATCACATTGTATTTCGATTTACCATAGAACTTTTCGTTTATTTTTTCCGGAATACTTCTAGTGAATAGAAAGTAAGGCTTCTGTTACAATTAGTCCTAAGGTTCAAATTTGTAGCGGGTACAGTAATGCAATATTGAATTACGGTGTTTTTAATTTTATTTCTACTTCTTGTTATAAAGTAAACGAAGCAAGTGAAAAATTAGCAATTAGCAATTAGCAAAAAAAACACCCCGATTTCTTGAAATTTGAAGGCAATTCGTGGTGAGGCTAAGAAGGTACAAAATTACCACTGCGTTTATTTTTCCCCAGAAAAGAATTTTTCGAATTTTTAACGCTCCATCACTTTTTCCCACTTCTTTTACTATTCGTTCTGATCATTTTTTATTCGCGGGTACAGTATTTCAATATGGTATCAGTGTGTTGAAATTTATCTTTTGTTTTCACATTCCAGATTTGATTATTAAAATAAGCTTCTTTAGAAAAAAAATTTCTCCTGATTTCCGAGTAATCAACAAGCGTGTGCCACATAAACATTTATGAAGGTTTATGAGAAAGAAGAAACAGTAGAAATAGGTGCCTACAGTAGTCAAGAAAAAGGTATGTTCACTAATACTGGAAGCCTTCGTTCTTCTTAAAAGAACATGTGAATTTTGAGCGTTCGTTCACAAGAATGATGTCAATATCCGGTTATCCAGATTCATTTTCTTTGTCTTTGCCAGTTAGCAAATAAAGCTAACAGACAGGCAAACTCAGGTAATGAGACTCTATGTTAGGCCTTGAGACTTATAAATATCGAACTTTTTGTTGTTAATTCATGAATGCTCCAATAAAATGGTTGGGCTTTGCTCTTGATTGAGCTTGTGTTTGAAAAATTGAGAGGAGGGTAGGCTTAGATTGAGCCTTGAGAGCCTATTGGTCTAACAAAGAGATTGAGAGCCTATTGGTCTAACAAAACTGTCGATCATTTTTGAATTTTTCTTGTGTGTTGGAACTTCCAAAAATTTGGGACGAGTCGTTCCTTTTTATTTTCCAGCAAACTGCTGGAATGAACTAGTAACAAGCAAAACTAAAAGCATTGCGGACATGACTACACTGAAAATTGAATTGAACAAGCTTAGAAGTCTTTCAAAGACTGACGAACTCAAAGATTCTCAATTTTTAATTGAGCATTCTAAAAGCTTTTCAACATCACATCAGAATAATCACAATGAGAATCTAGTTTTTCTCGAACATTTCTCAAACGATGAGAACTCGAAAAGTTATAAGTATGAAAAACGAATTGAAAAAACAGCAAAATTTCGATGACAAGGATCTTTGCCGAATAATTTTCGCCAAATTGCAAATCGCAACACTAATGTTTTTGTTTTTTATCATTTTTTGTCAACTCCAATTTCATGAAACGAGTCGTTTAGACGGTAACAAATTTCGCACCATGTCAACTCACACCAAAGCCGTACTGCTGTTAAATCTATGCGCAAATCCATGCTTCACTCAAAAAGTTAATGATAGGAGTGCTTGTAAAGTACTTTTTGTTTCTATCGTTAAAAAAAAGTTTCATTTTCTAATGATTAGTGTTTAGAATTTACACACTTCTTGTGCTAAAGATAAGAAATAGTCCGTCGTATATTCTATGGGAATCCTTGAATTATCTACAAAATAAATATATCCCATGCAAATGTGAGCTTTTTGCGTGGTGGAACATCTTGAAATTCTTCAAAAAACTTCTCCGCCTCTTTAAAAACACAAACACAAACACAAACCTCCCTTCCTCCAGCAACATTGAATTGTAGCCAGTTTTCAGTGTTGCGGATAAGTGGCTCATCCGGATGAGTTGCAACTCACAACTCACTAGTGAAAAGCTGATTTGATCAAAGTCTGAAACTTTTTAAAGGTTTATTCATCAAATATAAGAATGACGTTTGAATAGCTTATTACTTCAAAACGCTATGAAAACCAATAGGTTCATATCATTAATAAAACTCAAATTAAAATGTTCAGCCTGCGAAGGGCACAGATAGAACCAAGATGGTCTTGAACTGGAAAACCCTTAAACGTTTACTTCTGTTCTCAGTAGTGTCAACAAACGATCATAGGTGATAAAAAACAAAATGGAATTGACCCATCGGTACATGCAGATGCCTGAAATCTTCATTGTTTCACCTTTTTAGTTTTCTGGGGAAAATTGTAGTTTAGGTCCCCACTTCACTTCTGCCCCTCCCCCCGTGGTAGAAGAGGCCCACACTCCCCAGTAAAACGGCCCAAAATGGGAGTCGAAAAAAGGGGTTAAAATTGAAGGGGTTAAAATTCAATCAAACGTTTTTTTACTGGAGAAATGTTTCTCAAGTTTGTGACGATACAAATGTCGCGATTGTGAATGATAATCTTTTATACATCAATAAAACATAACGTCAAAATACATAACGATAATACAAAACGTAAATATTATACGTCAATAATACATAACGTCAATAATACATAACGATAATACAAAACGTCAAAAACAATACAAAAAAATGAAAACATTCTACAAAAAACTTTACATTACAAAAAAAACGAAATCATTTTACATTGACTTGAAAGCTTTGAGACAGCTTCTCCGCCAAAAAGCCATTCTCGAACTTTCTCTCTCTCTCACACGCGTTCGCGCTCAAAAACAAGGCACAACAGTAAAGAAAGAAATAGCAGATAGTCAGTAGAGACAGTGAGACAGCAGTACAGAGAGAGAAATAGCAGATGAGGGAGACTGTTCTACTACCTGCTTTCTCACAGTGAAATTGCTTTCACCGGGAGGTTACAATTAAATTTACCCGTTTTGAAAGAGAAAGGTATACTAGTTTTCAACGAGAAATATTCACTTTCGTTTGTAGAGCGAAAGTGAATGAATGATCTCGATTTTGTAAATCTCGAGAAAATGATTGATCATTTACTGTTGATGCAAGTAAGTGGGAGGAAGCCTACATGATCCAGTCTTTCATTCTTCACATGTTTTAACATACATATAACTGGTTTTTCGCAAAGAGTTACTTTAGAACTCTCCGGAGTATAGTAATCATATACATAGAAACCGAAATTTCATAATCCAGAAATAGTTTTCTTCCTTCCAAATAGTAGCATTGCGATTGTTTTATAAAGCCAGAGCGTGAAATTATGAAATGTGCACTGGTTGTTGTGCTAAGGCTTTCAAATTTGAAAGTATCACCTACATCAGAAAAATTCGAAGAAAAAATTTATGTTGTACTTGCACAGATGTCTAAACAAGGTATAGGCTCTAAACGCGCTACAGACCCCCAGCACTCTAAACCCGCTAAAGACCCTAGCAGTGGCCTAGGGTGCAGTAATTGATACTACCAATATGGGTCCGTATCTCAGGTCAAGAAGACGCATATCCTGCCACAACGAGAGAAGGTGTGCGAGGGAGGTTATTATTGGGTTCTTGGACGGTTACTTAGTAAGGTGACTTGTTTTTTTAGCTGTCTTTTAGAAGTTTTTTCTGTCTTTTATAACTTCACATCACTGCGCAAAAACAACTTCGGTAAAAAAAGTACAAATTTTTTAAAAAGTTTGTTTTAAGACTCAGCGAGCTAAATTCAGAATCCAGATGCTGCATCGTGTATTCTCGAGAAATAAAAAAAAAGATTAGAGAAAGTTAACCCTTAGACGTCATTAAAAACCCAAGAAAGACTTGCGTGAGCCAATTTGTGCACTTTTTTGGGATTTGTGACACTGTTTTCCCCGGATAATTCGTGGTTGTATTGAGGAACTTCCTTTTTTTATTCCTATGCTCGCCTCTCAAACAACTTCTTCTAATGTTTTTGGACAATAAAGATCAAGGGGAAAGTGAAAAAACTCACCAAGAAAAACAAGGGAAAGAAATAAAAAGAAGCAAGAGTTCATGGAATGTTTCTTCGAAAGAGTTGTGAAAGAAACATCAAAAGACTATTTTCCGTAGTGCTTTTTTCACTTCTCACATACAATTTCTAGATTTATTTGCTTTTCTTGAAGAAAAAACATGTTGCTTCTTTATAAATTTAACGAACTTGATGATCTCCGCAGCTTTTTTTATTTCTAAATACATATATGTAGAGACCACAATGAAAATATTTTGGTACGCTTTTTTGTAATATTTTGGTACGCTCTATATACGGTATATGTTTGATGATTATGTAATACAAAACTTTTGAAACATATATATATTCAATTTGAATAACTTAGTTGGTACAAGCGTATCACTTTTTTTCTGCAAGTTTACCAGTAAAGAAAAGAATAGGAGAAAAAAACATAATAGAAACCTGATCCATGAACAATGCAAAAGACGCTTTACGCGACAAAAAACCAGTGTCAGTTGCTCTGAGAGTCGGCATTTTTCATAAATTGTGGGTTACATGTTACTTGAATGCGATTCAAGCAGCTGAACTCACTGCGTTTAACTTCTACATTCTGTCTCAATTACCCGAAAACGAAAAAAAAACTGTGGTTCTATTGAGTGCTTATCAACGCGAGTTAACGAGAAACGATAAATGTGACCATTTGTTTTGTTGGAAAACATCCGGTAGTCAGCTCATATCCGGTGGTCGACAAACCGGACTGAGACGATATGGGGCATCGTTGGCAAATCCGTAGGAAGACAAAGAACCCCATAAATTCATCCTTTCTTATGACGACAGAGGTTGAACTGCTTTTGGATGACCTCAAAATTTGGCCCATGAGGCAGATGATTCATCGCATGGCCTTTCGCTTTCTTTGGTCACAACTTGTGTTGAAAATTCCTTTTCTTTCGACCACAAACGGGTGAATCGGAGATTCGGAATGTTTTCAGACCGACAAACTTGATTCAAATGTTTGACTGGAATCCTGTTTTCTGTTAAAATGCATTACAAATTACTTAATTTGCGAGTTATATTGATAAGCTTACCATTTCAGTGATTCTCATGTTCGAGTTTGTTGCTAAAATACTGAAAATGTTTTTCAAGATGTCTTAAGCTTTGTTTCCATTGAAGAAGAGTCATAAAAAGAGAAAGAAACTTTTGGGTAATTTCGAACACTTCTTTACTTACTGCCCTCATCCTATATCTTTAATCGTCACTAGAAATGTTATTTAGTCCCTGGAAATCGAAGTATTCTGAGAAAGATGTTTTTATACATACAAAGAACATCTTGTATAACTCAGACTAGTTTTTTGTTTGGTCTTTAAAACGTCTCCAAAAACCTTTTCCGCCTATCTAACACACTTAACCCCATCCCTACCAACATCATCGAATTATATCCGGAATTAAGTGTTGCGGATAGGTGGCTTGTCCGGATCAGTTGCAACTCACAACTCACTAGCGAAAAGCTGATTTTATCAAAATTGGAAACATTTTCTTTGTTCAATCACCAATTGAAAGTTTGGTGATTCAATAGCCTATTGAGTTTAGAACACTAGAATAAATGAATTTGATCATATCTTTTACAAACTCAGTAAAAATTAGAGAAGTATGTGGTATGTAGTTAGTTTTCTAAAGAGCCATGGCCTAGCCATTTAAAGTACTTACTACAAAATGAACGATTAAGCGAAAAAATGAGAATTTCACCGAAAAATTCACTACTTTTGACAACAAATGATAGTTCTAGAAAAAATGCACTGAACCCACTCAAAACAAGACAAATTTCGCACTTTTGAAAGCGAAATCTAATCGTAGTTCCATTTTACACATCTTTAATTAGAATTGCAGTCATGAATCACTTCGGTGTGGAATAATGAAATCCAATTTTTTTTTCAAAATTTGGATTCAGCATTAAAATGAAAGAAAATGAAAGAGAAAAAAACTTTTTTTTCTCGCAATCAGCTTTCTACAAAAAACCTCACAAGTTAGGTTTGATTAGCTAAATTAGAACCAGAAAAAGATATCCATCAATAGAATGCTATTTCCTTTCCAGTTCTTTCATTATATTTTTCATTGAAGAAAGGAAAAAGCTAGGACTTGACTTTTCTTTTTGGAATCACAACTTCACACGGGAATCAGAGGGGATTCTTCCACTTTGATAGGCTCGACAGGGTTAACGTTCTGAGGAGCAGCGGGAACTTTCTTGACCCTTCTCCGTGCTTTGAGTATGGGCCTCTTGACGGCAACTTCATCCACCACTCCTTCGAGATTGGCTTCGATGTCCATTTTTTTCTGAAAAGAAAAAGTTAGAAAATCACTTTTTTTGTTTTTTTATGAGCAATTAAGCACTTCAGTCTCCAAACAAATATCAAACACTCAATTCTAACTCAACCCTACTTATCAAATAGATAGTTTTTCCATGCCTTCTTCAAATATTCTCTTCAAAGTGTATTCTAAGAAAACAATTATCTTTGAAATTTTCTTTCCAAGTTATCAGCGAGAAGGTAAACATCATTTCCACTTGTATGGGGAATTTTTGCTGGTGGTAGATAATCTGCCTTACTGACTAGTTTTCAATTGAGAACCCGACAAAATTTAACAACTAACTCGGTATTTGCCGCAGCACTTTTCTTTCCAGGACCACTCGAAGGTGAACAGCACTGCAAGTAGAAATCAAATGGGAGGTGAGGAAAAAGACTGGAGATTTAAATAGATAGTCAGTTGAAAGTACTTACAAGTCAGAAGAACGAAGCCGATAGCCGCAATTCCGAAGAAGACGAGAAGGATCGCGATGACTTCACAGTGCGTCCAGAATAGATCCTGTATTTCATTCATTCCTCGCACTACTATTCTTCGAAAAGTGTAAAAAAGTTTTTTGTTCTTTTCTGGTTCAGGTCGAATTTGGCGTTGTTACAATTAGGAATTTTACCTTTAAAGATTTTCTGAAATGAGACGTGACTGACTTCGGAAGGATCCTCCGTTGTCGTCATTGTAGACGATGGGACCTTTGGAGTGTGGAAGACCAGAGTAGTACCGCTATAGGCGAAGCTCCGAAGAGACGAGGAAGTTGAAGGCGGATCATTGGTCGACTGGGTGTTAACCTTCTGCTGCTTCGTCTGGATAAAGTAATCTTAGACATTTGTTTAAGCTACGCAGCCACGAGGATTTCTTCGGACAGAATCACTTAATCTATAAATCTTCAGACGAAATCGATTAATCTAAAAATATATTAATCGGGTCACAGCCTAATGTTTTTTCTTTTGCTCTTCTTAGAACTTTGCCAAGCATTCCTTACAAACAGTGAAAATAAAGGAACTTTACCTTAAAAACTCTTTTTAGTTTCTAGCACACGGCTCCTACCGCCACCTACCGCTCTCTGATCTTCAATATAATCAGTTTCAATCGACATATACTGTTTTCCTAATTAATCTGGATAAATGGTATCTCAATGCAATGTAGAATCCTCCGAAACACAAACCATGAAATTTCGCCGATATGGCTGAAGGATTTTCTCGACATCAGCGTCCCATCTCCCGACAGCGTTGCAAAGGTCCACGGTGCAAGAACACTTTATTGTTAAAGTTTCCTTCTTCACCTCAGGCAAGCAACCTTCTGCCTCGTCCATCTCACAGCTCGGCTTCCCGGTAATGTTTCTTCTCATGACATCGGTCAGATTCGAGGTGTTAATCTCGAATGTAATTGCACAGCTCTTTTCATTTGAGCATTCCGGTTCACCTTGATCTAACCCC
Source organism: Allodiplogaster pararmata (assembly GCA_964056735.1). NCBI lineage: Eukaryota > Metazoa > Nematoda > Chromadorea > Rhabditida > Diplogasteridae > Allodiplogaster > Allodiplogaster pararmata. The sequence goes on along the minus strand of OZ057406.1, from coordinate 25,393,214 downwards.
TCGCATCGCTGAAAAAGGGAATTTATGAGAGAAAATTTGTTAAGATATTTATCTTTAATATCGTGACCGACATCAGATTCCTGACCAAAACTTCAGACAGCTTTTCATTGGTGGTGACTGTTTAGAAAATATCTCTATATTATTAGGGAAGTGTTGCTCTCCATCTAGGTATGTTGAATTTCTTTCGAGTTTAGCTATATATTGTTCTATCTGCGCGATAGAAGCTAGTCCCTTGCAGTTGTCGGGACAATTTTGGGTCATGTTCAAAAACTTATTGTTAAAAAATTAGCTCCTCATGCGATTCGGGCGCTTCGCGTGTCCATAGATTTAAAATGTATCGGTCTGGTAAAATGGAAGGAAAAAGCTTTTGAACGAACTCTCGTTCGTATTTTGAAGAGCTTGTGGTTACCATAGGAAAAGGCCAAAGGCAAGAAAAGTGAGCATGAAACTTCTAGAACTTTTTACACGACTCGTTTAGTGAAAATATTTCGTACTATCGCTGAAATGGAGATCCATGTGAAGCTGCCCAGTAGAATAAGTGTAGGGAGCAATCCGCTTCTGCCCCACTGAAATAGTTACGGTGTTTTGTTGGTAGAGCTATTCGAATATGTACTTATGAATACCCTAAACATACATTCACAATGTTATTATTCGAGCTCCTGGAAAGATTTCAGACCTGGCAAAGGTTGTAGATGAATTTTCTGCGCGAGAACTGCTCCGAATGCGTATGGACAGGGTTCATATTGCTTCCCTTGAACAAAAGCTAATCCAAAAGTTTTCGAACTTTTTTCATTGTTTTGAAAAAGGTTGTTTCACATCATCAGTCACTTATCTTTGCAGACTGGTAAGAGAGCGTGAAAATTAAAATGATTACGGTGTTTTTAATTGCTACTCTTTCGGTATGTGATTGCTCCGTCCTAAGAGTAGCACTTGAAAAACACCGTAATCCATTTATAATAATTTATCTAAAATTTTCAATGCAAAATTGTAGCGATAAGCACAGAATTAAGAAAACATTCACGAAACAAGAAAACCAAAAAATCCAATATGCAATTTCACGGCAACTCGTGTTGGAACAAATGGATGTTTGAAATTGAAGCTGTCTTTATCTTTTACTAGAGAAGTACTGTTGAACTTTTAACGCTCCATAAGCCAACCTCTTGTCATTTTCCACAACGATTAACCTCTCGATTTTTCTTTAAAAAAATAGAGGTCATTTATTAATCGGAAGCACGAATATGTATATTGTCTTAAGAGACAACATCAGTTTTAGTTAGTGAAGTTTTAGCTTTGAAAGCATCAGACTGGTGAGTCAAGCTCTTAGAATTTTCCTACCACAATCAACATCTCGATTGTTCAATAAAGGTAGGCTAATCAATAAATGTAAGCACGAATACCTTTTGCTCAAGAGAAAATATCAGTTTTAGTATCTCAAACGGTAATTTGAAGCGTCTGGTAGGATGAAAAGTGAATCACTTATATTTCTACTTCGAAGGGAATTTTGTTTTTACCCGTTTATCGTCAGACCGGGAGAGGACAAGGTATGATGTTAAAGAAGCGAAGGGAATTGTTAAAGTGTGTTGAAATTCATCTTTTGTTTTCACATACCAGATTTGATTATTAAAATAAGCTTCTTTAGAAAAAAAATTTCTCCTGATTTCCGAGTAATCAACAAGCGTGTGCAACATAAACATTTATGAAGGTTTATGAGAAAGAAGAAACAGTAGAAATAGGTGCCTACAGTAGTCAAGAAAAAGGTATGTTCACTAATAGTGGAACCCTTCGTTCTTCTTAAAAGAACATGTGAATTTTGAGCGTTCGTTCACAAGAATGATGTAAATATCCGGTTATCCAGATTCATTTTCTTTGTCTTTGCCAGTTAGCAAATAAAGCTAACAGACTAGCACAACTCAGGTAATGAGACTCAATGTTGACCTTGAGAATTATATAAATCGAATTTCTATTTTTCTTAATTCATGAATGCTTCAGTAAAATGGTTGGGTTTTGCTCTTGATTAAGCTTGTGTTTGAAAAATTGTTCTTGGTCTTGAATTGAGAAATTGAAATTGGGAAGAAATTGAATTCTTGAATTGAAATTGAGAAAAAAATGGAAAAAAAACCTATTGGTCTAATAAAACTTTGGTCATTTTTTTACATTCTTTTTAGGTGTTGGACGTGCAAAAAAATTGGTTCTTTCTTCTTTTTTTTTAAATTTTCCAGCAAACTGCTGGAATGAACTAGGAACAAGCAAAACTAAAAGCATTGCTGACATGACTACACTGAAAATTGAATACTCACAAGCTTATAAGTCTTTCAAAGACTGACGAACTCAAAGATTCTCAATTGTTAGTTGAGCATTCTAAAAGCTTTTCAACATCACATCAGAATAATCACATTGAGAATCTTGTTTTTCTCGAACATTTCTCAAACGATGAGAACTCGAAAAGTTATAAGTAAATTGTGGAAAAACGAATTGAGAAATTTTACGGCACATCTCTGCCGAATTATTTTCGCCAAATTGCAAATCATAACACTAATGTTTTTTAAATCATTTTTTGTCAACTACAATTTCATTAAACGAGTCGTTTAGGTGGTATCAAATTTCGCACAATGTCAACTCACACCCTAAACTTCACGATCGAAAAATTTCCATGTATTTTTTCATTGGAATTTGTGCTTAGGCTCAAGTATAGATAACGCTAACGAGGCAGTACGAGACCGTATACAACGACCAGCCACATATTTAGAGATCATGGAACTGTTAAGAAGAATAGTTTTTTCCTCTATCCATCTAACAGCCTTGTTTTCCAGCCTTAACGGTCTCATTTCCCAACCCTAATCTCCACGTGAGCGCTTGGGTGTGACTTGACTATCCTACACATTTTCATACGCAATTGAGTTGAAGGTTTAAAACTTTTGATTGCTACGAAAATTCGGTCTCAAACAATCTCAAAATAATGGCACAATTTTGGTAGAACGCCAAATGCAACTATTCAATTCCATTCTGTCAATAAATTTTGCTTGAACTGTATGAGAAAATGTTCGTTATCGAGCCTGTACAAAACATATATGTTTATTAGATGTCATATATTTATTTGAAAACTAACAATGAACGCATTAGAAGTTTTAGGACAGAATAGGAGAGAAAGACAAATGAAAAAATGAGGTGTTCATCCATTCGTGCAAGGTACATCATGAGACATCCTGTTTTAGTGAAACGTCTACCTATTTTGACAAACACGTCTACCTAATTTAGTGGAACATCTTCCTATTTTGACAAACATGTCTACCTATTTCATTGCTATTCAGGAACTTTCCCAACGGGAATAAAAAATAAAACCTTATGTATCTGACTGTATGTAAGCAAATTAGTTTTTCTTTTTTACGGCTAAAAACGGTTGGTGAGCAAAACAGTGCGCAGCCTAAGAGAATGGCTAGAAGTGGATCTCCCCCTTAAGAAGTTCTAACCGCCGACATTTTGACTCTCATGGATGATATGACCATGGAGCGTTTTGTGAATTCAATTACGCGTATTCAATCCAGTTCAATAGCCGAAATTTGATAACTTGACTGAATTTCATAGTATGAACATGTCTTGATTTTTCAATAGATCCCCCGAGTAGGCTTGAAGTTTCCACTTTTAACTTGAAAAAAACCTAATCGTTCCAAGCTATGCATACTGATACTTTTCATTCAAAACAATAAAGCGTTTTCTCAATTATATAAGATCTGAGGAAAAAAACCCTGTAAAGTTCTTTTCGAGGTCACTGAAAAAGGGATCAAAAGAAAAGTTTGGACATGAGCCAGTTGTAATGTAGTTCGCGAATTAGTTTCACGCCGTGACTTGGAACGCTGAACACAAACAGAGTTTTAGATGCCGATATTTATTTCAGCAAGGAGCACCAAATAACAAATTCAACGCAGAGAAGCACAACAAATTCTTCAATCGATTATACCCGGCCCGTTAGCGGGCTAAACAGCTCCTTTCAGACACTCGAGTCACCCTACGAGCTCGTAGAACAACTGGAGCTGTAACGGACGCAGCCCCTAGAGACTCACGCCGCTACGGTCTTCTCACAACGACTTGCTCCCAGAGCAACACAACACTCCACTCCTCTAACCCTCGCAATCGGGCTTTTACGAGAAAACAAAAACGAACTCCATCATAAAAAAGAGAATCTGGCTGGCCAGGCCGAAGCGCGCGAGAGGTCGAAACTTCCTACGCAACATTAGAGAGATATATATAACATAATACGTAACATAAGAAACATAACACCAGAGACATAACATCGTAGATCATCAATACTAACATTCATAATTAACAATTAATTAACATCCCCGGCCCCTCAGAATCGACGTCCACGGCGATTGTACGGGCTGAAGAAGTGGCCTGACTGTGTTCCTCGCCCGCGGTAGCCTCCAGTCGCTCTTCGGTCGTCGTTGAAGAAACTATTCCTCGTCTTCGGTCCCGCTTCTTCTTCCTTTCCTCTCGTGACTTCCTTGCTCTCGTCTTCCTTGCGCTCTCTCATGGGGCTCGAGTTGATCTGCCACCCCGTGTACTCCGCCATAGCCACGATGAAGCGCCACAGGTCTGCGACTTTGAACTCCTCCTTTTTTGGCTTGAGTCCGTTGATGTAGAGTATGGGGTGCAGACCTTTCTTCGCCTCCAGCTTCACACATTTACCTCCCCCGATGTTTCCTTCTAGAGCTTCGAGCGCGTGCGCTACTCCTTCATATTCCTCCTTCTTCAGCTCCAAGTATGGCATCGATGGGTAGATCACTAGCGGGGCTTCGCCGATCTTCTCTTTAACTCGCTGGCAAGCTGTCTGGAGCATCCATACCTCCGGCTGCCATTCGCTCCCCTCTGCCCATGGCATCATCGCTATCACTCCTGCGAGATCTTCTTTGTTCTCGCTCTCCAATTTTCTTAGTCCTTCTTCCATCGCTTCAGGTTCATCAGTCGGAATGACTCTTAATCCTTGGTACTTTTTCAGGAAAGTGCATGCCGTGGTGGACGTCAACACAACGATGCTCGGTTGTCTGCAATTAGCCACCATTCTTTTTCGCCCTCTTCTTTTCTCTGTTCCTACTCTCTCGTTATATAAACCTGGTCTCACGACTTTCAATTGATCAAATGGGATCCTCAACTCTTTGTCCATTTATCTCTTCAAGCGCTGCTGAGTTTTCACTCACTTCTATCACTCGGTATGGTCCCTCCCACTCGCTAATCAATTTTGGGAATGCACTGCTTCTTTTCTCTGTCGGAACGTTCACAAAAACTCTATTGCCGATTTCCTGTAGTTTTTTTCTGTCCACATGATTCCTCTCATCATATTCCTTTTTCTTCTTTGGCTTTTTCGCATTTGGCTTTCTCTCTTACTTCTTCCCATATCATTTTCAAATTTCCTATCAGACTTCTCTTGTAGTCATCCAATTCCTCATATTTCGACTCTTTCAATTTACTCAATTTTTCTCCAAACGGTTTCGGGTCTCTCCCGTACATTATAAAATATGGACTTTCTCCTGTTGTCGCATGATGAGTTATGTTGTACGCGCAGACCGCGAATGGCACCGTTTCATCCCATTACTCTATCTCTTTAACCTTTTTCTGCAGTAGCCGTATGATTGTTTGGTTGTTGTTGTTGTTGCCGGCAAGCATCCCGCATCGAAGACTTGGTTATGAACACTCTCTTTAATGAGAGAAGTTCTCGTGTTCTTCGGACAAGATGCTTCCGGAGAAGGGGTTTTGATGTCCTTTGCAGTCCTGAGACTGTCATGCTGCACCTTGTGAAGGCGGACATCATTGTAGCAACCTGTTCATGCTATAGGCCTTGTGAGTGGGTGGTCAAGCCGGCCTAGCATCGTTTTTGGTGGGAGTAGAGACGTCTCGCCTGTCGTTGACCGTAGATAGGCAAGAGGCTATTTGACTGGCACCTCGACTCGCCATTGAAAAGTATAGCGGAGTATCGGCTGATGTTTTGTCCGGTGGCATGCCCAGGCCGATTTTGTGATTGTTTGGTTGAATCTCTCGGTTAACCCATTTTCTCTCGGGTTGTATCCTTTAGTGAGAATGTGGTCTACTTCCAATAACTTTGTAATCTCTGAAATTACTCTGTTCATGAACTCTGTTCCTTGATCAGTTAGAATCGTCTTTGGAAGCCACCCCATTTCAGCTACCCATTTCGATACGAGCGCCATTGCTACCGATCTTGCACTCTTATCTTCTAGAGGAATCGCTGCACCGTACTTGCTGAACGAATCGATTATTGTGAGCAAGTATCTGTTTCCTGACTCTGCCGTGCCTATTTCCAGCAAATCCATTCCTACAATTTCCAATGGTTCTGACGTTTCAATTGGTTCTGAGCTTCAGCGGGGGTACCATCTTTTCGACCGGGTTGAATAGTGCGCACTCTTTACATTTTCTCACATACTCTTCAACGCTTCTTTTCATGTTTTCCCAGTAGTACTCTTTGAGCTTTTTCACCGTTTTTGCGATTCCCCAATGTCCTCCTAGTTTTCCGTCGTGGGTTTCCTTGATAGTCTCCCCTCTCAACTTTTCTGGCACATACCACCTTTTCCCTCCTTTTGAACATTCCGCTACTAGTAACTTTTCGGGTGAGAGCGACCACCTTATTCCCTTTTCTCTTATCATTCCTCCTACAGTTTCCTTCAGTCTTACAATCCACTGCTTCGCAAACTCATCTTGCTCGGTCGCTCTTTTCCATTTTTTTTCACATTTTCCAACCCTACTCGATTCATGACTCTTTCGATCTCGGTCTTTTCATCTCTTTCTTCGCTTTCCATTCTTTCGATCAACTCACATCTGCTTAATGCATCCGCCACCTTGTTCGCGCTTCCTTTTACGTGTTCTATTATCACGTCGTAACACTGTAGCTCTAATGCCCATCTCATCACTCTCGCCGAAATATTTAAGCTAGGGCTCTGAGTGGTTGGTGGTCTGTTCGCACGTGAACCCTCGTTCCTAGGTAGAAACTCTTGAACTTTCGCAGCGCAAACATGACTGCTAAGGCTTCTGAGTCTGTCACGTGGTAGTTGCGCTCGGCCGGGGAACACACTTTTGACACGAAATAGATTGGGTGCAGGTACCCATCTTCACCTTCTTGGCAAAGGACTGCTCCTACTGCGATTTTGCTTGCATCACAATAAATTGTGAATGGTCTCTCCCCGCTTCTCGCTGCTTCTATGTCTGGTTGCGCTAGTATGGGTGTGTTTGCCAGTCTCTCTTTCATTTCAACAAACGCTCTTTCTTCCTTATCTCCCCATTCCCACATTTTTTCTCTGACGTCAGCTTAGTCAGTGGCGAAATTTTTTCAGCAAACCCATAGATGAACTTCCGATAATATGACGCCATTCCAATGAACTGTCGCGATTCTTTCACGTTTCGCGGAGCTTCTTGAGAAACAATCTTTTCTACCTTCGCCTTATCAACTCTCAAACCCTCCTTTTCTACTACATGCCCCAGGTATTCTACCTTATCCTGGGCCAACACACTCTTTTGGGCCTTAATCTTAAGGTTGTGCTTTCTGAAAGCTTCGAAGACTTTTCTCATTTCTTTTTCATGACTTTCTTCATCTTCTGTGGCGATCATGACATCATCTAAGTACACTTTCACTGAGTATCCCAGAATCCCTAGCAACACCTTGTTCATCAGTCTTTGAAAAACTGCTGGAGAAGTGGCTAATCCAAACGGCATGACATTGTATTCGTAGAGGCCGCCCATAGTCGCAAAGGCCGATTTCTCTTTTGCTTCTTCTGCTAATGGGACTTGCCAGTAACCCGCCACTAAGTCAATGGTAGAAAACCATTTCTTTCCTTTCAGAGACTGTAGTGTCTGGTCAATCGATGGTAACGGGAAAACGTCCTTCTTCGTGATCTCATTTAGCTTCCGATAGTCTACGCACAGTCGGAGGGTATTGTCTTTTTTCATTGCAATTACCAACGGAGATGACCACGGTGAGCTGCTATCTCGAATAACCCCGTTTTTGAGCATCTCTCCAAGCTTGTTTCTTACTTCCTTTTGAATTCCTAGCGGCACTGGTCGGGCTTTTTGACTAATCGGTGCATGCATGCCGGTGTCTATGTTATGCTCCACCAGCGACCCATTTCCTCATCACTTAGCGCAAACACGTCTTGGTATTCCTTCACCAGTTCTCTACATTTATCAATTTTCATCTCTGCCCGCTCTTCTATGACTTTCAATACTTCTCGACCTCTTTCTTCATTTCTGTGATTCTGTTCAACTCCGGTTCTCTCCACCATCTGAACGCTTTTCCACAGTGGCTCACTCCATTCTCCCACACTCTCATTTTTCCTTAATACTAGCGGTTCTCGAGTCTCGTTTGCCACTCTTACTTTCCATTCACCGTTTTTCTCTTGTATCAATCCAGAGTCAATACCATCTTTTTCGGCCCACAACATCATTATATCACTGTCTGCATCTGGCTCATTCACACTAACTTCCGCTTCTTCTCCCGGAGAAATGCATATTCTTTTGTTCACTTTAGCGGTTTTGACTTTTTGCTCTCGTTCTCTCCATTTTTCCCATGTTTCGCAAGCGTTTTGACCGAGTAAAATGCAGTTTTCTTCCGACTCGACGATGAACGCGGCGCCTATTTTTGTCTCTTGGACTCCCTCCAAGCGTTATCTCTGTTTTGGCGATCACTGGAATTTCTCTGCCCACTGCATCAACAAATTTTTCGCTGGAACTCATTCTCTCAGGTTTTTTCTCTATTTTCACTTTCGATTCTCTCCATCACCTGCTCCGGTATAATCGTGCTTTCTGCTCCCGAGTCAATTAGTACTGTGCAATTCACCGTATTCACCTTTGCCTGGGTTTTCAAAGGGTTCCAAAATAAGAAACGCTTTCTACCTTTCTTCTCTCCTCTTCTTTTTTTCTGGCTCTTTTGAGTTTATCATTCTCGCTCCCATTCTCTGATTTGGACAATAGTAACTGAGGTGTCCTTCTCTCTGGCATTTATAGCACTTCACTCCGTTTCTTCCGTCCCTCTCTTCCTTTATTTCTCCCGGCCTTCTCTGATTCTCATTATTGGAATTTGTTACTTCCCTCTCTCGTCTCTCCGTATGCTACGCATACGCAACGCACCTACAGTACACTCCATAAGGCGCGTATTCAAACACCAATTATATTGACTCCTACTGTCGTAAACTCCATCCGTCGTCTCATATAACCTTTGTTTGAATACACCCGCCTTCGGGATGTACAACACTTGACCGCAGTGAATAAACCATGAGCGTAGACCAAGGTAGAGACCGTGCACTAGTACTTCTTTCTGCTCTTAGTCCTAGAAAGTACATGAACGGAATGTGAATTCAGACGCTGCCCTTGTTTCACAGAACGTTTTCAGAATATAAGCGCCTGTTACTATTCTATTCGCCCTTTTCCTGTAACAAAATGCATCTTAAGAGAAACTTGTTTCTCCCTTTTGAAACCTACTGTAATATGGGATACATTTGCCACAAGGTACTTTCAATATCACATTTGATCTGCACTTTGTTCCGCAAGTAAACTTTCTTTTTTATTTTATTATTTATTTGCAGTGGGCGATTCCACCACAAAAACGTGCCAGCCTTCCCCACACCTTCAGAAACCAATGTGTTAACGCTACTCATTTCTACCATCTCCTTCGTGAGCGACACTTCTCACCATTAACACATGTACGAACATGTCTGCCACCGGCAACCGTCTCTTTGGTGCCCATCCTCTGAATATCTGCTTCTTAGTGCTCCAGCCATCTTTTTTTTGTTTCACTCGACTTTGTGAATCTGCTTCCATGTTCTACTCTCTTACAACCGCCTTAATATACATACAATACCGAAATCAGCTTGTGCAACAATCGCACTGGCAATCTTGTGCAAGTCTGCCCTTTCACTTTCTTCCTCAATCCTGACGACCATCACTTGGCTGTCTCATGTTATCTCCATTATAGTACCTTTCTTTCTGACCTTCTTCCAGTGGTTTTCACTGGAAACCGAATTGCCTCCAATTCTCGTTTTGCTTGGAAAATTCTTTCTTCTTCTGATATATTCCACCCCTACTCTGCAGTCGACTCGTTTTTAGAAGATGATCTCTTACGCTACTTTCAATGCATCAAATCGGTTGGTTATGTCAGCCAACAATTCTCCTTCTCGAAAACTGCTGATCGGTTTGTCACATAACGTCAAAATACATAACGATAATACAAAATGACAATTGATTGAACTATCGCACAGAAAAAAGCTAGTCCGCCGGGCGGGATCGAACCCAGACCATCTTGACTCAAACCGGGAGCGCGTGTTACCACTACACCACGGGGACACATTGCTATTCCGTGCGATAGTGTTATATGAAAGGCTCGTTTGCCTTGTTCTCTTAGTCACGCATGCTTATCAAGCGATTGCGTCATGAATGGAGCGTAACTCCAGAGTTCACGATTAAGACAGAAGAGAGATGGAAGATGTATGATAAATCTTATCTTATCTTAGAAGATAATTCAAAACGTAAATATTATACGTCAATAATACATAACGTCAATAATACATAACGATAATACAAAACGTCAAAAACAATACAAAAAATGAAAACATTCTACAGAAAACTTTACATTACAAAAAAACGAAATAATTTTACATTGACTTGAAAGCTTTGAGACAGCTTCCCCGCCAAAAAGCCATTCTCGAACTTTCTCTCTCTCTCATGCGCGTTCGCGCTCAAAAACTTCTCAAACTTTCTCTCTCTCTCACACGCGTTCGCGCTCAAAAACAAGGCACAACAGTAAAGAGAGAAATAGCAGATAGTCAGTAGAGAAAGCGAGAGAGCAGTACAGATAGAGAAATAGCAGATGAGGGGGACTGTTCTACTACCTGTTTTCTTACAGTGAAATTGCTTTTACCTTCTTCTTCTTCCTCGCGCTTGTTCCCGCCTCGCGGCAGGGTACGCGCTCCCCTGAGATGCAGGACAGACCTATCCTGGTAGAACCAGTGGCTGCCTGCTAGATCACTGCTAGTGTGATTAGCAGCAGTGGGGAGAGTCAGATTCGTGCTTGAGCACTACCAACATTTCTTAACCTCCTTGGTTTGGGTGGATCTGTCCGGGGTGGGAGTCGAACTCGGGACTCTTCGCACAATGGTCTAGTGAAATTGCTTTTACCGTGGGGTTAAAATTAAATTTACCCGTTTTGAAAGAAAAAGGTATACTAGTTTTCAACGAGAAATATTCACTTTCGTTTGTAGAGCGAAAGTGAATGAATGATCTCGATTTTGTAAATCTCGAGAAAATGATTGATCATTTACTGTTGATGCAAGTAAGTGGGAGGAAGCCTACATGAGCCAGTCTTTCATTCTTCACATGTTTTAACATACATGTAACTGGTTTTTCGTAAAGAGTTACTTTAGAACTCTCCGGAGTATAGTAATCATATACATAGAAACAGAAATTTCATAATCCAGAAATAGTTTTCTTCCTTCCAAATAGTAGCATTGCGATTGTTTTATAAAGCCAGAGCGTGAAATTATGAAATGTGCACTGGTTGTTGTGCTAAGGCTTTCAACTTTGAAAGTATCACCTAAATCAGAAAAATTCGAAGAAAAAACTTTATGTTGTACTTGCACAGATGTCTAAACAAGGTATAGGCTCTAAACGCGCTACAGACCCTAGCAGTGGCCTAGGGTGCAGTAATTGATACTACCAATATGGGTCCGTATCTCAGGTCAAGAAGACGCATATCCTGCCACAACGAGAGAAGGTGTGCGAGGGAGGTTATTATTGGGTTCTTGGACGGTTACCAGTTGCTCTGAGAGTCGGCATTTTTCATAAATTGTGGGTTACATGTTACTTGAATGCGATTCAAGCAGCTGAACTCACTGCGTTTAACTTCTACATTCTGTCTCAATTACCAAAAACGAAAAAAAACTGTGGTTCTATTGAGTGCTTATCAACGCGAGTTAACGAGAAACGATAAATGTGACCATTTGTTTTGTTGGAAAACATCCGGTAGTCAGCTCATATCCGGTGGTCGACAAACCGGACTGAGACGATATGGGGCATCGTTGGCAAATCCGTAGGAAGACAAAGAACCCCATAAATTCATCCTCTCTTATGACGACAGAGGATGAACTGCTTTTGGATGACCTCAAAATTTGGCCCATGAGGCAGATGATTCATCGCATGGCCTTTCGCTTTCTTTGGTCACAACTTGTGTTGAAAATTCCTTTTCTTTCGACCACAAACGGGTGAATCGGAGATTCGGAATGTTTTCAGACCGACAAACTTGATTCAAATGTTTGACTGGAATCCTGTTTTCTGTTAAAATACATTACAAATTACTTAATTTGCGAGTTATATTGATAAGCTTACCATTTCAGTGATTCTCATGTTCGAGTTTGTTGCTAAAATACTGAAAATGTTTTTCAAGATGTCTTAAGCTTTGTTTCCATTGAAGAAGAGTCATAAAAAGAGAAAGAAACTTTTTGGGTAATTTCGAACACTTCTTTACTTACTGCCCTCATCCTATATCTTTAATCGTCACTAGAAATGTTATTTAGTCCCTGGAAATCGAAGTATTCTGAGAAAGATGTTTTTATACATACAAAGAACATCTTGTATAACTCAGACTAGTTTTTTGTTTGGTCTTTAAAACGTCTCCAAAAACCTTTTCCGCCTATCTAACACACTTAACCCCATCCCTACCAACATCATCGAATTATATCCGGAATTAAGTGTTGCGGATAGGTGGCTTGTCCGGATCAGTTGCAACTCACAACTCACTAGCGAAAAGCTGATTTTATCAAAATTGGAAACATTTTCTTTGTTCAATCACCAATTGAAAGTTTGGTGATTCAATAGCCTATTGAGTTTAAAACACTAGAATAAATGAATTTGATCATATCTTTTACAAACTCAGTAAAAATTAGAGAAGTATGTGGTATGTAGTTAGTTTTCTAAAGAGCCATGGCCTAGCCATTTAAAGTACTTACTACAAAATGAACGATTAAGCGAAAAAATGAGAATTTCACCGAAAAATTCACTACTTTTGACAACAAATGATAGTTCTAGAAAAAATGCACTGAACCCACTCAAAACAAGACAAATTTCGCACTTTTGAAAGCGAAATCTAATCGTAGTTCCATTTTACACATCTTTAATTAGAATTGCAGTCATGAATCACTTCGGTGTGGAATAATGAAATCCAATTTTTTTTTCAAAATTTGGATTCAGCATTAAAATGAAAGAAAATGAAAGAGAAAAAAACTTTTTTTTCTCGCAATCAGCTTTCTACAAAAAACCTCACAAGTTAGGTTTGATTAGCTAAATTAGAACCAGAAAAAGATATCCATCAATAGAATGCTATTTCCTTTCCAGTTCTTTCATTATATTTTTCATTGAAGAAAGGAAAAAGCTAGGACTTGACTTTTCTTTTTGGAATCACAACTTCACACGGGAATCAGAGGGGATTCTTCCACTTTGATAGGCTCGACAGGGTTAACGTTCTGAGGAGCAGCGGGAACTTTCTTGACCCTTCTCCGTGCTTTGAGTATGGGCCTCTTGACGGCAACTTCATCCACCACTCCTTCGAGATTGGCTTCGATGTCCATTTTTTTCTGAAAAGAAAAAGTTAGAAAATCACTTTTTTTGTTTTTTTATGAGCAATTAAGCACTTCAGTCTCCAAACAAATATCAAACACTCAATTCTAACTCAACCCTACTTATCAAATAGATAGTTTTTCCATGCCTTCTTCAAATATTCTCTTCAAAGTGTATTCTAAGAAAACAATTATCTTTGAAATTTTCTTTCCAAGTTATCAGCGAGAAGGTAAACATCATTTCCACTTGTATGGGGAATTTTTGCTGGTGGTAGATAATCTGCCTTACTGACTAGTTTTCAATTGAGAACCCGACAAAATTTAACAACTAACTCGGTATTTGCCGCAGCACTTTTCTTTCCAGGACCACTCGAAGGTGAACAGCACTGCAAGTAGAAATCAAATGGGAGGTGAGGAAAAAGACTGGAGATTTAAATAGATAGTCAGTTGAAAGTACTTACAAGTCAGAAGAACGAAGCCGATAGCCGCAATTCCGAAGAAGACGAGAAGGATCGCGATGACTTCACAGTGCGTCCAGAATAGATCCTGTATTTCATTCATTCCTCGCACTACTATTCTTCGAAAAGTGTAAAAAAGTTTTTTGTTCTTTTCTGGTTCAGGTCGAATTTGGCGTTGTTACAATTAGGAATTTTACCTTTAAAGATTTTCTGAAATGAGACGTGACTGACTTCGGAAGGATCCTCCGTTGTCGTCATTGTAGACGATGGGACCTTTGGAGTGTGGAAGACCAGAGTAGTACCGCTATAGGCGAAGCTCCGAAGAGACGAGGAAGTTGAAGGCGGATCATTGGTCGACTGGGTGTTAACCTTCTGCTGCTTCGTCTGGATAAAGTAATCTTAGACATTTGTTTAAGCTACGCAGCCACGAGGATTTCTTCGGACAGAATCACTTAATCTATAAATCTTCAGACGAAATCGATTAATCTAAAAATATATTAATCGGGTCACAGCCTAATGTTTTTTCTTTTGCTCTTCTTAGAACTTTGCCAAGCATTCCTTACAAACAGTGAAAATAAAGGAACTTTACCTTAAAAACTCTTTTTAGTTTCTAGCACACGGCTCCTACCGCCACCTACCGCTCTCTGATCTTCAATATAATCAGTTTCAATCGACATATACTGTTTTCCTAATTAATCTGGATAAATGGTATCTCAATGCAATGTAGAATCCTCCGAAACACAAACCATGAAATTTCGCCGATATGGCTGAAGGATTTTCTCGACATCAGCGTCCCATCTCCCGACAGCGTTGCAAAGGTCCACGGTGCAAGAACACTTTATTGTTAAAGTTTCCTTCTTCACCTCAGGCAAGCAACCTTCTGCCTCGTCCATCTCACAGCTCGGCTTCCCGGTAATGTTTCTTCTCATGACATCGGTCAGATTCGAGGTGTTAATCTCGAATGTAATTGCACAGCTCTTTTCATTTGAGCATTCCGGTTCACCTTGATCTAACCCCTCGCATCGCTGAAAAAGGGAATTTATGAGAGAAAATTTGTTAAGATATTTATCTTTAATATCGTGACCGACATCAGATTCCTGACCAAAACTTCAGACAGCTTTTCATTGGTGGTGACTGTTTAGAAAATATCTCTATATTATTAGGGAAGTGTTGCTCTCCATCTAGGTATGTTGAATTTCTTTCGAGTTTAGCTATATATTGTTCTATCTGCGCGATAGAAGCTAGTCCCTTGCAGTTGTCGGGACAATTTTGGGCCATGTTCAAAAACTTATTGTTAAAAAATTAGCTCCTCATGCGATTCGGGCGCTTCGCGTGTCCATAGATTTAAAATGTATCGGTCTGGTAAAATGGAAGGAAAAAGCTTTTGAACGAACTCTCGTTCGTATTTTGAAGAGCTTGTGGTTACCATAGGAAAAGGCCAAAGGCAAGAAAAGTGAGCATGAAACTTCTAGAACTTTTTACACGACTCGTTTAGTGAAAATATTTCGTACTATTGCTGAAATGGAGATCCATGTGAAGCTGCCCAGTAGAATAAGTGTAGGGAGCAATCCGCTTCTGCCCCACTGAAATAGTTACGGTGTTTTGTTGGTAGAGCTATTCGAATATGTACTTATGAATACCCTAAACATACATTCACAATGTTATTATTTGAGCTCCTGGAAAGATTTCAGACCTGGCAAAGGTTGTAGATGAGTTTTCTGCGCGAGAACTGCTCCGAATGCGTATGGACAGGGTTCATATTGCTTCCCTTGAACAAAAGCTAATCCAAAAGTTTTCGAACTTTTTTCATTGTTTTGAAAAAGGTTGTTTCACATCATCAGTTACTTATCTTTGCAGACTGGTAAGAGAGCGTGAAAATTAAAATGAATTACGGTGTTTTTAATTGCTACTCTTTCGGTATGTGATTGCTCCGTCCTAAGAGTAGCACTTGAAAAACACCGTAATCCATTTATAATAATTTATCTAAACTTTTCAATGCAAATTTGTGGCGATAAGCACAGAATTAAGAAAACATTCACGAAACAAGAAAACCAAAATATCCAATATGCAATTTCACGGCAACTCGTGTTGGAACAAATGGATGTTTGAAATTGAAGCTGTCTTTATCTTTTACTAGAGAAGTACTGTTGAACTTTTAACGCTCCATAAGCCAACCTCTTGTCATTTTCCACCACGATTAACCTCTCGATTTTTCTTTAAAAAAATAGAGGTCATTTATTAATCGGAAGCACGAATATGTATATTGTCTTGAGAGACAACATCAGTTTTAGTTAGTGAAGTTTTAGCTTTGAAAGCATCAGACTGGTGAGTCAAGCTCTTAGAATTTTCCTACCACAATCAACATCTCGATTGTTCAATAAAGGTAGGCTAATCAATAAATGTAAGCACGAATACCTTTTGCTCAAGAGAAAATATCAGTTTTAGTATCTCAAACGGTAATTTGAAGCGTCTGGTAGGATGTAAAGTGAATCACTTATATTTCTACTTCGAAGGGAATTTTGTTTTTACCCGTTTATCGTCAGACCGGGAGAGGACAAGGTATGATGTTAAAGAAGCGAAGGGAATTGTTAAAGTGATGATAAAAGTATCGAAACGAAACATAATGTCGGATAACTTGTAGTTCGCGGAAACGGAACCAAGCAAATAACGAACGAACCACTTCCGCAGCTGAGCTTGTCGAAGAATGAAAACCAAGGAGACTAATAGTGATAGGGAGGGTCAATGAATTGCCACGTTTTTGTTCAATTACTGTCCCAACCTCTCTATATCTTCACTGTTTACCTATCTTTTCTCTCAAACTTTATTTAGTTTTACGTTAAGTTGCATTTACCAGTACATTTTATAGTTTTCATCTTCCTCATTTCTTGTGGCTTCCAAGTTCGCGTCTGGTTGTTTGGAAAACTTGTGTTCTCTTTGTTAACTCTTCAGAATAAAATAAGTTTTCATGTAATTTTTAGATTCAAAAAGTCTCATTGCAGTAGAAAATAACGAACTTCATAAATTTTAGAAGGCTTGAAGGTTGACGGTTGACGACAAACGAAGAAGGTTGACCACAAACGCAAAAAATGGGAATCCTTCACGACTGCATATTCCCAGGGGTCAGTTCAGCTGATTTTCTTTTTTCCCTCATTCTTTGAGTAATGTTGAAGATCAAAAAGTGAAAGTTACAGAAATCTCAATCCAAGCCCGCCTTCACTCTCTTTGTCGTTTGGGCAAGCTCTACCGGGTATTTTGCCTGTGCTCTGGATTTGGTAAAGTTCCAAAAGCTTGATTTTTTTAAATTTTAGTCAATAACATTCCAACTTGCTATAAGCAATATTTTAAAAAGAATTTCTGAGTTGTGATTAAGAGAATAACACAGAAATTGGTTGAGGAATGTATCACATATCCAACGTTCCCCGACCCTTCAAAAAATTTGCGGACTTGTTGGAATAATCGACCCATCTGTTACTTCTCCATGGGCGTCAATATTTCTGACCGCAACGAGCTGTTCTACCCTGAAAAGACAAATAGTATAATTGGTGGATGTACGTCTATGAAAGCGCTCGGAATCAAAGGATCTCTTACTGGACCTAAAATTTTCATTCAACTCAAATGCAACGCCGAGAGATGTAACAACATGAGTCTGAGCCCCATCAAAGACAAGATCCACGACATCCTTCGTCCATATCGAATGGCTATTATGGTTGAACTCTTTTGATTAATTTTTTCAAATAATCAGAAGTTTGAACTTTGTTAGTTGGGAGGGGGGGGCTCACTTAACTTGGGGGGGGGGGGGTGGGGTCAGTTTACTTTTCACTGGTTTTTTTGCTCAAGATTAGTTTTTAAAAAATGTATGCTAGCGAGGCTTAGGCTTATGAAAGAGGCCGTATGGAGCAGTTAGCCACATATTCGTAGTTTTATCAAGTATTTTAAGTTTATGGGTTGGCTGTTTTCAGGGCAATTACCGAAAGGCGTGTGAGCGTGTTTGAAGAATGTTCATGACTACACTTTCTGCTCACAACTATATATTGTATAGGTTCGAGTGGGTCAGATGAGAGTGGCATTTTTTGATACGGTCTCGTCAGCCTAAGCCGTACGGCTTGTTAGCGTAAACTTTTTTCCTAAGTCTATGCGTTTTTTTTATTAAAAATTTTTTTTGATGCAAAATATTTTTTTAATGTAAAAAATATTTTTTGTAAATCTAATTAAGTCAGAAGTATGACCCATGGAACTTCTGGTAGGGGCGACCTAAACGCGAAAAGTGCCTATAATCGTTCTGAATTGAATTGAAGCGAATCATTCGAAAGCTGTTCGAAAGAATCTTGGCACAAAAAAACTTGAAAAAGAAAATTAGTCTAGTAGTTTGAGCAGAAAGTGTAGTCATGAACACTTTGAGTATGTGTTTGGTGCGAGTAGTGCATTCTTCAAACACGCTCACACGCCTTCCGGTAATTGCCTGTTTTCAGCTATTATCCAATGTTTTTCCTTTAGGCTTAGGCGAAGGTTACGTTTACGAAACCTACGGCTTAGGAAAGAGACCGCATGAAAAAATTTCTCAAATTGTTAACTTTAGTCGATTCAATGAATACATTTGTCGAAAAATAGAGAAAATGTGTGAAAAACACAGTAATTGAACACACTAAAAACACTAAAAACATACTAAACACTAAAAACAAAAGCCTCCTTTAAGTAAAAAGCGGCCTCCAAGTAAAATTGTGCCAAGAAGTTTGAGATGTATTTTAAATCAATGTTCTGTGATGATTACGAGAAGCTTCTTGTACCTTTTTTTGTTCTGGTATGCAATTGGCTGAATATCCCTAAACGAAACTCAAAATTAGTCGTTCTTGCAGCCCACGACTCCAAGGACTCCGAAATCTCAGGTCAGCCATTCATCAAATTGCCATCTTTGGCACATTTATTCGCACTTTTTTTTACTTGGTCTGGTAGGGCGGAGCCTCCTCCGCGCGTTTCACGTGTAATGTCTCAGGAAGAGATTTTATTCATGAAAACTCCCTTCCCCCTTCTTCCTTAGGGTCTCCCTTCCCCCCTTTAGGGCCCCCTTCCCCCTCCCCCTATGACCCCTACCCCCTTGCTTAGGTAGGGCCCTCTTCCTCCCCCTTCCCCCTTTAGGGACCCCCTCCCTTCCCTGCTTAGGTAAACCCCCATCCCCCTCCCCTTTCCTTTCCCCAGAATTCATAAAGATAATTTAAAAAGAAAGGAAAAGAAAAGAAAGAGAACAAGTAAGAAAAAAGACTTTAATAGAGCCAGGCCGTGTTTTAGGGGAGCAGAGCCGCGCGGCAGTAAGCGCCCTACCAGACCAGGTAAAAAAGTACCCATTTATTGAAGATTTGAAGAAAAAAACTTTTCAACTCGAAATGTTCGAGGTGAATACAAAAATAGTAAATTGATCGATAACTAAATGAATTTTCTAGAAATGCGAATTTAAAAAAATTAGTTTTTTTTTGTTCACTTTTTTATGCTTAAGGAGTCTGAAACGCCTTTGCTGCAGTTGGATAACGCTTTAAAACAAAATGGACGAAGATGTTTAAAATTTTTTGAAAGATTTGGGCCCGCACGTACCATATTTTTTCCAGAAAATGATAAATGAATCTGCGTTTTGTTCTGAAATGTTCCGAAAATCTTTATCCACGTTCCTCTCTGTTGTTGAGAAAAACAGTTTTCTACTAGTAAACAGTTTACCTACCCCGATTTAGTGATGAATTACATTTTCTTTGAAAACTATTCTCAAAAATGATTTACTGCGCGTACTTCCAACAGCCCTTGAAAAAAGCCAAACACCAAAACTGTGTTTAATTTGAAGAAATGCCGCCGAAGCAGTTCGGAGGAACATCATTTGGCTGTTGCAGTAATCCTCAGTTTGGTGGTGGCGTACATTTCTGGAATCGTCTGCTCAAGTGAGTTTAATGCACTCTACAGAAGTTTAATTGAATTATGGGTCATTATCGGGGAAGATGTTGTAGAGCTTCCCTATTTTAGGAGCTTTACGAAATATTTACAGATTCAGTTGAGTGTATCGGTAAAAAATTTATATTTCATTTACTTTTTTTCAAAAAGGGATCGTTTTCGAGCCGTTCGGCCTCCTCAAAAAACCTCACAAAGTGGCCAACCCGGTTTACAGTCGTGTAGGCGTAAGTTGAGCGGAAACCTAGACCGATAGAAACATGAGATAAAAAAGTGCCTCAAAATAAAATTTTAACCCTGACAAGGAGCAAGGGAAGGATGGTTTCCCTGAGCAGTGAAGGAAAGGGGCTCTCTCCAAACAAATGAGGAATATAGGGAGGGGGATTCAAAAGGTAGAAGAGGCCCTACATGAAGGAATGGGGCACAAAGTTGGGGGAAGGAAAACCTTTTCATTGAGAGCGGTTTTTCCTTAACAGTTCCAAGCATTTTTGAGGGTAACGAACTCGAAAGGTGTATTCGAAGAGCTTCAGAGCAGTGAATTTTACTGATTAAATGTTTTTTTAGTTTGAAAGCGAGAAAGAAAAGGTTCTGATGCTCTCAATTACGGCTTCGATCACGTGGCATTCCAGCAGTGAAAACCTTTCCCGCCCCTTACTGTAGTAGAAAAACAACCGAAAAAAGCTCGATTTGAAGCTGTTGAATTATTTAATTGTTCAATAAAATTCTAAGCAGTTTCCCGCTTTGACTTGCTACAACAGAAAACAAGCGATATAACTTTTCTACCCATCAGAAACTAGAAGCTCCCAAAGCTTCCATTCGCTATCATTTTTCACTTGTCTAGTAATCACATTGTATATTTCGATTTACCATATAACTTTTCGTTTGTTTTTTTCCGGAATACTTCTAGTAAATGTAAGAGTAAGGCTTCTGTTACAATTAGTCCTGAGGTTCAAATTTGTAGCGGGTACAGTAATGTATTATTGAATTACGGTGTTTTTCCTTTTTATTTCTACTCCTTGTTATAAAGTAAACGAAGCAAGTGAAAAATTAGCAATAAAAACACCCTAATTTCTTGAAATTTGAAGGCAATTATTGGTGAGGCTAAAGAAGGTACAAAATTACCGCTGCGTTTATCTCTCCCCAGAAAAGAATTTTTCGAAATTTTAACGCTTCATCACTTTTCCCACTTCTTTTACTATTCGTTCTGATCATTTTTTATTAGCGGGTAGAGTATGGCAATATGGTATCAGTGTGTTGAAATTCATCTTTTGTTTTCACATACCAGATTTGATTATTAAAATAAGCTTCTCTAGAAAAAAAATTTCTCCTGATTTCCGAGTAATCAAGAAGCGTGTGCCACATAAACATTTATGAAGGTTTATGAGAAAGAAGAAACAGTAGAAATAGGTGCCTACAGTAGTCAAGAAAAAGGTGTGTTCACTAATAGTGGAACCCTTCGTTCTTCTTAAAAGAACATGTGAATTTTGAGCGTTCGTTCACAAGAATGATGTAATTATCCGGTTATCCAGATTCATTTTCTTTGTCTTTGCCAGTTAGCAAATAAAGCTAGCAGACTAGCACAACTCAGGTAATGAGACTCAATGTTGACCTTGAGAATTATATAAATCGAATTTCTGTTTTTCTTAATTCATGAAAGTAAAATGGTTGGGTTTTGCTCTTGATTAAGCTTGTGTTTGAAAAATTGATCTTGGTCTTGAATTGAGAAATTGAAATTGGGAAGAAATTGAATTCTTGAATTGAAATTGAGAAAAAAATTGAAAAAAAAACCTATTGGTCTAATAAAACTTTGGTCATTTTTTTACATTCTTCTTGGGTGTTGGACGTGCAAAAAAACTGCCCCCGCGTTAAAGTCTAAAAGATGAGATCATCGGCGCGATGACCTCATGTCAATCAAATTAGGTGAAGATGTTGTGAGATGATCTGTCCTGGAATATTTTTTTTTTGAAAAAAAAGGTCCTGCACGGAATTCCATTCTTAGAACTTACGTGCGTAATTGACAGAGTCAATGTCTGCGCTCTCACCTTTTCTTATTACACGGACTCGAGTTTTATATTAATCGCACTTGTACTTATTTGTTTTCATAGTAATTAAATTTCCTGATAATTGTATTATCTTTTTGTTTGTATATCAATTTTTATCGCTCTTTTTCTTCTTCTGTTCTTCCGTAATTTATCTATTTTTTATATTTCTCTTTCTTGGGGCTTTGTTTTTCTTCAATAAGTCGCCCTGTTTTTATCTTCGTTTTTCTCCTCAGCTATTTATTGTTGTACCCGACATTATCCTGATTCTGTGTAGCGTTTGCTGCCTCACTCGAAGGTTGTGAGGGTATAGAGACCTGAGGCAGTATATTGGTACACGCAGCGAACTTTTTGCCTTGAAATAGTATTTCTGAAGGATAGAAAGATGTGTTCTAAATTAACTTATAGTTGGTGAAAAGTAAAAAAATTTCGCAGAAAAAGTAATTGTGCGTGCTTAACGGTTTGATTATTTTCAAATAAGACGCTTTTTTAACCTTTTCAACTTTTATTTACGTTTTACTAACTAAGATTTGAGGTTTTTCGGCGTTTCGGAGAGCGCTTGGTTTTCTTCTCACCCGAACTCTGAGGGAGAGAACGAGAGATTGAGGGATGCGCACAGCACAATGCCACTCTGCACTGTCTGGCGTCTAACAACCGTGGGAAAGCCCATAAGGGCATAAGAACCAAACAATTTGATTTCGCCGATGCATAGAGAAGTGAAAATCAAAAAAAGAAAGTTGTTTTGAACCCCCTGCCCACAAAATAAAGTGCGGCCTTCATGTATGAAAGAACAATTGTATAAGAGACAAATGTATAAAACAAACAATTGTATAAGCCTCGTCAGCGTAAACTTTTTCCTAAGCCTAAGCGTTTTTTAATGTGAAAAATCTTTTTAAAACAATTTTTTAAAACCCCCCACCCCAAGTGAAGCGGAGCTCCCCAAGTGAAGTGCGCCCCCTTAAGTTGAAAAGAACCCAAATTGTTCTTCTAAAACGGCAAATTATTCAACGCTAGAATCACATTTTTAAAAACCGGCACTTTCGCACTTTAGGCCCCTCCCCTCCTAGAGGTTCGACGTGTCATACTTCTGTCTTACAGACATTTACAAAAAAACAATTTTCACATTAAAAAAGTATTTTTACATCAAATAAATTAAGTTTACATTGAAAACGCTTAGGCTCAGGAAAAAGTTTAGGCTCGGGGAAAAAAAGAAGCTTAGGCTCAGAAAAAAAATTTTTGGGTACAAAGTTTCGGGGTACGAAATTTCGCGGTACGAAGTGTCGAGTACGAAGTGTCGAGTACGAAGTGTCGAGAATACAAAAAAAAACAAAAAATTTAATGAAATGTTCAACAAAAAAAGTGAAATGATTTTTAAGTACGGAAACAAACTAGATTGCGATTAGTTAGTATTTTAAGGTTCATTTGGAGAGCAAGACGGCATTTGAAATCTCTTCTTCAATCAATCAATCATTTATTCCAATTCACATGATAGAATAGCACATACGTACATGCATTGATGAACTTGGATTGCTGTCACGGATGTGAGTTCAGCTATATTCGAAAAACATTTCAAAACGAATTCTAGAAAGGGAACTTATAGAGACAAATTATGGAGACAAAACAAAAAAACATCTAAAATAAAGGGACAGAATAGTAAAAACATATTAAATAGAACGTTGAGATAAGCGCAGTGAATCAGAAAATTCATTTGGAGCTCTTTCAGTAACGTATTTTAGAAAAGGGCACTATGAATATACTTCAATTCCATTCAATCATCTATTCCAATTAACATGATAGAATAACACATACGTACATGCATTGATGAACTTGGATCGCTGTCACGGATGTGAGTTCAGCTATATTCGAAAAAACATTTCAAAACGAATTATAGAAAGGGAAATTATAGAGACAAATTATGGAGACAAAACAAAAAACATCTAAAATGAAGGGACAGAAAAGAAAAAAAAATATTAAAAAGAACATTGAGATAAGCGCAGTGAATAAGAAAGTTCATTTGGAGCTCTTTCAGTAACGTATTTTAGAAAAGGGCACTATGAATTCTTCTCGCAGCTTATGTAGTTGTTTTTTGAAAACAACAGGGGAATTGATTGTCACTATCTGACGGGGTAGGCTGTTCCATATGTTAATAACCCTGGATGCACAACTACTTTTGGTATCCGGAATTCTGAATGGTAGAGCAATTCGGTATGGATGGGCGTGTCTGTTGCTGTATGGAAGGGGACATACTTGAAAAAGTTTGGAATAGTCTATTCTAAGGTGTTGGTGTATGCATTTGTGTATGAATGCAAGGTCGTTAATATTTCTTCTGTATTCGAGAGTCGTCAGAGAGAGCAGATTGAGCCTAGATGGGTAGTCTATCTTGGGATGCCCAGCTCTATAAAGAATTCTGCGTGTGAAGGCACGCTGGACGTTTTCTATTGCGTTTATGTGACCTACGGACTGTGGCGACCAGATTTCACTACCGTAATCTAGTAAAGGGAGAATGTATGTTTTGAACACGCGGAGAAGAACGGTTATGGACTTGGTTTTGAATGCTCGCAGGATCATGTTTATACATCTGGTGGATTTGGTTATGACTTGCTCTATGTGGGTGGAGAATTTGAGTGTTGCATCAAAATATATTCCAAGATCCTTGATAGTTGAAGAGGTGGGAACGATTTTATCATCAATGTGGTAGATGCTGCTAGGGTTATTGTTGCCACAATGAACTATGAAGCATTTCGGAATGGAAATTATAAGCCCCCAGGAATGTACATAACTGGAAATACCATCTAGGGCTCGTTGTAGACTTTGACTGCTATTTGAAAATAGTTTGATGTCATCTGCATAGAGAAAGCAGTGGACTTCGGGGTCAATACATTCTATGATGTCGTTTATAAAAATAGAGAAGAATAGGGGACCTAGGCAGCTTCCTTGCGGAACTCCGCTATTATAAACTTTGGGATCGGATAAAACGTGATTGACTGAAGTTATAGAATAACGGCTAGCGAGAAATGATTCTACCAGGCGGAGTAGGCCTGAATTGATACCTATTTTTTCTAATTTGTGTATCAGGAACCTGTGGTTTACTGTATCGAAGGCTCTTGAAAAATCAATCAGACAGATGTCGAACTTGAGCTTCTTGCTATTCAGAAAAAGGTACTGGGAATAGGAGTGAACTAGGGATGTGATAGTGGAACGGCTACGGCGAAAACCGTGCTGGTTGCTGATGAGGATTTGGTTGGATTCGAGATGGTCATAAATGAGGTTGAAAATGAGCTTTTCAAAAACTTTTGACTTCGAGCAAACCATTGTGATGGGCCTATAGTTAGAAACTTGAGAATGGGACCCTTTTTTGTGAATTGGGATGATTAATCCCTGTTTCCATGAAGACGGAAAGTGTCCTTGAGTAATGGAATTGCTCATGATTATGGAAAGTGGTATTGCCAAAGAATCCACACAGTGTTTGATGAATATATTCGGTATTTGGTCTGGTGAAAAATTTTGTTTTGGAGGAATCTTTTTCAAAATACTTTGAATATCGAAGGCTGTAATGTATGGATTATAACTGATAGGGTGTAGAGAAGAAATTAGAGGAAGAGGGCCGCTTATCGGAGGGGGTTGCAAGCTGTTGAAATATTCGGAGAAGAGGTTTGCTTGTTCTCCTGGATAGGTGTAAGAAATAGAATTGACTTTGATTGTAGGGATCGAATTCATACCCTTAATACGGTTGGAGATAGTTTGGAAAAAGGTTCGGTAGTTTTTTGGAAGCTTCAATCTGTTCTCACGTTCGATCTCGAATCTAGTCAGTTCTTTATGGAGCTTTGTTGATGCTTTAGAGGTCAGGGGAGAGAGAATTCCTCTTTTCCTACTTCTTTGAAGGAAACTATACAGGTGACGAATTTTACGAGGGTACTTCATGTGTTTCTTTTTTTTTTTTCACGAGGGATGCTCTTTTCAATAATGGAGAGGATTATGGACGTCAATTCTTGCGTGCATTCATCTACTGTGAGAGTTGAGAACAAAAGGGTCCAATCTATGTTGCATAATTGCGAATTGATGCTATCCCAGTTTGCTTTTTTCCAGTTGAGGAAAAATTGAGTGGAGGGGAGCATGGCTTTTGCATTATTCCTTACTTCAAAGTGAACAGATGCGTGATCGCTAGTCGAGAAAGGGCTTTTGATTTCACAATTGAAAATTATATCTGCATTGCTAAATACATAGTCTAAGGTGTTCTCTAGCCTCGTTGGAGAGAGTACGTATTGGGAGAGATTGTTATCGCATGCGAGATCGAGGAAGGCATGAGAGATAGCGCATGATTTAGGAGCATTTAGGGAAGCCCAGTCTATGCTTGGGAGGTTTAGGTCTCCACAGATTATGGAGGGAAAAGGTATGGAAAGGTTAGACAAAATAAAAGTGCATAGGGACTTACTTTCCTCAATATCGCAACTTGGTGATCGATAAAAGTTCATTACTCTAATTGCGGAGAAAGGAAAAGAAAAAGAGATATTAGGATGTATATCGATAATAACTCCCTCGCAGTGAGGCGAATTGTAGTGAGAAACTAGAGAGGAGGAGATAGTGTTATGTAATAGAATAGCTACGCCTCCTCCCCTATTAGCTAATCGGTCACATCTAAACACCGTAAAAGGCAGACTATCAGTGAGTATGGAGTCGGGGAAGTCGCAATTCATCCAGGTTTCGGACAATAGAACAATCTTATAGTTGGAACAGCGGAGTAAAAAGTATAAATCGTAAAGTTTGTTCATGATAGATCTACAATTGAAAGACAAACATTTAATCAATCTCTTAGAACTCACATCCGTTTTGTCCTATGTGGATGAAGGATCTGTTCTCCTGACAGTTCTCCTACGGGTCACTTTCGCATCTGCAGGGGCGTTAAGAACACGAGGCGGATGAGTACTATGGGTCGTGTGCTGCAACTGAGAACTATTGACGTGTAATGTGGAAGGGAGAGTGGAGGGGGTCCGAAACGGTAAGAGGGGACGTGGTGGATTGGTCGAATAGGAAGGGTAGATGTAGGGTTTCGGCTTGGAAGAGTCTTTTTTCCAGGCGTTGAAGGCTTGATGATATATCCTCTCACATTTGGTCTGACTATGTCTTATGTGGAGGTCAGGATGGAATGAAGAGAGAATGTGAGAAGAATATAAGACTTGCTGTTGGAAAGATGTCGTAGGGAGAACTATCTTTAGAGGCCTGGGTGATTGAACTCTAGAAGAGGGCATGCGGTATACTCGATCCGGGTAGCATTGAAGATCCATTCTGTCAAGGATGCATGTTACGCGACTAATGTCGTCTTCGGCTCTCTGGGTTGCGGATTTGGATTTAGACTCGGGAAGATTGAAAAGAACCACTGAACGGTTTCTTTCCGGGCGATCCAAAACTTCTTTAGGAGACTCGTAGTAAAGGAAGTCTGGAGATGAAAGCTGGGGGGGGGGGTTTAGGAGCAGGTGTATGTGGCGGTAAAAGAGGAGGGATAGGGGTTGATTTGGGACAAGTTAGCCCTTCGGTCTGTGGAGAGGACAAAGAAATGGAAACATTGGCGAAGGTATGCGCAAGAGAAGAAACTTGCTGCGTAAGAGAAGACACTTGCTGCGTAAGGGAATCAAACTGTACTTGATATTCTTCGCATTTCCGAGCGAGGTCGTGGTTGTGCTTGAGCAGAGTGTTGATGAGAGTGACGACGTCTCCACCGTGGCGATACATCTCAAGAGGCCCTTCCTTCTCTTGAGTTGGAGATGGAGAAGAGGGCTTATCTGATGTGGAAGAACGATCGGCAACCACGTTGTTAACTTTCAAGTCCACGTTTTTTGACATGACTGTATTGTTGACACGATACAAGAACGACTCACCGAGTATAGTGCCAAACTGAATAGCATAGACGGGCACAAGTCTATTTGAAAGAAGTCGATGATGGAACCGGTGTGCGAGAATACCAAGAGATTCCGATGATGTCGAGATGAGGAATAATATTCAAAAGCAGGTCGAAAAATCGATGAGGCAGAGCAAAATAGATGGTCACCTCTCTTCGCGAGCAAAGAAAGTGAGAGTGAGCAAAGAAAGTGAGAGTGAGCAAAGAAAGTGAGAGTGAGCAAAGAAAGTGAGAGTGAGCAAAGAAAGTGAGAGTGAGCAAAGAAAGTGAGAGTGAGCAAAGAAAGTGAGAGTGAGCAAAGAAAGTGAGAGTGGTACTTTAAGATGTTATTTTTCGTACTGTAAGATGTTATTTCGCGTGCTCTCGCAAGATCATCTCATAGCTCACTGATCCAACATTTTTTTGCCTAAAAGGTGCGAGAGCGATGATCTCATCGTGAAATATTTCAGTTATATTAACACTGACTCGATGATCTCATCCATCGAGCAATGATGTCATCTTTCCAGATACATCGCGCATCTCTCATCTTTTTTTGAGACTTTAAAGCGGCGGCTGGTTCTTTCTCTTTTTTTTCATTTTCCAGCAAACTGCTGGAATGAACTAGGAACAAACAAAACTAAAAGCATTGCCGACATGACTACACTGAAAATTGAATACTCACAAGCTTATAAGTCTTTCAAAGACTGACGAAATCAAAGATTTTCAATTTTCAATTGAGCATTCTGAAAGCTTTTCAACATCCCATCAGAATAATCACAATGAGAATCTAGTTTTTCTCGAACATTTCTCAAACGATGAGAACTCGAAAAGTTATAAGTAAATTCTGAAAAAACGAATTGAGAAATTCTACGGCACATCTCTGCCGAATTATTTTCGCCAAATTGCAAATCATAACACTAATGTTTTTTAAATCATTTTTTGTCAACTCCGATTTCATTAAACGAGTCGTTTAGGTGGTATCAAATTTCGCACAATGTCAACTCACACCCTAAACTTCACGATCGAAAAATTTCCATGTATTTTTTCATTGGAATTTGTGCTTAGGCTCAAGTATAGATAACGCTAACGAGGCAGTACGAGACCGTATAAAACTACCAGCCACATACTTAGAGATCATGGAACTGTTAAGAAGAATAGTTTTTTCCTCTATCCATCTAACAGCCTTGTTTTCCAGCCTTAACGGTCTCATTTCCCAACCCTAATCTCCACGTGAGCGCTTGAGTGTGACTTGACTATCCTACACATTTTCATACGCAATGGAGTTGAAGGTTTAAAATTTTGATTGCTACGAAAATTCGGTCTCAAACAATCTCAAAATAGTGGCACAATTTTGGTAGAACGCCAAATGCAACTATTCAATTCCATTCTGTCAATAAATTTTGCTTGAACTGTATGAGAAAATGTTCGTTATCGAGCCGGTACAAAACATATATGTTTATTAGATGTCATATATTTATTTGAAAACTAACAATGAACGCATTAGAAGTTTTAGGACAGAATAGGAGAGAAAGACAAATGAAAAAATGAGGTGTTCATCCATTCGTGCAAGATACATCATGAGACATCCTATTTTAGTGAAACGTCTACCTATTTTGACGAACACGTCTACCTAATTTAGTGGAACATCTTCCTATTTTGACAAACATGTCTACCTATTTTATTGCTATTCAGGAACTTTCCCAACGGGAATAAAAAACAAAACCTTTATGTATCTGACTGTATGTAAGCAAATTAGTTTTACTTTTTTACGGCTAAAAACGGTTGGTGAGCAAAACAGTGCGCAGCCTAAGAGAATGGCTAAAAGTGGATCTCCCCCCTTAAGAAGTTCTAACCGCCGACATTTTGACTCTCATGGATGATATGACCATGGTGCGTTTTGTGAATTTAATTACGCGTATTCAATCCAGTTCAATAGCCGAAATTTGATAACTTGACTGAATTTCATAGTATGAACATGTCTTGATTTTTCAATAGATCCCCCGAGTAGGCTTGAAGTTTCCACTTTTAACTTGAAAAAAACCTAATCGTTCCAAGCTATGCATACTGATACTTTTCATTCAAAACATCGAAGCGTTTTCTCAATTATATAAGATCTGAGGAAAAAAAACCCTGTAAAGTTCTTTTCGAGGTCACTGAAAAAGGGATCAAACAAAAAATTTGGACATGAGCCAGCTCACTTATACTGAATTCAGAAGTACTCGACGTCCGACGAATCGTTCGAAGTGATTGAGAGATGCGGAGAAGCGGTGCCTAGTGAAGTTGGAATTTTGCACTAGTCACAATTATGAAAACTGTTTATAGTTCATTTCATAACTGGTATATTTTTTTAATTGACCAATTGGCTGCGGCGATTTTTTGTGATCTTCCAGAAAGTGAAAATAGAGTGATTGTTTGAAACAACGGGTACTTACAAGTGAAATTGGTTTCTGATTTTGATTTCGTGATTCCATTCATGAACGTTCGTTTTTTCGCCAATTTTACTGATATTTTCCATTAACGACGGATACGTAAGTACATCTTGGAGGTGGCCTTTGTGTCAAATCTTGTCAAGCTGACCAGTTCTCTATTTGGTCGAGAAACATTGTACTGCGAGCGAAAAGCCCGGAAAGTCGGACTCTTTACGTTATTAATTTTTCTTGTCTTAAAAGTGTAGTTTTCTCTAGTTTTCCTGTGTCAAAGCGATTTTTCGGACATGACTTTAATCACAGTACACACGATATACATATATGTATATAACAAAGAAAAAACAAAAGACGTCAGGACTCCTCGGAGTGGTTAGATGATGGGCTGGGGTTTTGTAAGGGTCCGACGTCCGGTGTTCTCCATTTGGCCGAGGAAGGGCGAGACGGCTGGTATCCGGATGGGAGTCTCTGGGAGCCCGATCTGCCTTAGGCTCTCGGGTGGCTTCCTTTTATACCCCTCTCTCAGATAAGACTAGTAAATAACATTTGTGTTAGAGATCAGCAAGCTAGGCAAAGAAGCTAGAGAATCAACTAGCTTTACTACCACATCTAGTATTGTGTAGAGAAAGCAAAGATGCAAAGACGTTGATTGATGAGTTAGAAATTCTAGTTTGCAGATAATATCAAATGTTACGTCTACGATATCTAGAATTATGCAGAGAAAGCAAAGATGCAAAGACTTTGATCAATGAGTTAGAAATTCTAGTTGGCAGATAATATCAAATGTTACTTCTACGATATCTAGAATTCTTTGGCTCGATCGTCTATTTTCAGTATATATAAGACGATGCTGGGAATATTTTTCGCCAAAATGGGCAGATTTCCCTTGAAAAACCAAGCTTTTCCATGGCAAGAAACGGAAAAAAGCGCCATGATAAATGGCAGCAATTAACATGCGTTTTGACCTGCCTGCCAAGAAAAACCTTCAAAAAAACCTGCTTTCTAATTTGTTTTCGTTTTTCACCGCTTTTGTCACTGCCAGAATCCGGTTTTTGTTTGTCCTTGTTTTGTCACTGCCAAAATCGGTTTTTTTTGTCACTGCCATAATCGGTTTTTTGTGCTTGTTTTGTCACTGCCACAATCGGGTTTTTGTTTGTCCTTGTTTTGTCACTGCCAAAATCGGGTTTTTGTTTGTCCTTGTTTTGTCACTGCCACAATCGGGTTTTTGTTTGTCCTTGTTTTGTCACTGCCAAAATCGGGTTTTTTTTGTTCTTGTTTTGTCACTGCCACAATCGGGCTTTTTTTGTAGCCCCTGCAACCCTTTAGCCTCATTTCTGGGATGATGGAGGATCGCTCTCAGGAACTCTTTGGGGAGTGCCAATACTAGACTTTGATCTCATCCAAAAGGCTGAGATGCGATACCAGCAGCTACAACGCCCACAGACCAACCATTTCTAGCGACGTACCCGAACCGAGTTTACTAAACTCGGTTGGGGTACGTCGCTAGAAGTTGTTAATATGTGGTCGTTGCAGAGCTGTGTTCAACGGACAAAAAGTGTTCAAAAAATAGCCGAGTTAGTTTGGAAGTGCCAAAACATGTCACAAAGGAAAACAAAATTGTCCGTGATATGGCATTAACAAAACTTGGCCACAGAGTCATTCATCATTTGGCACTGCGAAATAGTGGCCGATTCTTCGTCCCTATTTTGGCAGCTAAAAAAAGACTAATATCGGAATTTCCTTCTCCCAAGTTCGCATACTCTAAATCTTGGCAAAATAAAATTTTTGGCTGAGGAACAATATTTTGAGCATTTTGGCGAAAATTGTTCCCATCATCGTCTTATATGGTAACATCCCGGCGGGTCGCTAAACTGACGGCCTCGTCAGTAATGGTCTAGTTTCCTACAATAACAAACACAATTCTAAACATGATTGGAGTAGTTTTTAAATGGGCTTAAGGCTGTCTATATAATTCATAATGTGAGCATATTAGAAAAAAATTCCAAACATGTGTAAAACACATTGAATTTCTTAGCCGAAAAGAAGAATTTCTACAAGCAATCTACTAATCTAAGTCATGTCTCTTTTTTCACACACATAAAAAACAAAACAAAATAATAAAACTCTTTTCTTCTTCTTTTTTTCAAAAATCAACCGATGATCTCGCCTCCTTCACGTATGCTTTCAGTCTGTCCAGATGGATCACGTCTTGTCCTTTGGAAGTATCTATCGTGGCATTCGGATGTGCGATTTTTACGATTCGGAAGGATCATTTGTAGCATGGTCGTAATTTTGACGCAGTCTCTTGTTTGACCAGTACGAGGTCTCCTCTCCTCAATGGTTTCTTCATGGCTGAGTTGTTTTTATTATACCGATTCTGCCATTCCTCGGTGGCTCGTTCAATCCTAGTGACCGCTAGGTGCCGAGCTTCTTTGAGGTTTTGCCGGAGCCGTTGGTCAAGGGAAGAGTTAGCTAAATAGGTTACATCCACCTTGAACGCGTGGTCCGGTGGCAATCTAGCTTGTCTTCCATAAATTAGAAAGAAAGGGGTTTGTCCAGTCGTGCTGTGTTTGCTGGTATTATAGGCCATGGTAACCAATTGAAGTGACTCGTCCCAATCGTCAAGCTGTTCAGACACGTTGGATTCGAGCATTTCTTCTACTGTCCTATTCCATCTTCCCACTTGTCCGTTAGCGTTGTGGTGATATGCTGCACACAAAAGTTGTTTCACTCCAAGTAGTTTGCAAACTTTACCATAAATTTCTGAAGTGAAGTTTGTTCCTCTGTCAGTGACCAATGTCTCGGGTACTCCGTGTTCTGATAAGACCTCCGAGACGAGAGCTTGCTTGTGACAGGAAAAATGATGTTCAGTCCAGCCTGCGAAGTGCACAGATAGAACCAATATGGTCTTGAACTGGAAAAACCTTAAACGTTTACTTCTGTTCTCAGTAGTGTCAACAAACGATCATAGGTGATAAAAAACAAAATGGAATTGACCCATCGGTACTTGCAGATGTCTGAAATCTTCATTGTTTCACCTTTTCAGTTTTCTGGGGAAAATTGTAGTTTAGGTCCCCACTTCACTTCTGCCCCTACCCCCCCCCCCCTTCTACCACGGGGGGGCCCGTGGTAGAAGAGGCCCACACTCCCCAGTAAAACGGCCCAAAATGGGGGTCGAAAAAAGGGGTTAAAATTTAAGGGGTTAAAATTCAATCAGACATTTATTTTACTGGAGAAATGTTTCTCAAGTTTGTGACGATACAAATGTCGCGATTGTGAATGATAATATTTTATACATCAATAGAACATAACATCA
This sequence comes from Allodiplogaster pararmata, assembly GCA_964056735.1. Taxonomy (NCBI): domain Eukaryota; kingdom Metazoa; phylum Nematoda; class Chromadorea; order Rhabditida; family Diplogasteridae; genus Allodiplogaster; species Allodiplogaster pararmata. Next base: position 25,359,583 of record OZ057406.1, on the reverse strand, counting down.
AAATACATAACGATAATACAAAATGACAATTGATTGAACTATCGCACAGAAAAAAGCTAGTCCGCCGGGCGGGATCGAACCCAGACCATCTCGACTCAAACCGGGAGCGCGTGTTACCATTACACAACGGGGACACATTGCTATTCCGTGCGATAGTGTCATATGAAAGGCTCGTTTGCCTTGTTCTCTTAGTCACGCATGCTTATCAAGCGATTGCGTCATGAATGGAGCATAACTCCAGAGTTCACGATTAAGACACAAGAGAGATGGAAGTTGGATGATAAATCTTATCTTATCTTAGAAGATAATACAAAACGTAAATATTATACGTCAATAATACATAACGTCAATAATACATAACGATAATACAAAACGTCAAAAACAATACAAAAAATGAAAACATTCTACAAAAAACTTTACATTACAAAAAAAACGAAATCATTTTACATTGACTTGAAAGCTTTGAGACAGCTTCCCCACCAAGAAGCCATTCTCGAACTTTCTCTCTCTCTCATGCGCGTTCGCGCTCAAAAACTTCTCAAACTTTCTCTCTCTCTCACACGCGTTCGCGCTCAAAAACAAGGCACAACAGTAAAGAGAGAAATAGCAGATAGTCAGTAGAGAAAGCGAGACAGCAGTACAGATAGAGAAATAGCAGATGAGGGGGACTGTTCTACTACCTGCTTTCTTACAGTGAAATTGCTTTTACCGGGGGGTTAAAATTAAATTTACCCGTTTTGAAAGAGAAAGGTATACTAGTTTTCCACGAGAAATATTCACTTTCGTTTGTAGAGCGAAAGTGAATGAATGATCTCGATTTTGTAAATCTCGAGAAAATGATTGATCATTTACTGTTGATGCAAGTAAGTGGGAGGAAGCCTACATGAGCCAGTCTTTCATTCTTCACATGTTTTAACATACATATAACTGGTTTTTCGCAAAGAGTTACTTTAGAACTCTCCGGAGTATAGTAATCATATACATAGAAACCGAAATTTCATAATCCAGAAATAGTTTTCTTCCTTCCAAATAGTAGCATTGCGATTGTTTTATAAAGCCAGAGCGTGAAATTATGAAATGTGCACTGGTTGTTGTGCTAAGGCTTTCAACTTTGAAAGTATCACCTACATCAGAAAAATTCGAAGAAAAAACTTTATGTTGTACTTGCACAGATGTCTAAACAAGGTATAGGCTCTAAACGCGCTACAGACATCCAGCACTCTAAACCCGCTAAAGACCCTAGCAGTGGCCTAGGGTGCAGTAATTGATACTACCAATATGGGTCCGTATCTCAGGTCAAGAAGACGCATATCCTGCCACAACGAGAGAAGGTCTGCGAGGGAGGTTATTATTGGGTTCTTGGACGGTTACTTAGTATGGTGACTTGTTTTTTAGCTGTCTTTTAGAAGTTTTTTCTGTCTTTTATAACTTCACATCAATGCGCAAAAACAACTTCGGTAAAAAAAGTACAAATTTTTAAAAAAAAGTTTGTTTTAAGACTCAGCGAGCTAAACTCAGAATCCAGATATTGCATCGTGTATTCTCGAGAAATAAAAAAAAAGATTAGAGAAAGTTAACCCTTAGACGTCATTAAAAACCCAAGAAAGACTTGCGTGAGCCAATTTGTGCACTTTTTTGGGATTTGTGACACTGTTTTCCCCGGATAATTCGTGGTTGTATTGAGGAACTTCCTTTTTTTATTCCTATGCTCGCCTCTCAAACAACTTCTTCTAATGTTTTTGGACAATCAAGATCAAGGGGAAAGTGAAAAAACTCACCAAGAAAAACAAGGGAAAGAAATAAAAAGAAGCAAGAGTTCATGGAATGTTTCTTCGATAGAGTTGTGAAAGAAACATCAAAAGACCATTTTCCGTAGTGCTTTTTTCACTTCTCACATACAATTTCTAGATTTATTTTCTTTTTTTGAAGAAAAAACATGTTGCTTCTTTATAAATTTAACGAACTTGATGATCTCCGCAGCCTTTTTTATTTCTAAATACATATATGTAGAGACCACAATGGAAATATTTTGGCACGCTATTTTTGTAATATTTTGGTACGCTCTATATACGGTATATGTATGATGATTATGTAATACAAAACTTTTGAAACATATATATATTCAATTTGAATAACTTAGTTGGTACAAGCGTATCACTTTTTTCTGCAAGTTTACCAGTAAATAAAAGAATAGGAGAAAAAACATAATAGAAATCTGAGCCATTAACAATGCAAAAGACGCTTTACGTGACAAAAAACCAGTGTCAGTTGCTCTGAGAGTCGGCATTTTCTCGTAAATTGTGGGTTACATGTTATTTGATTGCGATTCAAGCAGATGAACTCACTGCGTTTAACTTATACATTCTGTCTCAATTACCCGAAAACGAAAAAAAACTGTGGTTCTATCGAGTGCTTATCAACGCGAGTTAACGAGAAACGATAATGTGTGCTACAACGATGTCCGCCTTCACGCGGTGCAGCACGACAGTCTACAGACTGCAAAGGACATCAACAACCTTCTCCGGAAGCATCACGCTCCGAAGAAACTACAAGAGAGCCTCTCTCTCTCTCTCTCTCTCTCATCTCTTCACTACACCTCCGTCTTCGTTCTTTTTTCGCCTGAGGGACAGTCCGATCCGGCTGGCCTGTCCCAACTACTTCTCCTATTGGCCGGAGACATCGAGAGTAACCCAGGACCAAGGATCTGGATGTTCACTACTAACTGCATCCAGTGCTCCTACTGCTCAGAGTGGGTCCACACTAAATCGACATGAAGTGGCCTCTCCTCACTCAAAGAATACATCCAAGTCGAATACCGCTGCCCGTCATGCATAACATCAACGACTCCGCTGACGACCACGAACACCAGGCAAACTCTCTCCTCTGACCCCACTTCCAACAGCAGGAACCTCAAGATTTTGCAATACAACTGCAATGGCTTCTCTGGCAAAACGACGGAACTCCATGAACTCGTCACTCGTCTGAAAGTCGATCTATTTCTCATCCAAGAAACTAAGCTAACGGTTCGTTCCAAATGTCCACAAATTCCTGGATACACTATCGTAAGAAAAGATCGTGAGAAGAACTCCGGAGGCGGTCTTATTACCGGAATCAGCGAATCGCTGTCCTACACTGTAATGCCCTCTCCGACCGACACACATTTGGAATCTCTCACCTTCCGCATATTCGATGCCGATGGGAAGTCGCTCGATGTTACCAACATATACATACCACCGACGAGCTCTTGCACCACTGGTTACACGCCCGACCTCACTCCGTTCTTACACAATCGCGAGAAATCCATCATACTCGGTGATCTTAACGCTCATGATGCCGCATGGTTCTCCAAATCTTCAGAGGCTCTTACATCGCAGAAACGATCGATGCTTCAGAACACGCCGCAGTAAACCGTGACACGCCTACCAGAGTACCAGTCAACGGAAGACCATCTTCTCCAGACATCTCCATTTGTTCGCTGGACTTACTTTCTCAAGTCTCATAAAAAACAATACCATCTGGATGCTCCGACCATCTACCCATCGTAATCGCCCTTGAGGGTTCCAACTACATCCGTACGCACAGGAAAGTCTCCTTCACCAACTTCGGAAAAGCGAACTGGAAAATCTTTGAACATCTCGTCGAAGAAAAGTTATCCACGACACCTCTTCCCGACCTCCCCGCCGCCCAAGCTGAGCCTTCTTTCGGAAGATTCTGTTATCTGCAGCCGCCAGCTCAATCCCACGCGGTCGCATCAAGAAGAGAAACGTTGCCTTAACACCAGAAATCCGAGATTGGATGACCAAACGAGACGCTTTACGAGAATCAGACCCATCAAACCAAGACATCAGCACCCTCAACATGAACATCAGACGAGCCACGGACAGAAACAAAAGGGACATCTGGAGAAACTTCATGGAGACCTTTGATCCCAAACTAGACAGCAAGAAACTGTGGAAAACGATCAAGATGTTGAATGATACAGGACGTCCCCCACCAAACTGCGCCATCGACTTCGGGAAAGGACCCCTCACATCCTCCTTCGAAATCGCGAACCAGTTCAACAAACGCTTCACACGCCCAGTCGACTACAAAACAAAAAAGGAAAATCGGAAAACCATGAAGAAAGTTCACAACATCCACGCTAAAGATTTTGTCGAGTACTCAGAGGCCGCAGTGAAATCAGCTATTCAGAAGACAAAGAAATCAACAGCCCTCGGACCGGACCGACTCGCTCCAATACTCTTTCATTATCTCGGGAACAGAGGTATAGCCGCCCTCACAAAGCTCATCAACGACTCCCTCAGCTCTGGCAGAATCCCCATGATTTGGAAATCTTCAGTCATTCTCCCACTCCTGAAAGCAGGAAAAGAGGCAACGGATGGACCAGGATACCGATCTCCTTACTCTCACCGATGGCGAAAATCATAGAACGACTTCTATTGGAAGAACTCAAGCCGAACGTAAGAGTAGCTGAGCACCAGCATGGATTCACCACAGGAAGATCCACCACCTCTGCCCTCCTCACTCTTTCAAAAGACGTAGCTGCAGGTTTTAACGCGAAGATACCAGCTAAACGTACAGTGATGTTGGCAATCGACATGTCAAAGGCCTTCGACAGCATAGACATAACGGTACTCATAGATCTCGTCCTACAAACCGACGCCCCAAACTTTGCAAAGAAATGGCTAGCATCGTACCTCAGAGGACGAACGAGCCGTACATCCTTTCGCGACGTCCTCTCAAGCTCATCCCTGATCAGAAGCGGAGTCCCTCAAGGCAGCGCACTCTCACCGCTTCTTTTCAATTTATATCTAAGCGATCTTCCGAACAACGATCCAAACATCAAAATCGTCTCTTATGCTGATGATATAACGCTATGGGCGTCAGATCCGAGCATTTCCACTGCCTCGCTACACATACGATCCGGTCTCCCACACATCGAAAAGTTCATCCACGATCGTGGACTATCTATTTCTCCTGCCAAAAGCCAGCTTCTACTCTTCACACCTTACAGCAAAGAGTACAAGACTATCCTAGATGTCTCGATCGGAGGTCAGAGCGTACCCATCGTAAATACCGCCAAAATCCTTGGAGTTACATATGATTCTATGTTCACATTCAGTCATCATGCGAAAGACACAGCAGGCCGAATGTCGCAACGTAACAATGTACTGAAGGCGCTAGCCGGCAGTACATGGGGCAACCAAAAGGAGACACTGCGTCTCACGTACAAAGCCATTTGCCAATCCATATACAGCTACGCAGCTCCAGCCTGGGCCAGCTTTCTCTCCTCCTCAGCACATACCAAAATTCAAAGAGGACAGAACAATGGCCTGCGTATCGTAACAGATAACCATCAAATGGCCAGCGTCGACCACATACATGCTGAAGCTAAAGTCATGAGATCGAAATCGCACCTTCACATGCTATCAGCCCAATACTTGGCAAGGACCTTGAGCCAAACTCACTTCCATCACGGATTATTTCTCCAAGGACCCCCACCACGCAACATGAAAGCTGATCTTTACATCGCATGCAGAAGCACTGTTGAAAGAGCCCTGTCGGAAACAGCAGAGAAGAACAACGGAAAAAGAGTCGCCAACCGAGTCCACACAAACATGGTCTCAGAAGAAAAGGAAACCATCCAAGGTCCAGTCATACTGGGCGGCCGACCACCACCGGACATAAATGAAGAAGTGGACCTCTCCAGAAACGCCCGCTGCACGCTGAGCCAACTCCGCTCAGGCTACAGCAAGTACACCAACCACTACTTACACCGGATCGATGACTCGATACCTGAATACTGCCCAGACTGTCTCAATGGACCTCACGACGTGGCCCATCTCTTCAAATGCGCTAGACGTCCAACAAGACTCACGTTGGAAGATCTCTGGATGAAACCAAAAGAAGTAGCCTCATTTCTGAGACTATTGTGAAGGAAAGAAGAAGAGATGTATTAAAAAATTAAAAAAAGAGAGGAGAGAGAGAGAGGGAGAGAGCGGCTCTCCATAGTCAACTCTCTTCGACGCGAGACGTTTGCCGGCAACAACAACAACAACAAGAAACGATAATTGTGACCATTTGTTTTGTTGGAAAACATCCGGTAGTCAGCTCATATCCGGTGGTCGACAAACCGGACTGAGACGATATGGGGCATCGTTGGCAAATCCGTAGGAAGACAAAGAACCCCCTAAATTCATCCTCTCTTATGACGACAGAGGATGAACTGCTTTTGGATGACCTCGAAATTTGGCCCATGAGGCAGATGATTCATCGCATGTTCTTTCACTTTCTTTGGTCACACATTGTGTTGAAAATGCCATTTCTTTCGACCACAAACGGGTGAATCGGAGATTCGGAATGTTTTCAGACCGACAAACTTGATTCAAATTTTTGACTGGAATCCTGTTTTCTGTTAAAATGCATTACAAATTACTTAATTTGCGAGTTATATTGATAAGCTTACCATTTCAGTGATTCTCATGTTCAGGTTTGTTGCTAAAATACTGAAAATATTTTTCAAGATGTCTTAAGCTTCGTTTCCATTGAAGAAGAATCATAAAAAGAGAAAGAAACTTTTTTGGGTAATTTCGAACACTTATTTACTTACCGCCCTCATCCTATATCTTTAATCGTCACTAGAAATGTTATTTAGTCCCTGGAAATCGAAGTATTCTGAGAATGATGTTTTTATACATACAAAGAACATCTTGTATAACTCAGACTAGTTTTTTGTTTGGTCTTTAAAACGTCTCCAAAAACCTTTTCCTCCTATCTAACACACTTAACCCCATCCCTACCAACATCATCGAATTATATCCGGAATTAAGTGTTGCGGATAGGTGGCTTGTCCGGATGAGTTGCAACTCACAACTCACTAGCGAAAAGCTGATTTTATCAAACTCGGAAACATTTTCTTTGTTCATCACCAATTGAAAGTTTCATGGTTCAATAGCCTATTGAGTTAAAAACACTAGAATAAACGAATATGATCATATCTTTTACAAACTCAGTAAAAATTAGAGGAGTATTTGGTTTATAGTTAGTTTTCTAAAGAGCCATGGCCTAGCCATTCAAAGTACTTACTACAAAATGAACGATTAAGCGAAAAAATGAGAAATTCACCGAAAAATTCACTACTTTTGACAAAAAATGATAGTTCTAGAAATAATTCACTGGACCCACTCAAAACTATACAAATTTCGCACTTTTGAAAGCGAAATTGAATCGTAGTCCCATTTTACACATCTTTAATTAGAATTGCCGTCATGATTCACTTCGGTGTGGAATAATAAAATCCAATTTTTTTCAAAATTTGGATTCAGCATTAAAATGAAAGAAAATGAAAGAGAAAAAAATACTTTTTTTCTCGCAATCAGCTTTCTACAACAAAAAAAACTTACAAGTTAGGTTTGATTAGCTAAATTAGAACCAGAAAAGTATATCCATCAATAGAATGCTATTTCATTCCCAGTTCTTTCATTATATTTTTCATTGAAGAAAGGAAAAAGCTGGGACTTGACTTTTCTTTTTGGAATCACAAATTCACACAGGAATCAGAGGGGACTCTTCCACTTTGGTAGGCTCGACGGAGTTAGTGTTCTGAGGAGCCACGGGAATTTTCTTGACCTTTCTCCGTGCCTTGAGTATGGGCCTCTTGACGGCAACTTCATCCACCCCTCCTCCGAGATTTGCTTCGATGTCCATTTTTCTCTGAAAAGAAAAAGTTATCATCGAGAAGTTAAACATCATTTCCACTTGTATGGGGAACATTTTCTGGTAGTAGATAAGCTGAATTACTGCTTAGTTTCCGATTGAAAACCCGACAAAACTGAACAACTAACTCGGTATTTGCCGCAGCACTTTTCTTTCCAGGACCACTCGAAGGTGAACAGCACTGCAAGTAGAAGTCGAATGGGAGGTGAGGAAAAAGACTGGAGATTCAAATAGATAGTCAGTTGAAAGTACTTACAAGTAAGTAGAACGAAGCCGATTGAGGCTAATCCGAAGAAGACTAGAAGGATCGCGATGACTTCACAGTGCGTCCAAAAAAGGTCCTGTAAATCGTGTTTTTCTCTCACCGCTTATTTATATTCTTATTTGGCTATTTGTAAGGTTAAATTCAAAAACTCACATCGTCAATGAGTTATCGGTGTTGTCACAACTCAAAACTTCTCTCAAACAATTTTCTGAATCGTTACGTGACTAACGTCGGAAGGATCCTCCGTCGTCGTCATCGTTGATGAAGGCACCTTAGGAGTGTGGAAGATTAGAGTAGTATAGCTATAGGAGAAGCTCCTTGGAGACGATGAAGGGGAAGACGGCTGATTGGTCGACGGGGTTTCAACCTTCTGCTGCTTCGTCTGGTTGAAGTAATCTCAGACATCTGTTTAAACTACGCAGCCACGAGGATTTTTTCAGACGAAATCAAATAGGGTCACAGCATAATGTTTTTTCTTTTGCTCTTCTTAGAACTTTGCCAAGCATTCTTTACAAATAGTGAACAGAAAGGAACTTTAACTCAAAAACTTTCTTTAGTTTTTAGCACACGGTTTTTTTGTTTTTTTAGCACCTACCGCTTTCTGATCTTCAATAGAATCAGTTTGAGTCGACATATACTGTTTTCCTAATTAATGTTTATGAATGATATCTCATTGCAAAGTATAATCCTCTGAAACACAAACCATGAAATTTTGCCGATTTGACTGAAGGATTTTCTCGACATCGGCTTCCCATCTCCCGACAGCGTTGCAAAGGTCCACGGTGCAAGAACACGTTATTTCTGAAGTTTCCTTCTTTAGCAGGCAACCTTCCGCCTCGTCGATTTCACAGATCGTCATGTTGCTGATCACCATATTCGATGTGTTAAACTCGAATTTAGTTACACAGGTCTTTCCTTTTGCGCAGTTCGTTAATCCTTGATCCACCCCCTCGCATCGCTGAAAAAAGGACTTTCTGAGAGAAAATTTGTGAAGATGTTTTTCTTTAATATCGTGAGTGACATAAGATTCCTGACCCAGACTTCAGACTTTCATTGGTAGCGACTGTTTAAAAAAGATCTCTAGTATTATCAGGGCCCTCAAATGGACTCAATCCTTAACGTTGACACAGAATGAACCTAGTCCTTAATGGAAGTGTTGCTCCCCATCTATTTATGTTGCATTTCTTTTGAGTTTAGCTGTATTTTGTTCTATCTGCGCGTAGGAGCTGGTCCCAAGCAGTTGTCGGGACAATTTCCGGCCATGTTCAAAAACTTAATGTTAAAAATTTAGCTACTCAAGCGATTCGGGCGCTTCGCGTTTCCATAGATTGAAAATGTAACGGTCCGGTCAAATTATATGGAAAAAAAAAGCTTTCGTACGAATTTTCGTTCGTATTTTGAAGAGCTTGTGGTTACCATAGGAAAAAGGCCAAAGGCAAGAAAAGTGAGCATGAAACTTCTAGAATTTTTTTACAGGACTCTTTTAGTGAAAATAACTCGTACTATTGCTGAAATGGAGATCCATGTGAAGCTGCCAAGTAGAATGAATGTAGGGAGCAATCCGCTTCTGCCCCACTGAAATAGTTACGGTGTTTTGTTGGTAGAGCTATTCGAATATGTACCTTGGTCTTAATCTTTTCTCAATATTGTTGTATCACTACACTAAACATACATTCACAATGTTATTATTTGAGCTCCTGAAAAAACTTCAAACCTGGCGAAGGTTGTAGATGAGTTTTAGGCACGAGAACTTCTCCGAATGCGTATGGAAAGGGTTCATATTGCTTCCCTTGAACAAACGCTAATCCGAAAGTTTTCGAACTTATTTTTTCATTGTTTTTAACCACCGAAACGGTTGTTTTACATCATGAGTTATGGAGCGTTAGTATTCAACTTTTCACTTTGCAAAGTAATCTCTGCAAAGTGAGGGATGCGGCCTAGAGCGTTAAACGCTTAACGGGATGCGGCCGGGATGTGGCCTAGAGAGTTTAATGGAGATTACTTTGCAAAGTGAAAAGTTGAATTTTAACGCTCCATTACTTTGCAGACTGGTAAAAGAGCGTGAAAATTGAAAAAGGACTTGTCTGTTGAAAGATAAAGACATCGCTAAGTTCGTAAGTTCATTTGTACCACCACGAATTGCCTCGAAATCTTAATAATTTACGATGTTTTTTATTGCTACTCTTTCACTATGTGAATGCTCCGTTCTAAAAGTAGCATTGAAAAACACCATTTCACGGCAATTCGTGTTGGAACGATTAACATCTCGATTCTTCAAAGAATATAGGTCATTTAGTAATCGAATATATTTGCCTTGAAAGACAACATCAGTTTTAGTTAGTGAAAAGGTTGGAAAGCGTCAGACTCGTGAGTCAACCTCTTATCATTTTCCTACAACAATCAACATCTCTATTGTTCAAGAAAGGTAGGCTAATCAATAATTGTAAGCACAAATGTCTTTTGCTCAAGAGAAAATATCAGTTTTAGTCTCTCAAACGGTAATTTGAAGCGTCTGGTAGGATGAAAAGTGAATAACTTATTTCTCATATTTCTACTTCTTCGAAGGGAATTCGTTATTTACCCGTTCATCAATCTCCAAGGGGAAGCTTCAGACCGGGAGAGGACAAGGATAAGCGACGCTATGATGTTAAAGAAGCCTAGGGGAGTGTTAAAGTGAGGATGAAAGTATCGAAACGAAACATTATATTGTAGTTCGTGGAAACGGAACCAAGCAAAAAAACGAACGAACCACTTTCGCAGCTGAGCTTGTCGAAGAATAAAAACCAAGAAAACGAATAGTGATAGGGAGGGTCAATGAAATGCCACGTTTTGTTTAATTACTGTCCCAACCTCTCTATATCTTCACTGTTCAACTATCTTTTCTCTCAAACTTTATTTAGTTTTACGTTCAGTTGTTTTACGTTCATCAGTACTTTTTTATCGTTTTCATCTTCCTCATTTCTTGTGGCTTCCAAGTTCGCGTCTGGTTGTTTGGAATACTTTTGTTCTCTTTGTTAACTCTTCAGAATAAAATAAGTTTTCATGTAATTTTTAGATTCAAAAAATATCATTACAGTAGAAAATAACGAAATTCATAAATTTTAGAAGGCTTGAAGGTTGACGGTTGACGACAAACGAAGAAGGTTGACCACAAACGCAAAAAAATGGGAATCCTTCACGACTGCATATTCCCAGGGGTCAGTTCAGCTGATTTTCCTCCTCACTCTTTGAATAATGTTAAAGATCAAAAAGTGAAAGTTACAGAAGTCTCAATCCAAGCCCGCCTTCACTTTCTTTGTCTTTTGGGCAAGCTCTACCGGGTATTTCGCCTGTGCTCTGAATTTGGTAAAGTTCCAAAAGCTTGACTTTTTCTTTTAATCAATAACTTTCCAACTTGCTATAAGCGATATTTTCAAAAGCATTTCTGAACTGTGAATAAGAGAATAACACAGAAATTGGTTGAGGTATGCATCACATATCCAACGTTCCCTTACCCTTCAAAAAATTTGTGGACATGTTGGGATAAAGAACCCATGTGCACGTTCACCATCCCCGTCAACATTTCTGACCGCAACGAGCTGTTCTACCCTGCTGAGAAGGCGAAGCTTATAACTGGTGGGTGCGCGTCTCTGGATGCGCTCGGATTTAAGGGATATATTAATGGACCCAAAATTTACATCGAACTCAACTGCAACGCCGATAGATGTAACAACATGAGTCTGAGCCCCATCAAAGACAAGATCCACGACATCCTTCGTCCATATCGAATGGCTATTATGGTTGGATTCTGTTCAGTAAACTTTTTAAAATGTTCAGAAGTTGGCACTTTGTTACTTGGGAGGGGGGCGCACTATACTTGGGGGTGGGGATGGGGACAGGTTAATTTTTACTGGTTTTTTGCTCAAGATTAGTAAAAATGTATGCTAACGAGGCCGTAAGGCTTATGAACGAGGGCGTATGGAGCATTTACTCATAAATTTGTAGTTTTATCAAGTTATTTTTTAGTTAGTGGGTTAGCTGTTTTCAGCTATTATTCAAAGTTTTTCGCTTAGGCTTAGGCAAAGGTTACGCTAAAGAGGCCGTACGGCTTAGAAAAGATACCGCATGAAAGATTTCTCACATTCTTAACTTTTTGTCGATTCAAAGACTGAATTTGTCGAAAAATAGAGAAAAATGGTGTTAAAAATCAAGTAGTTTAAACACACTAAAAACAAAAGCATCTGCTAAGTAAAAAGCGGCCTCCAAGTTAAATTGTGCCCAGAAGTTAGAGATGTATTTTGAATTAATGGTCTGTTATGATTATGAAAAGCTTCTTGTAGCTTTGTTTCTCAGTTCTGGTATGCAATTCGCTGAATGTCCCTAATTGATACTTAAAATTAGTCGTTTTTGCAGCCCACGACTCCAAGGACTCCAAAATCTCAGGTCAGCCATTCATCAAACTGCGGCACTTTTGTAGTTTAGGAAACCACCTACCTGAGGTTCCATGACTCAAACGTCTGACATATTTACATTTACAAAAAAGTTTTTTTACATTAAAAAAATTATTGGCACAAGTTTACTTGGAGGGGGGGCTCTTTTCGGTGCGTTCAAACAATGTTTTTTTTAAATACAAAAAAAATGTGGATTTTCTTCTGCGGTCTAGTTCGCGTAAGCTGTACGGCCTCGTTAGCGTAAATTTTTCCTAAGCCTAAGCGTTTTTAATGTAAAAAGAATCTTTTAAAAAGTGAAGCGGAGCCCCCTTCCAAGTGAAGTGCCCCCCCCCCTCAAGTTGAAAAGAACCAAAGCAGGGAAGGGAGGGGGGCTCTGAAGGAAGAAGGGGGAGGAAGAGGGCCCTACCTAAGCGAAGGTGGGTAGGGGCCCTAGGGGGGAAGGGGAGGTGGAAGGGGGGACCTAAGGAGAAAGGGGGGAGGGGTTTTTCATGAATAAAATCTCTTTCTGAAAAAATAAGAGGGAAAACATGAATTCAGCAACATAGGCGTGAATTCAGCAACATACATGAATTATATCGTGCCACTGGACTGTATAACAGTGATAATGTGAGTTATTGAATAATATAAACACTTCCCATCTCAGGCCGTGTGCATGGAGCAATCCAAAAGGATTAAGAGCTTGGATTAGAAGTTATCCAAATACATTTCACTAATCCGGTATGCATGGAAGCTATAATACTTTGGGATTTGAGATAATCCGACAAAATTCGTAACCCTACTTCGGAGGTGGGTTAGCGAGCAATCCGAAAGGATTATCGGCTCAATTTGACCCATTCCGTTCATTTTGCTCTTTTTGAAGTGTGTAGTGAAAGTAAAACGGAACGGAAAAATTTTTGGTTGTTACAATACTAACTAATATTCGACAATTATAGTGTTTAGAGTGCATTTAGTTTTCGACAATTATAGTTTTTAGAGTGCATTTTGATGCATTTTAGGGCTTCCGCTTGTCTTTCCGCGTCCTTTTTGACAATAATCCAAGTTTAAGAAATCTGACATCCATGCATACCGATTTTCCTAATCCTAAATTTTTTAAAACTTTTTTTGGATTTTCTAATCCTTGGATTTGACTAATCCAGATTGTTCTAATCTGTTTTCCATGCATACGGCCTCTCATGGGATGTTTTGTTCGTGCTAGATGATTATCTGTTTATCCGATCAGGGTCTCTTTCGATTAGGCGGCCGTTTTTAAGAGGAGAGTTGGTAAAAAAGGGGAAAAAAAGCGGAGAGTTTTGTTGTATATGATTACAAATATGTACAGGCTGCAAAGAGAGAAAACAGTAATAAGAGCAAGAGACAAAAAGATAGTAAGGAAGATCAATATTTTGATCTTTGTTAATCGTTTTAAGCAACGATGGGCTGAGACCTAGATAGCAATCGCCTTACCTCTCGTCTCTCGCCGCAGAGAGAAGGCGTCTCTCTTTATCTACGGCGAGAGGTTCTTCTCGTGATACAGTAATATGGCGAGAGAGAGAGGGATGAGAAGGAAAATGAGAAATACTCGCTCTCCCCTCTCCGTTTATTGGTCCGTTTCTCCAGACAAGATAAGTAAAAAATGCCTATTTTTACATTAAAAACGTTTAGGCTTAGGAAAAAGTTTACGATAACGAAGCCGTACGGCTTAGACTAACGAGACCGTGTCAAAAACTGCCACTCTCCTCTGACACGATTGAACCTCTGGAAAGGCAACGGTTGTTGTTGTTGTTGCCGGCAAACGTCTCGCGTCGAAGAGAGTTGGCCATGGAGGGCCGCTCTCTCCCTCTCTCTCTCCTCTCTTTTTTTATTTTTTTATTTTTTAAATACATCTCTTCTTCTTTCCTTCACAATAGTCTCAGAAATGAGGCTACTTCTTTTGGTTTCATCCAGAGATCTTCCAACGTGAGTCTTGTTGGACGTCTAGCGCATTTGAAGAGATGGGCCACGTCGTGAGGTCCTTTGAGACAGTATGGGCAGTAGTCAGGTATCGAGTCATCGATTCGGTGTAAGTAGTGGTTGGTGTACCTGCTGTAGCCTGAGCGAAGTTGGCTCAGCGTGCAGCGGGCGTTTCTCGAGAGGTCCACTTCTTCTTCATTTATGTCCGGTGGTGGTCGGCCGCCCAGTATGACTGGACCTTGGATGGTTTCCTTTTCTTCTGAGACCATGTTTGTGTGGACTCGGTTGGCGACGTTTTTCCCGTTGTTCTTCTCTGCTGTTTCCGACAGGGCTCTTTCAACAGTGCTTCTGCATGCGATGTAAAGATCAGCTTTCATGTTGCGTGGTGGGGGTCCTTGGAGAAATACTCCGTGATGGAAGTGAGTTTGGCTCAAGGTCCTTGCCAAGTATTGGGCTGATAGCATGTGAAGGTGCGATTTCGATCTCATAACTTTAGCTTCAGCATGTATGTGGTCGACGCTGGCCATTTGATGGTTTCCTGTTACGATACGCAGGCCATTGTTCTGTCCTCTTTGAAATTTGGTATGTGCTGAGGAGGAGAGAAAGCTGGCCCAGGCTGGAGCTGCGTAACTGTATATGGATTGGCAAATGGCTTTGTACGTGAGACGGAGTGTCTCCTTTTGGTTGCCCCATGTACTGCCGGCTAGCGCCTTCAGTACATTGTTACGTTGCGACATTCGGCCTGCTATGTCTTTCGCATGATGACTGAATGTGAACATAGAATCATATGTAACTCCAAGGATTTTGGCGGTATTCACGGTGGGTACGCTCTGACCTCCGATCGAGACATCTAGGATAGTCTTGTACTCTTTGCTGTAAGGTGTGAAGAGTAGAAGCTGGCTTTTGGCAGGAGAAATAGATAGTCCACGATCGTGGATGAACTTTTCGATGTGTGGGAGACCGGATCGTATGTGTAGCGAGGCAGTGGAAATGCTCGGATCTGACGCCCATAGCGTTCAATCATCAGCATAAGAGACGATTTTGATGTTTGGATCGTTGTTCGGAAGATCGCTTAGATATAAATTGAAAAGAAGCGGTGAGAGTGCGCTGCCTTGAGGGACTCCGCTTCTGATCAGGGATGAGCTTGAGAGGACGTCGCGAAAGGATGTACGGCTCGTTCGTCCTCTGAGGTACAATGCTAGCCATTTCTTTGCGAAGTTTGGGGCGTCGGTTTGTAGGACGAGATCTATGAGTACCGCTATGTCTATGCTGTCGAAGGCCTTTGACATGTCGATTGCCAACATCACTGTACGTTTAGCTGGTCTCTTCGCGTTAAAGCCTGCAGCTACGTCTTTTGAAAGAGTGAGGAGGGCAGAGGTGGTGGATCTTCCTGTGGTGAATCCATGCTGGTGCTCAGCTACTCTTACGTACGGCTTGAGTTCTTCCAACAGAAGTCGTTCTATGATTTTCGCCATCGGTGAGAGTAAGAAGATCGGTCGGTATCCTGGTCCATCCGTTGCCTCTTTTTCTGCTTTCAGGAGTGGGAGAGTGACTGAAGATTTCCAAATCATGGGAATTCTGCCAGAGCTGAGGGAGTCGTTGATGAGCTTTGTGAGGGCGGCTATACCTCTGTTCCCGAGATAATGGAAGAGTATTGGAGCGAGTCCGTCCGGTCCGAGGGCTGTTGATTTCTTTGTCTTCTTAATAGCTGATTTCACTGCGGCCTCTGAGTACTCGACAAAATCTTTAGCGTGTATGTTGTGAACTTTCTTCATGGTTTTCCGATTTTCCTTTTTTGTTTTGTAGTCGACTGGGCGTGTGAAGCGTTTGTTGAACTGGTTCGCGATTTCGAAGGAGGATGTGAGGGGTCCTTTCCCGAAGTCGATGGCGCAGTTTGGTGGGGGACGTCCTTTATCATTCAACATCTTGATCGTTTTCCACAGTTTCTTGCTGTCTAGTTTGGGATCAAAGGTCTCCATGAAGTTTCTCCAGATGTCCCTTTTGTTTCTGTCCGTGGCTCGTCTGATGTTCATGTTGAGAGTGCTGATGTCTTGGCTTGATGGGTCTGATTCTCGTAAAGCGTCTCGTTTGGTCATCCAATCTCGGATTTCTGGTGTTAAGGCAACGTTTCTCTTCTTGATGCGACCGCGTGGGATTGAGCTGGCGGCTGCAGATAACAGGATCTTCCGGAAGAAGGGCTCAGCTTGGGCGGCGGGGAGGTCGGGAAGAGGTGTCGTGGATAACTTTTCTTCGACGAGCTGTTCAAAGATTTTCCAGTTCGCTTTTCCGAAGTTGGTGAAGGAGACTTTCCTGTCCGTGCGGATGTAGTAGGAACCCTCAAGAACGATTACGATGGGTAGATGGTCGGAGCTTCCAGATGGTATTGTTTTCCATGAGACTTGAGAAAGTAAGTCCAGCGAACAAATGGAGATGTCTGGAGAAGATGGTCTTCCGTTGACTGGTACTCTGGTAGGCGTGTCACGGTTTACTGCGGCGTGTTCTGAAGCATCGATCGTTTCTGCGATGTGAGAGCCTCTGCTGTCTGAAGATTTGGAGAACCATGCGACATCATGAGCGTTAAGATCACCGAGTATGATGGATTTCTCGCGATTGTGTAAGAACGGAGTGAGGTCGGGCGTGTAACCAGTGGTGCAAGAGCTCGTCGGTGGTATGTATATGTTGGTAACATCGAGCGACTTCCCATCGGCATCGAATATGCGGACGGTGAGAGATTCCAAATGTGTGTCGGTCGGAGAGGGCATTACAGTATAGGATAGCGATTCGCTGATTCCGGTAATAAGACCGCCTCCGGAGTTCTTCTCACGATCTTTTCTTACGATAGTGTATCCAGGAATTTGTGGACATTTGGAACGGTTCGTTAGCTTAGTTTCTTGGATGAGAAATAGATCGACTTTCAGACGAGTGACGAGTTCATGGAGTTCCGTCGTTTTGCCAGAGAAGCCATTGCAGTTGTATTGCAAAATCTTGAGGTTCCTGCTGTTGGACGTGGGGTCAGAGGAGAGAGTTTGCCTGGTGTTCGTGGTCGTCAGCGGAGTCGTTGATGTTATGCATGACGGGCAGCGGTATTCGACTTGGATGTATTCTTTGAGTGAGGAGAGGCCACTGCATGTCGATTTAGTGTGGACCCACTCTGAGCAGTGGGAGCACTGGATGCAGTTAGTATTCGCCTTTCTCTTGCATGTAGTGCACAGCCACATCCTTGGTCCTGGGTTACTCTCGATGTCTCCGGCCAATAGGAGAAGTAGTTGGGACAGGCCAGCCGGATCGGACTGTCCCTCAGGCGAAAAAAGAACGAAGACGGAGGTGTAGTGAAGAGATGAGAGAGAGAGAGAGACAGAGAGGCTCTCTTGTAGTTTCTTCGGAGCGTGATGCTTCCGGAGAAGGTTGTTGATGTCCTTTGCAGTCTGTAGACTGTCGTGCTGCACCGCGTGAAGGCGGACATCGTTGTAGCACAAAGGCAACGGTAGGGGGTGTCCCTAAACTAAAAAAGTGCCCAAACTGCCATCTTTGGAATTGATTGAATAATTGAGAAAAATTTTAAACTCAAAATGTTCGAGGTGAATACAAGAAGAGTAAATTAATCGATGTTAATTACTCGATAACGAAATGATTTTTTTCAATTTCGAATAAAAAAACAAGTTTTATTTTCTCTGTTGTTATGCTTAAGGAGTTTGAAACGCCGGTACTGTTTGCGTTTAACCACCGCTCCCTACCAGAGGTTCAATTGGGTCTCATGAGAGTCGCATTTTCTTGATACGGTCTCGTTAGCCTAAGCCGTACGGCCTCGTTAGCGTAAACTTTTACCTAAGCTAAGCGTTTTTTTATTGTAAAAGTATTTTTTTTAAAGTAAAAATAATATTTTGTAAATGTAAATAAGTCAGAAGTATGACCCATGGAACCTCTGGTAGGGGGGGGGGGGGGAATTACCGACACTTTGTACCGCGTCACTTTGTACACGACACTTTGTACCCCGTCACTTTGTACCGCGACACTTTGTACCGCGTACGGCCTCGTTAGCTAAGCCGTACGGCCTCGTTATCGTAAACTTTTACTAAGCCTAAGCGTTTTTTAATGTAAAAAATGTTTTAATGTAAAAACAAAACGCGCGGCCTCACTCAAGTCGCGGTACAAAGTGTCGCGGTACAAAGTGTCGCGGTACAAAGTGACGCGGTACAAAGTGACGGGTACAAAGTGTCCTATACAAAGTGACGCGGTACAAAGTGTCGTGATACGAGGGGGGGTGGTTAAACGCAAACAGTGCCGAAACGCCTATGCTGCTATTGGATTACGCTTAGAAACAATATGAACGAAACTGTTAGAAAATTCGGTGAAAGACTTTGGGCCGTGTGCACGTACCATTTTTTTAAAAGGAAATGATAATTGAATCCGCGTTTTGTTCTAAAATGTTTCGAAATCTCTATGCACATTCCAAACCTGTTTTCAAGAAAATGATTTACTGCGTGTAATTGCGAACAACCCTTGAGGCTGTTTCTAATGCCGAGCATCAAAAAAATGTTCAATTTGAAGAACTGCCGCCAGAGTAATTCGGAAGAACATCATTCGGCTGTTGCAATCATCCTCAGTTTGGTGGTGGCGTTCATTTCTGGATTCTTCTACTCAAGTGAGTTTATTGCACTCTCCAGAAGTTTTATTGAATGATGGGTCACAATCGGGGAGGTGTTGTTTAGCTGCCCTATTTCAGGAACTTTTCGAAAAATTTACAGATTCAGTTTAGTATACCGGTAAAAATTAATTTATATTTCATTTACTTGTTTCAAAAGGATCGTTTTCGAGCCGTCTGGCCTCGTCAGTGTAAAGCAGTCAAAAAGCCGAAAACTCTCACAAAGTGACCAACCCGATTTACGGTCTTGTAGGCGTAACTTGAGCCGAAACCTAGGCCGATAAAAACATGAGATAAAAAAGTGCTTCAAAATGAAATTTTAACCCTGACAAGGAGCAAGGGAAGGATGGTTTACCTGAGCAGTGAAGGAAAGGGGCTCTATCTAAACAAATGAGGAATAAAGGGAGGGTGTTCAAAAGGGAGAAGGACCCTACAGGAAAGAGGGGGTCGTAGAGCAGAAGGAAGGGAAAAATGAGTAAAACGTACCTTTTAATTGAGAGCTGCTTTTTCCTTGACAGTTCCAAGCATTTTTGAGGGTAACAAACTCGAAAGGTGTATCCGAAGAGCTTCAGAGCAGTGAATTTTACTAATAAAATGTTTTTTTAGTTTGAAAGCGAGAAGGAAAAGGTTCTGATGCTCTCAATTACGGCTTCGATTACGTGGCATTCCAGCAGTGGGAACCTTTCCCGCCCCTTACTGTAATAGAAAAACAACCGAAAAAAGCTCGATTTGAAGCTGTTGAATTATTTAATTTTTCAACAAAATTCTAAGCAGTTTCCCGCTTTGACTTGCTACAACAGAAAACAAGCGATATAACTTTTCTACCCATCAGAAACTAGAAGCTCCCAAAGCTTCCATTCGCTATCAGTTTTCACTTGTCTAGTATCACATTGTATTTCGATTTACCATAGAACTTTTCCTTTTTTTTCCGGAATACTTCTAGTAAATAGAAAGTAAGGCTTCTGTTACAATTAGTCCTGAGGTTCAAATTTGTAGCGGGTACAGTAATGCAATATTGAATTACGGTGTTTTTAATTTTATTTCTACTTCTTGTTATAAAGTAAACGAAGCAAGTGAAAAATTAGCAATAAAAACACCCTGATATCTTGAAATTTGAAGGCAATTCGTGGTGAGGCTAAGAAGGTACAAAATTACCACTGCGTTTATTTTTCCCCAGAAAAGAATTTTTAGAATTTTTAACGCTTCATCACTTTTTCCCACTTCTTTTACTATTCGTTCTGATCATTTTTTATTAGCGGGTACAGTATTGCAATATTGTATCAGTGTGTTGAAATTCATCTTTTGTTTTCACATACCAGATTTGATTATTAAAATAAGCTTCTTTAGAGAAAAAATTTCTCATGATTTCCGAGTAATCAAGAAGCGTGTGCCACATAAAGATTTATGAAGGTTTATGAGAAAGAAGAAACAGTAGAAATAGGTGCCTACAGTAGTCAAGAAAAAGGTATGTTCACTAATACTGGAAGCCTTCGTTCTTCTTAAAAGAACATGTGAATAAAGCTAACAGACAGGCAAACTCAGGTAATGAGACTCTATTTTAGGCCTTGAGACTTATAAATATCGAACTTTTTGTTGTTAATCCATGAATGCTCCAATAAAATGGTTGGGCTTTGCTCTTGATTGAGCTTGTGTTTGAAAAATTGAGAGGAGGGTAGGCCTATTGGTCTAACAAAACTGTCGATCATATTTGAATTCTTCTTGTGTGTTGGAAATTCCAAAAATTTGGGACGAGTCGTTCCTTTTTATTTTCCAGCAAACTGCTAGAATGAACTAGGAACAAGCAAAACTAAAAGCATTGCTGACATGACTACACTGAAAATTGAACACTCACAAGCTTATAAGTCTTTCAAAGACTGACGAAATCAAAGATTCTCAATTTTTAATTGAGCATTCTAAAAGCTTTTCAACATCACATCAGAATATTCACAATGAGAATCTAGTTTTTCTCGAACATTTCTCAAACAATGAGAACTCGAAAAGTTATAAGTAAATTGTGGAAAAACGAATTGAGAAAACAGCAAAATTTCGATGACAAGGATCTTTGCCGAATAATTTTCGCCAAATTGCAAATCGCAACATTAATGTTTTTGTTTTTTACCATTTTTTGTCAACTCCAATTTCATGAAACGAGTCGCTTAGGCGGTAACAAATTTCGCACTATGTCAACTCACACCAAAGCCGTACTGCGGTTAAATCTATGCCCAAATCCATGCTTTACTCAAAAAAGTTAATGATAGGAGTGCTTGTAAAGTACTTTTTGTTTCTATCGTTAAAAAAAGTTCCATTTTCTAATTATTAGTGTTTAGAATTTACACACTTCTTGTGCTAAAGATAAGAAATAGTCCGTCGTATATTCTATGGGAATCCTTGAATTATCTACAAAATAAATATATCCCATGCAAATGTGAGCTTTTCGCGTGGTGGGACATCTTGAAATTCTTCAAAAAACTTCTCCACCTCTTTAAAAACACACACACAAACCTCCCTCCCCTCCAGCAACATTGAATTGTAGCCAGTTTTCAGTGTTGCGGATAAGTGGCTCATCCGGATGAGTTGCAACTCACAACTCACTAGTGAAAAGCTGATTTGATCAAAGTCAGAAACTTTTTTAAAGGTTTAATTATCAAATATAAGAATGACGTTTGAATAGCTTATTACTTCAAAACGCTATGAAAACCAATAGGTTCATATCATTAATAAAACTCAAATTAAAATCAGAAGAATATGTAGTTTTTTTATAAAGAGCCATGGACGAGCCATTTGAAGTGCTTGCTACAAAGACAAACGAATCACACTTCTGACAACAAATGAAATTAATTCACCAAACACACCGTAAAATATGCATTCTTGAAAGGGAAACTGGATCGTAGTTCTTTATCCTTTTTAGCATACTTACCAATAGTTATGCTCTTTTTCGTGAGTATTCCCTTTCCTTCTCTTTCACTATCCATTTCACTGAGAGGCAAAAAAGAAAAGGTAAGATTTGATTTTTTATGAATCACAACTTCACACGGCAATCAGAGGGGATTTTTCCACTTTGGTAGGCTCGACAGGGTTAGTGTTCTGAGGAGCAGCGGGAACTTTCTTGACCCTTCTCCGTGCTTTGAGTATGGGCCTCTTGACGGCAACTTCATTCACCACTCCTCCGAGATTTGCTTCGATGTCCATTTTTTCCTAGGAGAAAAAAATTGGAAAAGGGAAAAAACTTTCATGAGGATAACGTTCATGAGTAAAGCACTTCAACATTCAAAAAATATCAAATTGTCTATTCTAACTTAACCCTAATCTCAAAACAGCTAGTTTTTCTATGCCCCAATCTTCTTTTCAAAGTCCATTCTAACCAATTGTTATCTTTCTTATTTTTCCTCCGGATCATTAGCGAGAAGATAAATTTCATCCCCGCTATTACAAATGGGGAACATTTTCTGGTAGTAGATAAGCTGACTTACTGCTTAGTTCCCGATTGAAAACCAATTAACCTTTGTTGAACTATAATTGGGAACAGAGAAATGTGTGATAGTTACATAGGAAAACAGCAATGTTGAAAGCTTTGAAAAAATTTTCTCTGCTGTTCCCCCCAGTTCACTTCTCATTGTACCAGACCCTCTCGCTCGGAGAGCGATCGTTCGGAAAATTTTTTTTCTCAGCATTTTCAATTAACCTTTGTTGAACTATAATTGGGAACAGAGAAATGTCATCATCTTTCTGTTCAAAGCTCTTCTCCCCCCGTTGCGCGGTTTCTTAAAAACTCTTTCTGAACTTGAATAATCTTACGATTCTTCTTTTAGTTTTTTTTTCAACGTGAAGAACTTTTTGATTCTATTCTTAAAAAAACTGGAGTTTTGTAGAACACAAACCAGGTAAATTCGCCGGTATGGTTGAAGAATTCTTTCGAGATCGGTGTTCCATTTTCCTGAGCAGTCGCAGAGATCTGTGTTGCAAGAGCAGGATATTTGCAAATTCGCTCCACTGAGTGTATGTTCGCAGCCCATTGTTGCGTCATTCTGACAGCTCGTTGCTCTGGTTAATTTGGGGCTCATCAACTCAGTCATATTTGAAATGTTGATTTCAAACACGTCCATACAGCTTTTTCCGACGCATTCAGATTGACCTTGATCCACTCCATGGCACCGCTAAAAAAACGAACGGATATAACTTTAGTAGAAACTTCTAGAAAGATCTCAGGCGGAGGTCAACTATTGTGGTCTTCCCATAACTGACTCAATTTTTATTATTAAGATGTTGTTTAAATTTTTGTGATGTTTTAGGCATGAACAAAAAAATGTGTTTAAAAGACAAAAGTTTTTTCCAAAAAAACTGGGTTCAATTTTAAATGCTTTCTTTCTTCTTCACTTCTTTATCAATTTTTATGGACTCTAAAATTGTTTAGAAGCGAGTTTTACTCGAAAAATTGGAAAAGAAAAAAACAATAAGTTTTTTCAAAAAAAAATAATTTATTCAGCAAGTTTGAGCATAAACTTAATTTAACGTTCCTAGCTGAGTGTTAAAACTTAAGAGGACGAACAAGCTACAGAGCATGGCTTGCTTGAAATCGTGGTTTGCTCACTCGATGTTTTTGCTATTTGATAGACTGTCACTGGTACGTTGGAAAAATATGTAGTGAATTTGCTTCTATGCAAAACCTAAATCTTCCTTTCTTGTTCAAATAAGTTAGAGCTTAAAGTTTTCAGAGTAACTGAATGAAGATTTTTTGAACATTTGACTCTGACGTTTCTACAATCAGAGAAGCACGTTTAAAAAAATTCAGGCTCAGAATTCGTGAGTTTATCTCTTCAAAAACGTTTCTAACCTTTTTATGGTCTATAAAACTAGGAAACTATAAAAACTTGAAACTTCCAACCCAAGTTTTTGAAGTGTCACATTTTTTTTGAAAAGTACTTCAATCAAAACTGAGTCATTTATGGCGAGACCACAATGGTTAACCTTCGCCAGTTGTTGTACTTCAAAAAAAATCATCAACAAAATGTTACTTTTTTCTAATACATCAAGTTTTGTCACATGATTAAATAAATTACAATGAATATATTTCGAAAGCTCTCTTACATTCAGTGCTTTGAGTTTGGGATTTTGCTCGCAAAAATTCATTTGTAGGACGCGCTTTGGATTTTAGAGTCTAACGTAATTTTCCAGTTTAAAGAACTGGAAAATTGATCCATTCAGAGATCATCCACCAGCACTGTAGAAAGTTTTGGAAAAAGATTTTTCATTGAGCAAATGTTTCCAGAATAATGAGAAGCTCTTCCTTCCATGCCCTTTTCTCATAGCTCTCTTCTCATCATTCCAGATTACCAACATAAAAAATAGTTTTTTTCTTTCTCTGAATGACGTATTAGCAATCTAAGAACTTAAAGAATGTTTCGCTAAGAATATGCAAAAAAGTTGTTAACTTTTCTGCAGGAAGTAAAAGTTTTAATTATTTTTCAGCAAATTTAAGATTTTGTTCGAAAGGTATTTTTTTACATGCTAAAAACTCAATAAGACTCATGATCAAATCATCTAGTGACATTTTGAGACTCCAAGTGTAGCTTGTCTTCAAATTCTGTTTAATCAAGAATATTATGTCACATACGATCGCCAAACTCGGGATCCACGTGACACTGCCAAGTAAAAAAAGTAGATGGAGTAAGCCAGCTTTGCCCAACTGTAATGTTTTATTTTCTGAGGAGTTATTACTAATGCTTCAGAATTTCTTGAGATTTTTTTTTTTTTCTAAACATTTTATCATAAAAAGCTACAACTGTAATTTACAAGTACATTTAAAAAAAATTTTCTTCAAAAAATTCTGCGTTTTCGATGTTCGCTTCAAACCTGGCTGAGTTTGACAATAACTTTGTTGTCCAAGACGTGCTCACAACTCGGATGAGTGGGATTCATGAAGAATTTCTACAATTTCCACTAATAGATTCCTTAACCGTGAGTTTTCTAGTTCACTTCAGCAATTATTCTGCTCTATTTTCCCGAGGAATCAATGTCGCGTCCTCACAGTTTGGAAAAAAAAATATGCGCCGATCTTAAAAACTAAAAACAATGAGAATTACATGCGTTGTTTAAAAAATTAGTGTTTAGATTTTTAGCCTCAGACACAATTTTATACGATGCGCTTGTTATGCCCACAACAGTTAATCGGATAAAAAGGTGCAGAAAAACACGAATGTGAAAAAAATCGAAAGTTATATAGTCAATAAAGTTAAGATATTATCAAAAAACTCGTGCAGCGCTTTAATCGAACAGAATAATAAAAAAACGAACCGCTTTCCTTTCGGAATTTATGAAAGAACGAAACACATGGAAAATGTTTCACACCCTACCATTCTCATTATTTTTTAATGACTCGTCATCTTTCTTTTTCAATTTTATACGACTCCCACAATCATGTCCTCGTTTTTGGTACCCTCACTTTTTCAATCTCAAAACGTCGTGACTGGTCAGCTTTACATGATAATGAACTTTCTCATAAACTTCTAGAATCTTATTCGATGACTTCGATTTCTCTACCGCTTCGCAAAACTTTTTCCCCAGTTTCCTTTATTTTCAGAAGCATCGTCAGCAGAAAACTACAAAGGTCAAACAATGAAGATTTCACGCATCTGCATGTACCGATGGGTCAATTCCATTTTGTTTTTTATCACATATGATTGTTTGTTGACACTACTGAGGACAGAATTAAACGTTTAAGGTTTTTCCAGTTCAAGACCATCTTGGTTCTATCTGTGCACTTCGCAGGCTGGACTGAACATCATTTTTCCTGTGCTGCTTTCTCTTTATACGACACCACTCTGGTAAATTTCTTGCAGATTCTCTGTTTTTCGCTCACCGTCTAATAAAAATAGCAGGAGACTCTGCAACTATTCTTCTTTTAATAGTTTCACTGCTTAGAAACTATTTTTAGAACCTTAATTCACGTTAGCTAAAAACATCTAAAAAGGGGAGGTCATCAAAAAAGGGGGGGAGGTTCGGCAGAATTCTTCAGAATATGGGAACGTTTCAACTCTCAGGAGAAGCGCTTCTGCTTCATTCATAGATATTCTCAGTTCAATGCTGAACCGTCCATCCAACGAGAAGACTGTTTAAGAAGAAAAAAACTAGCAGGTAACTTAAAAATAGCCGAAGTGCTTTTGTAATTGTTTTTGGTTAGAATTGATCGCTTTGAATCTGATTTTTTGAACAGAAAAGTTTTTAAATTTTTATTGTTCGGTGTTACCTGACGCATTACAGTACCACACTAAAAACAATATTCCCCCCTCTCCTCTCCCCCTTCCCTGTGCATGGTTATAGCATGTGCTCTTATTGTTGAATAGTTTTACAATTACCTAAAGCTATAATATAAAAGCTTTCGAAGTTTTGTTTGGAAAAAATCATTAATCCGTTCAGGAATGCATCAAATATCCAGCACGCCATTTTTCCGTACACAATCCGTATTACTGCTCGAATATCCAGCCCATCTGCTACTTCGCCATCAACGTCAACATCACTGACCGCAAGGAGGTCTTCTTCCCTGAGAAAGCACAATACGTGAGAGCTGGGTGCACCGGTTTAAATGCCCTTGGCTTCCGCGCATATGTCAATGGACCCAAACTTTTCATCAATTTCAAATGCAACACGGAGAAATGCAACAACATCAGCCATTTCAAAGACCGAATACATGAAATTCTCCGCCCATATCGACTGGCTATTTTGGTTGGAGTCTCTTCGAATATTCTTTGTGTGAGGAACGAATAGCTGTGCTAAAAAAGATTTGTTTTTCGATTTGCTTTTCGAGTGAAGGAGATCTAGAAAGATGAGAAGTAAACTAGAACTAAAGGGCAGACGCGAGACACAGATCGGGCAAGTTGAAATTGTGGAGGCTCGCTAGCTTCCATTTATTCAAGGCCTTTTATGAAAAGGTTCGCTAGCTTCTCCTTATTCAAGACCTCCTATGAAAAGGCTCGCTAGATTCTCTTTATTCAAGGCCTCCTATGAAAAGGCTCGCTATCTTCTCCTTATCCAAGGCCTCCTATGAAAAGGCTCGCTAGCTTCTCCTTATTGAAGGCCTCCTATGAAAAACCTCGCTATCTTCTCCTTATTAACGGTCTCCCATGAAAAGTCTCGCTAGATTCTCCTTATTCAAGACCTCCTATGAAAAGGCTCGCTAGATTCTCCTTATTCAAGGCCTCCTATGAAAAGGCTCGCTATCTTCTCCTTATTCAAGGCCTCCTATGAAAAGGCTCGCTCGCTTCTCCTTATTGAAGGCCTCCTATGAAAAAGCTCGCTATCTTCTCCTTATCCGAGGCCTTCTATGAAAAGGCTCGCTAGCTTCTCCTTATTCAAGGCCTCCTATGGAAAGGCTCTCTAGCTTCTCCTTATTAGAGGCCTTCTATGAAAAGGCTCGCTAGCTTCTCTTTATTCAAAGCCTCTTATGAGAAGGCTCGCTAGCCCTTTTTCGAGGCCTCCTATGAAAAGGCTCGCTAGCTTCTCCTTATTCACGGTCTCCTATGAAAAGGCTCGCTAACTTCTCCTTATTAAAGGCCTCCTATGAAAAGGCTCGCTAGCTTCTCCTCATTCAAGGTCTCCTATGAAAAGGCTCGCTAGCTTCTCCTTTTTCAAAATCTCCTATGAAAAGGCTCGCTAGATTCTCCTTATTCAAGGCCTCATATGAAAAGGCTCGCTAGCTTCTCCTTTTTCAAGGCCTCCTATGGAAAGGCTCTCTAGCTTCTCCTTATTCGAGGCCTTCTATGAAAAGGCTCGCTAGCTTCTCTTTATTCAAAGCCTCTTATGAAAAGGCTCGCTAGCTTCTCCTTTTTTGAGGCCTCCTATGAAAAGGCTCGCTAGCTTCTCCTTATTCAAGGTTTCCTATGAAAAGGCTCGCTAGCTTCTCCTTATTGAAGGTCTCCTATGAAAAGGCTCGCTAGCTTCTCCTTATTCGAGGCCTCATATGAAAAGGCTCGCTAGCTTCTCCTTTTTGAAGGTCTCTTTTAAAAAGGCTCGCTAGCTTCTCTTTATTCAAAGCCTCTTATGAAGAGGCTCGCTAGGTTCTCCTTATTCGAGGCCTCCTATGAAAAGGCTCGCTAGCTTCTCTTTATTCAAGGTCTCCTATGAAAAGGCTCGCTAGATTCTCCTTATTCAAGGCCTCATATGAAAAGTCTCGCTAGCTTCTCCTTTTTCAAGGCCTCCTCTGGAAAGGCTCTCTAGCTTCTCCTTATTCGAGGCCTTCTATGAAAAGGCTCGCTAGCTTCTCTTATTCAAAGCCTCTTATGAAAAGGCTCGCTAGCTTCTCCTTTTTCGAGGCCTCCTAAGAAAAGGCTCGCTAGCTTCTCCTTATTCAAAGTCTCCTAAGAAAAGGATCGCTAGCTTCTCCTTATTCAAGGCCTCCTATGAAAAAGCTCGCTATCTTCTCCTTATTCAAGGCCTTCTATGGAAAGGCTCTCTAGCTTCTCCTTATTCGAGGCCTTCTATGAAAAGGCTCACTAGCTTTTCCTTATTCAAGGCCTCCTATGGAAAGGCTCGATAGCTTCTCCTTATTCAAGGTCTCCTATGAAAAGGCTGGCTAGCTTCTCCTTATCCGAGGCCTCCTATGAAAAGGCTCGCTAGCTTCTCCTTATTCAAGGCCTCCTATGAAAAGGCTCGCTAGCTTCTCCTTATTCAAGGTCTCCTATGAAAAGGCTCGCTAGTTTTATTCAAGGTTCAAGGTCTCCTATGAAAAGGCTTGCTAGCTTCTCCTTATCCGAGGCCTCCTATGAAAAGGCTCATTAGCTTCTCCTTATTCAAGGCCTCCTATGAAAAGGCTCGCTAGCTTCTCCTTATTCAAGGTCTCCTATGAAAAGGCTAGCTAGATTCTCCTTATTTCAAGGCCTCCTATGAAAAGGCTCGCTAGCTTCTCCTTATCCAAGGCCTCCTATGAAAAGGCTCGCTAGCTTCTCCTTATTCAAGGCCTCATATGAAAAGGCTCGCTAGCTTCTCCTTATTCGAGCTCTCCTATGAAAAGGTTCGCTAGCTTCTCTTTCTTCAAGGTCTCCTATGAAAAGCGGTCATTTTAATGATTTTCTGAGAATACTTGTTTAGATATTAAATTTTCAAAAAAACCACTAGAATAATTTTTGTTTTATTTGAATATTCTTTTCAGCCTACAACTCCGAGGACGCCAGCGTTCAAGGTCAGAGCAATTTGCACGGTGATTTACAGTGTTTTAGGATTGTTATTGAAAGGGATATTCTTTATCGGATCAAAACGATAAGTAAAACTTTCTGTAAAGTTTAAAACTAATGCTAAACAAATTCAGTTCAGTTTAATATTGTGCTGCGATTGTGCTGCGTAGAAACATAAATATGGTCAACTTGAAGAAATGCCACCGAAGCAGTTCGAAGGAACATCATTCGGCTCTTACAGTCACCCTTAGTTTGATGTTGACGTTCATTTCCGGAGTTGCATTCAAAGGTGAGCTTGTTGAATTGAACAGAAGTCTAATTGACTTTGGGAGTTATTGGATAAGTTCTTGATGCATAGCGGGCAGCCACTGGTTATACCAGGGTAGGTCTGTACTGCATCTCAGGGAGCGCGTACCCTGCCGCGAGGCGGAAACAAGCGCGAGGAAGATTTGTGGATAAGTTCTTGATGCATAGCGGGCAGCCACTGGTTGTACCAGGGTAGGTCTGTACTGCATCTCAGGGAGCGCGTACCCTGCCGCGAGGCGGAAACATGCGCGAGGAAGATTTGTGGATAAGTTCTTGATGCGAAACAAACACGTGAGGAGAGCATTGAATCCAAGGCTGTATGCAAGTACCATTTCTGAAGAAAGAAAAAAGCGTTGTTTTTCAAAAAAACATAAAACTTTATTTACTTTTGTTAATCGGTCGTTTTCTTCCAAAAAATTGCTCAGTTTTCGAGAAATACTGTTTTCTTCATCTTCTCATCTCTTTTGCTCCTCTATTCTCTCAGAATTCCTCCAAAAGTTTCGTGAAATCGAAGCAAAAATAAGTTCGGAGTAGTGAAATAAACTGACTAAATGTTTTGCAGCTTGAAAGCAGTGAAGGCGAGATCATGATTCGTTTCATCATTTCAACTTATGTCAATTTTGACAACGTCTTTTTCTCACCCTTGAAAAACCATCACTTTTTCCTACTTCTTTTACTATTCGTTCTGATCAATTTTTTTAGCGAGTACAGTATTGCAATATTGTATCAGTGTGTTGAAATTCATCTTTTGTTTTCACATTCCAGATTTGATTATTAAAATAAGCTTCTTTAGAAAAAATTTCTCATGATTTCCGAGTAATCAAGAAGCGTGTGCCCTAAGGAGAAAGGGAGTTTTCATGAATAAAATCTCTTTCTGAGAAAATAAATTAATAAAAGCGACGCGCGATTCACACGAAGTAATTAAGTGCCCACTATAAAACCTCAAGACTCATAATTATAGATTTCCTATTTTTTGTTAAACTATGAATGCTTTATTAAAATGGTTGGGCTTTGCTATTGTTTGAGCTTGTCTTTGAAAACTAGAGAGTAGGGTAGGCCTATTGGTTCAACAAAACTGTCGATTATTTTTACATTCTTTCTTCTTGGGTGTTGGACGTGCAAAAAAGTTGGGACGAATTGTTCTTTCTTTTTTTCCAGCAAACTGCTCGAATAAACTAGGAACAAGCAAAACTAAAAGCATTGCTGACATGACTACACTGAAAATTGAATACTCACAAGCTTAGAAGTCTTTCAAAGACTGACGAACTCAAAGATTTAAAATTTTTAGTTGAACATTATAAAAGCTTTTCAACATCTCATCAGAATAATCACATTGAGAATCTTGTTTTTTTTCTTTCAAAAGTTTCCTCGTTGATGAGAACTCGAAAAGTTATTAGTATGAAAAATGAATAGCTAAAACAGCAAAATTTCGATGACAAGGATCTTTGCCGAATAATTTTCGCTAAATTGCAAATCGCAACACTAATGTTTATGTTTTTTTATCATTTTTTGTCACCTCAAATTTCATGAAACGAGTCGTTTAGGTGGTATCACATTTCGCACCATGTCAACTCATACCCTAAATTTCACGATCGAAAAATTTCTTTGTAATTTTTCACTGGAATTTGTGCTTAGGCTCAGATATAGAATACGCTAACGAGGCAGAACGACTCAGTACGAGACCGTATACAACGACCAGCCACATGTTTAGAGCTTTGGAGAAAAGTTTCTCGAAATCTGGGTGAGAGTTTTCGCGGTGGGAAATGTCGTGACGCGGAAAGTCATGAATCCGTTTAGGTGAATAGTTTTTTCCTCTATCCACCTAACAGCCCCGTTTTCCAGCCATAACGGTCTCGTCTCTCAACCCAAATTTCCCTGTTAGCGAGTAACTTTAATTCGCAAACCCTACACACTTTCATACGCAACAGGGTAAAAAGTTTAAAACTTTTAATCGCTACAAAAATAGGTGCATTCTTTCAAATTAGCGGCACAATTTTCGTAGAACGCTTAAGTACTGCTTGCACTGTAGGACAAAATAATCCAACGCGCTCCATTTTTCAGAGCCTCTACCAAACATACATATCCATTAGATATCATATTAATATTTTAAAACCAACAATGAGCGCATTTGAATTTTTAGCAAAGAATAGGAACGAAAGAAAAATGAGAAAAAAGAGGTGTTAATCGAATCGTGCAAGGTACATCATGAGACAGGAGGCCGTATGCAAGTACATGCAGATAACGTTTTGCAGAAGAACCTCCCTCATAGCACCTGCAAGTGCAGATCGACTTGGCATTGATGTCGCTTCTTAGGGTGTTACTCTAAGCCGTACTGCGGGTAAATCTATGCGCAAATCCATGCTTCACCCAAATAAGCTAATGATAGGAGTGCTTGTAAAGTATTTTTTGTTTCTATCGTTGAAAAAGTTCCATTTTCTAATGATTATTCTTTAGAATTTACATACTTCTTGTGCTAAAGATAAGAAATAGTCCGTCGTATATTCTATGGGAATCCTTGAATTATCTACAAAGTAAATATATCCCATGCAAATGTGAGCTTTATGCGTGGTGGGAAATTTTGAACTTCTTCAAAAAAACTTCTCCGCCTCTTTAAAAAACACACACTCAAACCTCCTTCCTCTCCAGCATCATTAAATTGTAGCCGGTTTTCAGTGTTGCGGATATTTGACTTGTCCGGATGAGTTGCAACTCACAACTCACTAGTGAAAAGCTGATTTGATCGAACTCAGAAACATTATTTCGGTTTAATCATCAAATATATGAATGACGTTTGATTAGCTTATTACTTCAAAACGCTAGGAAACAATAGGTTCATATCATTAATAAAACTCAAATTAAAATCAGAAGAATATGTAGTTTTTTTTATACAGAGTCATGGACGAGCCATTTGAAGTGCTTGCTACAAACACAAACGGAGCACAAATAGTCGAAATTTACCGGGACTCGACTACTTCTGACAACAAATGAAATTAATTCACTGAACACACCGTAAAATATGCATTTTTGAAAGGGAAATTGGATCGCAGTTCTATTTCCAACATTTGTAATCAGAGATGAGGTCATGAATCGCTGGGGTAAAAAAAAGAGGCACCAACTTTTCATAAAATTGGATTTCAGCGATAAAATGAAAGAAAAAAGTAGGATTTTTTTCGTAACCTGCTTTTCACAAAATAGGTCACAAATCAGGCTTAAATATGTAGCTAAATCAAAACCAGATAGAGATAATCACTTATAGAATGCTATGTATTCCCTTTCCTTCTCTTTCACTATCCATTCCATTGAAAGGCAAAAAAAGGTAAGATTTGATTTTTTATGAATCACAAATTCACACAGGAATCAGAGGGGACTCTTCCACTTTGGTAGGTTCGACAGGGTTAACGTTCTGAGGAGCATCGGGAACTTTCTTGACCCTTCTCCGTGCTTTGAGTATGGGCCTCTTGACGGCAACTTCATTCACCACTCCTCCGAGATTTGCTTCGATGTCCACTTTTTCCTAGGAGAATAAAATTGGAAAAGGGACAAACTTTCATGAGGATAACGTTCATGAGTAAAGCACTTCAGCATCAGAAAAGTATCTAATTGTCTATTCTAACTTAACCCTTATCTTAAAACAGCTAGTTTTTCTATGCCCGAAGCTTCTTTTCAAAGTCCATTCTAACCAATTGTTATCTTTCTTATTTTCCCTTCGGATCATCAGCGAGAAGATAAATTTCATCCCCGCTATTACAAATGGGGAACATTTTCTGGTAGTAGATAAGCTGACTTACTGCTTAGTTCCCAATTGAAAAAACCGACAAAACTGAACAACTAACTCGGTATATGCCGCAGCACTTTTCTTTCCATTACCACTCGAAGGTGAACAGCACTCCAAGTAGAAATCAAATGGGAGGTGAGGAAAAAGACTGGAGATTCAAATAGATAGTCAGTTGAAAGTACTTACAAGTCAGTAGAACGAAGCCGATTGACGCTAATCCGAAGAAGACGAGAAGGATCGCGATGACTTCACAGTGCGTCCAAAAAAGGTCCTGTAAATCGTGTTTTTCTCTTACCGCTCATTTATATTCTTCTTTGGCTAATTGTAAGGTTAAATTCAAAAACTCACATCGTCAATAAGTTATCGGTGTTGTCACAACTCAAAACTTCTCTCAAATAATTTTCTGAATCGTTACGTGACTAACTTCGGAAGGATCCTCCGTCGTCGTCATCGTTGATGAGGGCACCTTAGGAGTGTGGAAGATTAGAGTAGTATAGCTATACGAGAAGCTCCTTGGAGACGATGAAGGGGAAGACGGCTGATTGGCCGACGGGGTTTCAACCTTCTGCTGCTTCGTCTGAAAAAAGTTCTGTCAGAGAGTTGCTGAACTTATAAAATGTTCTTTGCCTAAATACAATTAGTCAAATTAAACGCATATTCGGCTTTTGTTGTTTTCTTCTTTTTTATCCTCTCAAAACTTCAATGTGTGATAGTTACAAAATGTAAACATAGGAAAACAGCAATGTTTGAAGCATTGAAAAAATTTTCTTTTCTGTTCCCCCCCCAGTTCACTTCTCATTGTACCAGACCCTCTCGCTCGGAAAGCGGTCGTTCAAAAAAACATTTCAGCATTTCCCATTAACCTTTGTTGAACTATAATTGGGAACAGAGAAATGCCATCATCTTTCTGTTCAAAGCTCTTCTACGCCCCATTGCGCGGTTTTTTCACTCTTTCTGAACTTGAATAATCTTACGATTCTTCTTTTAGTTTTTTTTCAACGTGAAGAACTTTTTGATTATATTCTATAAAAAAAACTGGAGTTTTGTGGAACACAAACCAGGAAGATTCGCCGGTATGGCTGAAGAATTCTTTCGAGATCGGTGTCCCATTTTCCTGAGCCATCGCAGAGATCTGTGTTGCAAAAGCAGGATATTTGCAACAACGCTCCACTGAGTGTATGTTTGCAGCCCATTGTTGCGTCATTCTGACAGCTCGTTGCTCTGGTTGATTTGGGGATCATCAACTCAGTCATATTTGAAATGTTGATTTCAAACACGTCCATACAGCCTTTTCCGACGCATTCAGATTGACCTTGATCCACTCCATGGCACCGCTAAAAAAACGAACGGATATAACTTTAGTAGAAACTTCTAAAAAGATCTCAGGCGATGGTCAACTATTGTGGTCTTCCCATAACTGACTCAAATTTTCTATCAAATTGTTGTTCATATTTTTGTGATGTTTTAGGCATGAACAAAAATGTGTTTAAAAGACAAAAGTTTTTTTCCAAAAAAACTTGGGTTCAATTTTAATTGCTTTCTTTCTTCTTTTCTTCTTTATCAATTATCATGAACTCTGAAGTTGTTCAGAAGCGAGTTTTTTTCGGAAAACTGGAGAAGAAAAAAACGATAAACTTAAAATAAAAAAAG
The DNA here is from genome assembly GCA_964056735.1 of Allodiplogaster pararmata. NCBI lineage: Eukaryota > Metazoa > Nematoda > Chromadorea > Rhabditida > Diplogasteridae > Allodiplogaster > Allodiplogaster pararmata. Next base: position 25,324,707 of record OZ057406.1, on the reverse strand, counting down.
AAATTGTTCCGCAAGTTTGAGAAAAACTTAATTTAACGTTCCTAGCTGAGTGTTAAAACTTAAGAGGACGAACAAGCTACAGAGCATGGCTTGCTTGAATTCGTGGTTTGCTCACTCAATGTTTTTGTTTTGCTTTTTGATAAACTGTCACTGGTACGTTGGCAAAATATGTAGTTCTTTGCTGCTCGAATATGTTCCGTGGCTCTAGTGTGAACCGGGCGGCCTGTATGTCCTATGTAAAATGAACTACATGAACATGTTATCTTATAGACGGCACCGGGTGTGTTGCAGATGCCAACTTTTGCTGTTGGGCAGAAGATACAAATATTTAACTCGCTGACGATGCTTTTATAAAGCGAAACGTTCGACTTCGTCTTTTCTTCTTCAACGCATCAAGGGCACAACACAGAACAAACGTGTACTGTCTACTGGATACCTCATCCAATGCGTTTAACTCAGCATAAACTCTCCTAATTCACTATATATTTTTCCAACGTACCAGTGACATTTTATCAAAAATCAAAAACTTTGAGTGAGCAAGCCACGAATTCAAGCAAGCCACGCTCTGTAGCTTGTTCTACCTCTTAAGTTTCAACACTCAGCTAGGAACGTTAAATTAAGTTTAGGCTCAATTTTGCTGAACTTGTGAACTTTTACAGTAGCTCCATTACCCAGCCAAGCCATCGTCCCTGCCATGCCCCGTCCCTGCCACCCCCTCTAAACATCACTGCTATTCGTGTTCATCTTTTATAAGGCACTTTAGTGTAGGAGTTAGCGCTTGACTGTGAGTAGCTCGGTGGGAGTTCGGATTCGCTCTGATGAGCAAATTTTGTCAGATTTTATTTTTACATCAGAAAGTTATTTAACATTTAGTAAAAAGTCGGCTTTAATCTACTTTAGCCGTCCAAAGATTTTTTTTGCAGAAAAAGATTTTATTCATGAAAGCTCCCTCCCCCCCTTTCTCCTTAGGGCCCCCCTTCCCCCATTCAGGGCCCCCTTCCTCCTCCCCTCCCCCCTAGGGTCCCTACCCCCCTTTGCTTAGGTAGGGCCCTCTTCCTCCCCCCTTCCCCCTCTAGGGCCCCCTCCCTTCCTTGCTTAGGCAAACCCCTCTCCCCTCCCCCCTTTCCTTTCCCCAAAATTTATAAAGAAAATTTAAAAAGAAAGGAAGAGAAAAAAGAGAGAAAGAAAAAAAAAGAAAGAGAACAAGAAAGAAAAAAATTTGAGCCAGGTCGTTTTTAAGTTGAGGCCGTGTTTTAGAGGGGGGCGTGGCTGGAAAATGGGGCTACTGTAAAATTTTACAAGTTTTTGCTGAACAATTTGTTTTCTTTTATTGAAAAAAATTATTCCGTGTTTTTTCTTTCCCAGTTTTCCGAGTAAAACTTGCTTCTGAACAATTTCAGAGTTCATAATAATTGATAAAGAAGAAAAGAAGAAAGAAAGCAAATAAAATTGAACCCAATTTTTTTGGAAAAATTTTTGTCTTTTAAACGCATTTTTGTTCAAGCCTAAAACATCACAAAAATATAAAACAATTTAATGAAAAAAATTGAGTCAGTTATGGGAATACCACAATGATTGACCTTTGCCTGAGATCTTTCCAGAAGTAGCTTACTTTCTAATAAAGTTATATCAGTTTTTCAGCGGTGCCACGGATTGGATCAAGGTCGTTCTGAATGCGTCGATGGCAAAAGCTATTTAGACGTGTTTGAAATCAACATTTCAAATATGACTGAGTTGATGAGCCCCAACATAACGAGAGAAACGAGCTGTCAAAAAGACGCAACAATGGGCTGCGGACATACACTTAGTGGAGCGAATTTGCGAATACTCTGCTTGTGCAACACAGATCTCTGCGATCTCTGCGATGGTTCAGGGAAATGGGACACCGAAAAAAATTTCTCATGAACTCCGAGTAATCAAGAAGCGTGTGCCACATAAATATTAAGGAAGGTTTATGAGAAAGAAGAAACAGTAGAAATAGGTGCCTACAGTAGTCAAGAAAAAAATATCTTCACTAGTAGTGGAACCATTCGTTGTTCTCAGAAGAAAATGTGAATGTTTAGCGTTCGTTCACAAAAATGAGGTTGATTTTCGGTTTTTCAAGATTAACGTTCTTTTTCATTGCAAGTTATAAAATGAGGCACAACTCGAAATGAGACTCGATGTAATTCATGAATGCTTCAATAAAATGGTTAAGCTTTGCTATTGTTTGAGCTTGTGTTTGAAAACTAGAGAGTAGGGTAGGCCTATCGGTTCAACAAAACTGTCGATTATTTTCACATTCTTTCTTCTTTGGTGTTGGACGTGCAAAAAAGTTGGGACGAATTGTTCTTTCTTTTTTCCAGCAAACTGCTCGAATAAACTAGGAACAAGCAAAACTAAAAGCATTGCTGACATGACTACACTGAAAATTGAATAGTCACAAGCTTAGAAGTCTTTCAAAAACTGACGAACTCAAACACTTTAAATTTTTAGTTGAACATTATAAAAGCTTTTCAACATCATATCAGAATAACCACATTGAGAATCTTGTTTTTTCTTGCAAAAGTTTCTTCGTTGATGAGAACTCGAAAAGTTATTAGTATGAAAAATGAATTGCTAAAACAGCAAAATTTCGATGACAAGGATCTTTGCCGAATAATTTTCGCTAAATTGCAACTCGCAACACTAATGTTTATGCTTTTTATCATTTTTTTGTCACCTCCAATTTCATGAAACGAGTCGTTTAGGTGGTATCACATTTCGCACCATGTATACACATACCCTAAATTTCACGATCGAAAAATTTCTTTGTATTTTTTTCACTGGAATTTGTGCTTAGGCTCAGGTATAGAATACGCTAACGAGGCAGTACGACTCAGTACGAGACCGTATACAACGACCAGCCTCATGTTTAGAGCTTTGGAGAAAAATTTCTCGAAATCTGGGTGAGAGTTTTCGCGGTGGGAAATGTCGTGACGCGGAAAGTCATGGATCCGTTTAGGTGAATAGTTTTTTCTCTATCCACCTAACAGCCCGTTTTCCAGTCATAACGGTCTCGTCTCTCAACAAATTTCCCTGTTAGCGAGTAACTTTGACTCGCAAACCCTACACACTTTCATACGCAACAGGGTAAAAAGTTTAAAACTTTTAATCGCTACAAAAATAGGTGCATTCTTTCAAATTAGCGGCACAATTTTATTAGAACGCTTAAGTACTGCTTGCACTGTAGGAGAAAATAATCCAACGCGCTCCATTATCAGAGCCTCTACCAAACATTCCCCAAAATGTTATAATATATTGAATTATTGAACATAACTTTTTTCAAAAATAACGAATGAAGATCAAATTTTCAGATATTTTTTACAAGCCAAATTCACATGTTTCGAGTGATAGAACAAGTTTGGAAAATGCTTTATTAGGTTTATTCGTAAAAAAATGGAAATAGTAAAAAGTGCTTATAGAGATGTTCAGTTTTTTCGAAGTATTAAAACAAATATTCTAGTATTTGGTGGCATATCCTTCCGAGTCAATGACTGCCTGACATCTACGAGGCATAGAATCAATCATAGAGTCAATGGTTGCCTGCGAAATCGCCTTCCATTCCTCCTCTAGCTGCTTAAACTTTTCATCAGCATTTCTGCATGTTCTTCCCGTCAATTTTCGTTGCAAATGTTCCCATAAATTTTCGATGATGTTCAAATCGGGAGACTGGCTCGGCCAGTCCAAAACATCCACATGCCGACGGCGAAACCAGTTCTGAACGTGCTGAGATCGATGTTTCGGGTCGTTATCTTGTTGAAAGGTGAACCCACGGCCGAATTTGGAGAGGGCCCAAGGCGCATAGTGCTTTCCATTATGTTCTCATAGCCGTAACGATCGAGATTTCCGACAATACGTCTAATTGGACCCATGCCGCTGGCGGAAAAACAGCCCCAGACCATCACAGAACCACCGCCATGTTTGACTGTGAGCGACTGGTATTGCGGTATATAATCGCTACAAAATTAGATGCATTCTTTCAAATTAGCGGCACAATTTTCGTAGAATGCCTAAGTATTGCTTGCACTGTAGGAGAAAATAATCCAACGCGCTCCATTATCAGAGCCTCTACCAAACATACATATTCATTAGATGTCATATTAATATTTTGAAACCAACAATGAGCGCATTGGAATTTTCAGCAAAGAATAGGAACGAAAGATAAATGAAAAAATGAGTTGTTAATCGAATCGTGCAAGGTACATCATGAGACAGGAGGCCGTATGCAAGTACATGCAGATAACGTTTTGCAGAAGAACCTCCCTCATAGCACCTGCAAGTGCAGATCGACTTGGCATTGATGTCGCTTTTTAGGGTGTTACTCTAAGCCGTACTGCGGGTAAATCTATGCGCAAATCCATGCTCCACCCAAATAAGCTAATGATAGGAGTGCTTTTAAAGTATTTTTTTTTGTTTCTATCGTTGAAAAAGTTCCATTTTCTAATGATTAGTCTTTAGAATTTACATACTTCTTGTGCTAAAGATAAGAAATAGTCCGTCGTATATTCTATGGGAATCCTTGAATTATCTACAAAGTAAATATATCCCATGCAAATGTGAGCTTTATGCGTGGTGGGACATTTTGAACTTCTTCAAAAAAACTTCTCCTCCTCTTTAAAAAAAACACACACTCAAACCTCCTTTCTCTCCAGCATCATTAAATTGTAGCCGGTTTTCAGTGTTGCGGATATTTGACTTGTCCGGATGAGTTGCAACTCACTAGTGAAAAGCTGATTTGATCGAACTCAGAAACATTATTTCGGTTTAATCATCAAATATATGAATGACGTTTGAATAGCTTATTACTTCAAAACGCTAAGAAAACCAATAGGTTCCTATCATTAATAAAACTCACATTAAAATCAGAAGAATATGTAGTTTTTTTTTGTTTTTTTTTATACAGAGTCATGGACGAGCCATTTGAAGTGTGCTACAACGATGTCCGCCTACTCGCGGTGCAGCACGTCAGTCTCAGGACTGCAAAGGACATCACCAATCTTCTCCGGAAGCAGACCAGCTCCGAAGACACGAAGACACGCTCCCTCCGGAGCACACAATTCTTCCGTTTTTTGCAATGTGAGGCAGACTGACCCGGCCAGTCTGTCTCAATCTCTACTTCTACAAGCCGGAGACATCGAACGCAACCCAGGACCTCCCACCACCTGGCTCTGCTCTACTTGCCGAAAGACAGCGAACACGAACTGCATCCAGTGCTCTCTCTGCTCCGAATGGACACACATCAAAGCGAAGTGCAGCGGTATTCCATCGCTCAAGGACTACGTCCCTGCAACCTACCGATGCCCTCCATGTCAGACCCGCCAAGACACACCCTCGCCATCTGCAGACGCAGCTCTCGCTCCAATCGCTCGAAACAGACGCAAAGGCAACAAGAACCTGAGACTGCTACAATACAATTGTAATGGGATAAATGGCAAGACAACAGAGATCCTCGACCTCCTAACTCGCCTGAAGATCGACATATTCCTAATACAAGAAACGAAGCTGACGGATCGCGCTAAAACTCCTTCATTCCCCGGATACTCCATTGCTAGAAAAGACCGCGGAACCGACACAGGTGGCGGCCTACTCACAGGCATCACCCATTCTTTAATCTACTCCGTCGTCCCGTCTACCACAGATCCTCACCTGGAATCACTGACTGTTCGCATCTCGGACAACAACGGCCTCTCTCTGGACATCACTAATGTCTACATTCCTCCGATGACCTCCTGCAACACAGGCTACCAACCGGATCTATCCCGCCTTCTACGCAACCGCGAGAATTCCATCATACTAGGCGACCTTAACGCCCACGACTCCAGCTGGTACTCTCACTCGACAGACAACAGAGGAAACGTCATCTCCAGTGCTATTGACGACTCGGAACACGCCACTCTCAACCGCGACATGCCCACACGAGTTCCCTCAAACGGTCGCCCTTCCTCGCCAGACATTTCCATCTGCTCTCAGGATCTCCTTCAAAAAGCGTCATGGAAAACTATCACTGAAGGCAGCTCCGATCATCTTCCGATAATCATCGAACTATCTTTCAAATTAGCGGCACAATTTTATTAGAACGCTTAAGTACTGCTTGCACTGTAGGAGAAAATAATCCAACGCGCTCCATTATCAGAGCCTCTACCAAACATTCCCCAAAATGTTATAATATATTGAATTATTGAACATAACTTTTTTCAAAAATAACGAATGAAGATCAAATTTTCAGATATTTTTTACAAGCCAAATTCACATGTTTCGAGTGATAGAACAAGTTTGGAAAATGCTTTATTAGGTTTATTCGTAAAAAAATGGAAATAGTAAAAAGTGCTTATAGAGATGTTCAGTTTTTTCGAAGTATTAAAACAAATATTCTAGTATTTGGTGGCATATCCTTCCGAGTCAATGACTGCCTGACATCTACGAGGCATAGAATCAATCATAGAGTCAATGGTTGCCTGCGAAATCGCCTTCCATTCCTCCTCTAGCTGCTTAAACTTTTCATCAGCATTTCTGCATGTTCTTCCCGTCAATTTTCGTTGCAAATGTTCCCATAAATTTTCGATGATGTTCAAATCGGGAGACTGGCTCGGCCAGTCCAAAACATCCACATGCCGACGGCGAAACCAGTTCTGAACGTGCTGAGATCGATGTTTCGGGTCGTTATCTTGTTGAAAGGTGAACCCACGGCCGAATTTGGAGAGGGCCCAAGGCGCATAGTGCTTTCCATTATGTTCTCATAGCCGTAACGATCGAGATTTCCGACAATACGTCTAATTGGACCCATGCCGCTGGCGGAAAAACAGCCCCAGACCATCACAGAACCACCGCCATGTTTGACTGTGAGCGACTGGTATTGCGGTATATAATCGCTACAAAATTAGATGCATTCTTTCAAATTAGCTGCTTTTATAAAGCGAAACGTTCGACTTCGTCTTTTCTTCTTCAACGCATCAAGGGCACAACACAGAACAAACGTGTACTGTCTACTGGATACCTCATCCAATGCGTTTAACTCAGCATAAACTCTCCTAATTCACTATATATTTTTCCAACGTACCAGTGACATTTTATCAAAAATCAAAAACTTTGAGTGAGCAAGCCACGAATTCAAGCAAGCCACGCTCTGTAGCTTGTTCTACCTCTTAAGTTTCAACACTCAGCTAGGAACGTTAAATTAAGTTTAGGCTCAATTTTGCTGAACTTGTGAACTTTTACAGTAGCTCCATTACCCAGCCAAGCCATCGTCCCTGCCATGCCCCGTCCCTGCCACCCCCTCTAAACATCACTGCTATTCGTCTTCATCTTTTATAAGGCACTTTAGTGTAGGAGTTAGCGCTTGACTGTGAGTAGCTCGGTGGGAGTTCGGATTCGCTCTGATGAGCAAATTTTGTCAGATTTTATTTTTACATCAGAAAGTTATTTAACATTTAGTAAAAAGTCGGCTTTAATCTACTTTAGCCGTCCAAAGATTTTTTTTGCAGAAAAAGATTTTATTCATGAAAACTCCCTCCCCCCCCTTTCTCCTTAGGGCCCCCCTTCCCCCATTCAGGGCCCCCTTCCTCCTCCCCCTCCCCCCTAGGGTCCCTACCCCCCTTTGCTTAGGTAGGGCCCTCTTCCTCCCCCCTTCCCCCTCTAGGGCCCCCTCCCTTCCTTGCTTAGGCAAACCCCTCTCCCCTCCCCCCTTTCCTTTCCCCAAAATTTATAAAGAAAATTTAAAAAGAAAGGAAGAGAAAAAAGAGAGAAAGAAAAAAAAAGAAAGAGAACAAGAAAGAAAAAAAATTGAGCCAGGTCGTTTTTAAGTTGAGGCCGTGTTTTAGAGGGGGGCGTGGCTGGAAAATGGGGCTACTGTAAAATTTTACAAGTTTTTGCTGAACAATTTGTTTTCTTTTATTGAAAAAAATTATTCCGTGTTTTTTCTTTCCCAGTTTTCCGAGTAAAACTTGCTTCTGAACAATTTCAGAGTTCATAATAATTGATAAAGAAGAAAAGAAGAAAGAAAGCAAATAAAATTGAACCCAATTTTTTTGGAAAAATTTTTGTCTTTTAAACGCATTTTTGTTCAAGCCTAAAACATCACAAAAATATAAAACAATTTAATGAAAAAAATTGAGTCAGTTATGGGAATACCACAATGATTGACCTTTGCCTGAGATCTTTCCAGAAGTAGCTTACTTTCTAATAAAGTTATATCAGTTTTTCAGCGGTGCCACGGATTGGATCAAGGTCGTTCTGAATGCGTCGATGGCAAAAGCTATTTAGACGTGTTTGAAATCAACATTTCAAATATGACTGAGTTGATGAGCCCCAACATAACGAGAGAAACGAGCTGTCAAAAAGACGCAACAATGGGCTGCGGACATACACTTAGTGGAGCGAATTTGCGAATACTCTGCTTGTGCAACACAGATCTCTGCGATCTCTGCGATGGTTCAGGGAAATGGGACACCGAAAAAAATTTCTCATGAACTCCGAGTAATCAAGAAGCGTGTGCCACATAAATATTAAGGAAGGTTTATGAGAAAGAAGAAACAGTAGAAATAGGTGCCTACAGTAGTCAAGAAAAAAATATCTTCACTAGTAGTGGAACCATTCGTTGTTCTCAGAAGAAAATGTGAATGTTTAGCGTTCGTTCACAAAAATGAGGTTGATTTTCGGTTTTTCAAGATTAACGTTCTTTTTCATTGCAAGTTATAAAATGAGGCACAACTCGAAATGAGACTCGATGTAATTCATGAATGCTTCAATAAAATGGTTAAGCTTTGCTATTGTTTGAGCTTGTGTTTGAAAACTAGAGAGTAGGGTAGGCCTATCGGTTCAACAAAACTGTCGATTATTTTCACATTCTTTCTTCTTTGGTGTTGGACGTGCAAAAAAGTTGGGACGAATTGTTCTTTCTTTTTTCCAGCAAACTGCTCGAATAAACTAGGAACAAGCAAAACTAAAAGCATTGCTGACATGACTACACTGAAAATTGAATAGTCACAAGCTTAGAAGTCTTTCAAAAACTGACGAACTCAAACACTTTAAATTTTTAGTTGAACATTATAAAAGCTTTTCAACATCATATCAGAATAACCACATTGAGAATCTTGTTTTTTCTTGCAAAAGTTTCTTCGTTGATGAGAACTCGAAAAGTTATTAGTATGAAAAATGAATTGCTAAAACAGCAAAATTTCGATGACAAGGATCTTTGCCGAATAATTTTCGCTAAATTGCAACTCGCAACACTAATGTTTATGCTTTTTATCATTTTTTTGTCACCTCCAATTTCATGAACGAGTCGTTTAGGTGGTATCACATTTCGCACCATGTATACACATACCCTAAATTTCACGATCGAAAAATTTCTTTGTATTTTTTTCACTGGAATTTGTGCTTAGGCTCAGGTATAGAATACGCTAACGAGGCAGTACGACTCAGTACGAGACCGTATACAACGACCAGCCTCATGTTTAGAGCTTTGGAGAAAAATTTCTCGAAATCTGGGTGAGAGTTTTCGCGGTGGGAAATGTCGTGACGCGGAAAGTCATGGATCCGTTTAGGTGAATAGTTTTTTTCTCTATCCACCTAACAGCCCGTTTTCCAGTCATAAAGAAAATTAATAATATGAGAAATTTTCTTATGCCGTACGGCCTCGTTAGCTAAGCCGTACGGCCTCTTTAGTGCAAACTTTTTTTTTCCTAAGCCTGAGCGTGTTTTAATGTTTAAAAAAGAGAGCCTAATTTTAAAAGTTTGATTGGACGGCTAAACTTTCATTGGACGGCTAAAGTAGGTTAGAGCCGAGATTTTTCGTGATGCGGAAAGTCATGGAACCGTTCAGGTGAATAGTTTTTTTCCTCTATCCACCTAACAGCCCCGTTTTCCAGTCATAATGGTCTCGTCTCTGAACCAAAATTTTCCTGTTAGCGAGTAACTTTGACTCGCTAACCCTACACACTATCATACGCAACAGAGTGAAAAAAGCTTAAAACTTTTAATCGCTACAAAAATAATGCATTCTTCCAAATTAGCGGCACAATTTTCGTAGAATGCCTAAGTATTGCTTGCACTGTAGGAGAAAATGATCTAACGCGCTCCATTATCAGAGCCCTCTACCAAACATACATGTTTATTAGATGTCATATTAATATTTGAATACCAACAATGAACGCATCAGAATTTTTACGATAAAATAGGAGAGAAAGACAAATGAAAAATTTAGGTGTTAATCGAATCGTGCAAGGTACATCATGAGACAAGAGGCCGTAACGAAGTACATGCAGATAACGTTCTCCTTGAAAACCGTTGCAGACACAATATTCTCCTACTTGACATTGGTAAAATGTTCACTCGAAGAAAGGAGTTTTCTTCGGTAACAGAGGAGTACGTGCATACAAATTTCCATAAATAAGGTAATTATCTCAGATGATGGAACTTGCATACTGCCCTTAAACAGGCAGTGGTGAGGAATGAATGGATGAGAAGATAAAAGAAGACTTAATGCGGATTAGTCAAGTGATCGGAGGACACGGAGAGCTGCATCAACTTCTCACATTGCGGACAAAAAACGGTGCGGACAAAGTGCTCAGAGGGGCAGAATCTGCAGAAGAACCTCCCTCATATCACCTGCAAGTGCAGATCGACTTGGCATCGATGTCGCTTCTTAGGGTGTTCCTGCCGTACTGCGGGTAAAACTAATGCGCGAAACCTTGCGCTACCCCAAAGAGCCTTTTTTTAAAATTAGTATTTTTATCGCAAAAAGTTTTTATTCCCTAATGATTATTCTTCTAAATTTAAACACTTCTTGTGCGAAAGATAAGAAACAGTCTGTCATATTTTCTATTGGAAATCCGTAAATTACCTACTATGTATATCCCATGCAAATGTAAGCCTCATGCGTGGTGGGACATCTATCAAATAACAAAATATTCCCTGTGTGATGAGAAAATAAAAACTTTTTTCTAAAACCCAAATTCATGAAATTTCACAGATATCTTCCTGAAGAACATGCCGCACTTGTAAAAAAAGTCTTATTCTTCTTCCTAGCGTTCATCCCGCTGCTTAAATTAGTACCAACTGTGATGCCATATTTCATTGTATTGTGGCCTACAAAATGCAAGCGTGTTGCCCTCTTCATCCAGACATTTCACAGGTTGAGCATGCTCATCGTATTCGTACATGAAAATAAATCTTGCGTCTCCGTAATTTCTATAAAGCGGGAATTCTGACTGCAGCATATAATATGGCTGCACGCATGTGTGAGGAGTCGCACTCGTGTACAGAAGCAAATTGCCGTGTGTGATCGTCTCACAAGGATCGCCAGACACTGTCACCTTTCTCCCCACGTCTCCATGCTCCTTTGCGAATTGCGCGAATGACTGGGCCGGCGAATACTGGGCAGCATTCTCCGTTGCAGCGCCTTGATAATAATCCGCCGGCCTCATCTACAATTATCCAGCGGTTTCAGCTTTATACTTTATTCAATATTTAAAGGTAGAGTGAAAACTGAATAACAAATTTGTGAAAGGAAGAGAAAACGGAATGTACATTCGGTCCCATATCGCGAAAAGCTATTGGTTGCTCACCAAAGCGTTTCTCTAACCCGCAATGCGGTTAAAATCTATGCATTTTGTGTACGAGACTATTATACGGAATTCTTCGCTCGCATTCGTTCTCTTTTCAGTATCTCATGCTCCCGGTTTCTCCGTTCATCATGTTTCCTCAGAATTTGTGTTTTCGATCTACTCGCTACAAGGCGGGTGAAAATAAACAGCCTGTTCCTAACGCTTGCAAAAGGAGATCCAGGATTGCATTCTACGGAACAGGAAGGATATGTTCCGCATTCTGAAGGTGCCAGCCAGTTAGACTGGTCATCCTTCATGATGATCTGCATTAACTGCTCCAGCTCTCTAAAACCAACAAAAATTGTGGAAAATTTAATCTGCGCTCTTTTCTTTCATCAAAAGTTCCCTCCATGTATTACATTTTTTGATGAAAAAAAGGTTTACAGTTCACACGGTTGAAGAATTTCTACATTCAGTATCGATCGACATTGTTCTATTCCCCCCAAATCAATTTATCACAAAAAAGGTTGTAATATAATTGTATTCAGGCCTAAAAATTATTTTCGCGCATTCTATTTCTTTTCGTTGAGAGTAAAATTCATGATGATTAGGGTTCAATTATTCAATTTTTCGAATGTTCAGCTAGACTCACCGTCCTTTTAGAATTTTGAACAAAAGCAGGTTACTTAGAGGAGAAATGTCAAGGGGGGGCAGTATCATCGAATGTAGACGAGGCTTTCAGGCAAGCGCCCAAAAAACGATAATCAACTCACACAGGCCGCTCATAACCCTCTTCGTTCGATTTGGGAGAGAGGAGCGCCTCATCGAGAGGCCTCTGGAATTGCTCCTCAACAAGTTGCTTTCATAAGTACGAACATAGGTCGCTTGCACTGTTGAAAATTTTTAAACACTCGAATTCTTAGAGCGTAGAATTCTAGAATAATGAGAAGCTCTCCTCATTGCTCTTCAACTCTAGCTCGTTCCTCTTTATTTCAGTCTCCCTTTTACCCTTCGGATAGCGGTCGTTTTTCCAACAAAATTTCTAAAATTTTTTCAAAAGTATGACTTTTGAAAAACTATGAGTCCGACTGTCCGGGCTTTTCACTAGCAATACAACGTTTCTCGATCAAATAGAAAACCGGTCAGCTTGGCAAGATTCGGCACAAAGGCCACCTTCAAGATGTACTCACGTATCCGTCGTTAATCGAAAAGATCAGTAAAATTGGCCAAAAAACGAACGTTCATGAATGGAATCACGAAATCAAAATTAGAAATCAATTTCACTTGTAAGTGCCCGTTGTTTTAAACAATCACTCTATTTTCACGAATTTCTGGCAGATCATAAAAAATCGCAGCAGCCAATTAACAAAACATACCAGTTATGAAATGAACTATGAACAGTTTTCATAATTGTGACTAGTGCAAAATGCCAACTTTACTAGGCACCGCTTCTCCGCATCTCTCAATCACTTCGAACGATTCGTCGGACGTCGAATACTTCTGAATTCAGTATAAGTGAACTGGCTCATGGCCAAATTTTTTTGTTTGATCCCTTTTTCAGTGACCTCGAAAAGAACTTTACAGAGTTTTTTTCTCAGATGTTTTAGAATCGAGAAAAAGCTTCATTATTTTGAATGAAAAGTATCAGTATTCATAGCTTGGAATGATTAGGTTTTGTTGAAGTTAAAAGTGGAAACTTCAAGCCTACTCGGGGGATCTATTCAAACATCAAGACATATTCAAACTATGAAATTCAGTCAAGTTATCAAATTTCGGCAAATGATCTGGATTGAATACGCGTAATTAAATTCACAAAACGCACCATGGTCATATCATCCATGAGAGTCGAAATGTCGGCGGTTAGAACATCTTGGGGGGAGAGATCCACTTTTAGCCATGCTCTTACTGATTGCAGCTTCTGCAACGGTACACTTCACGAGTTGGAAGGAACTCCTGTCAAATGTGCTTCTCGCAAGTGCTAGCCGAAAAAATAGGTCGAACGCTTCAGTAAATGAGTTTTCAAAAACCAACGCTTTGATAGCGTAAGAACCGGGAGAGAGGGGTTCGGAGGGGTATAAATTCTAGAATACATTTTGGACCACTATTGTGCCCAGGCTTTCTTTTCAAAGGTCTTTCAGTTAGAGCTCGCTTATTTCTGCTCTAAACCGTTGCCTGCTCCAAGAGCAATCTTCTTTCAAATGTGCTTCCTGTATGTACATGTTTTGTATTGTGATTGATGGCCCAGATGAAGGCAACCAGTCAATTCATGGCCCAGATGAAGGCAACCAGTCACTTCATGGCCCAGATGAAGGCAACCAGTCAATAGCATCCTAATGACCAATGACAACCTGGCTTGCCTGGACGGTCGTGAAGGGTGAGCCGGGACTGCCGTTCGGCAGCTTGAGGACGGTCTTGTGTACCATGTCATTGTCTTCTTTGCTGTCCTCTTCGTACTCTTCCATTTCCAAAGGAAGAGACTTTCCTGCCTGATTTTTCACTTTTATGTCAACGAGGGTTAATCTCGGGGTCTTTTAGTCTTTCAAATTTTTAAATGTGTCTTTTAAAAAGGAAAAAAATGTTAATATTGACCACAATAGCGAATATGATAAAAAGTTTGCGAGTGAATTCGATATAATGAAAAAAATTATCTGCCATTGGGTGCTATCCGGACATTATGACATAGTTAATTGTCACAAACATAGGTCACCTAAAAATATCAGAAAAATTTTCGCGGGCAGGGGGCCGGGCGGGGTTTTGTGTACCAATTCGATTTCTTATGGTATTTTCTTAGATTTACATTCAAGTAATGAAAATTTTTTAGTTTCCTAGCAGAGTTTTATTGTAATTGATTTCTCAATTGAGTTTTTGACCGTAACTTCTTCAACTTAAATTAAATGGTAAATGGACTGCTACATACTTCATCAAACACCAAAAACACCATAATAAAACATGAGGAAATAAATCTGCATCTGATAAAAGACTTTGAATGTGAGAAACAAAATTTCCTTCGTGTGCGGGGGGCCGGGAAGTTTTTTGTACCCCTTGGTAACCTATGGTCACAAATAGGTGACAGAGGTCCACAGAGAGCAGTACTATGGTTAAACATGGACACGCTCACAACTATAGAGAACATGTTCATTTAGGAAAAAGGTGTTATTATGCGAGGAACTGCTCTTAAAATGGAAACTGGTTCCCTTTGCAGTTTATGAAACAGAAGCTCATATCAGAAAGGTGAAAAAAGGCTTGAGAGCTAACCATATATGCCGGCTTGGCTCCATCACACACGACTTCGCCCCAGTCAGCGATTGTGGTACGCAGTCTGAGCCAGGTCGTTTTTAAAATGAGGCTGTGTTTTAGAGGGGGCATGGCACATGGCTGGGAAATGGGGCTACTGTAAAATTTTACAAGTTTTTTGCTGAACAATTTCTTTTCTTTTTTTGAAAAAAATTATTCCGTTTTTTTCTTTCCCAGTTTTCCGAGTAAAAAGCGGTGCCACGGATTGGATCAAGGTCGTTCTGAATGCGTCGATGGAAAAAGCTATCTAGACGTGTTTGAAATCAACATTTCAAATATGACTGAGTTGATGAGCCCCAACATAACGAGAGAAACGAGCTGTCAAAAAGACGCAACAATGGGCTGCGGACATACACTTAGTGGAGCGAATTTGCGAATACTCTGCTTGTGCAACACAGATCTCTGCGATGGTTCAGGAAAATGGGACACCGAAAAAAATTTCTCATGAACTCCGAGTAATCAAGAAGCGTGTGCCACATAAATATTAAGGAAGGTTTATGAGAAAAAAGAAACAGTAGAAATAGGTGCCTACAGTAGTCAAGAAAAAAAATATCTTCACTAGTAGTGGAACCATTCGTTGTTCTTGGAAGAAAACGTGAATGTTTAGCGTTCGTTCACAAAAATGAGGTTGATTTCCGGTTTTTCAAGATTAACGTTCTTTTTCATTGCAAGTTATGAAATGAGGCACAACTCAAAATGAGACTCGATATAATTCATGAATGCTTTAATAAAATGGTTAAGCTTTGCTATTGTTTGAGCTTGTGTTTGAAAACTAGAGAGTAGGGTAGGCCTATTGGTTCAACAAAACTGTCGATTATTTTTACATTCTTTCTTCTTGGGTTTTGAACGTGCAAAAAAGTTGGGACGAATTGTTCTTTCTTTTTTTCCAGCAAACTGCTCGAATAAACTGAAAACAAGCAAAACTAAAAGCATTGCTGACATGACTACACTGAAAATTGAATACTCACAAGCTTAGAAGTCTTTCAAAGACTGACGAACTCACAGATTTTAATTTTTTAGTTGAACATTATAAAAGCTTTTCAACATCATATCAGAATAATCACATTGATAATCTTGTTTGTTTTCTTTCAAAAGTTTCCTCGATGATGAGAAATCGAAAAGTTATTAGTATGAAAAATGAATTGCTAAATCAGCAAAATTTCGATGACAAGGATCTTTGATCTTTGCCGTATAATTTTCGCTAAATTGCAACTCGCAACACTAATGTTTATGCTTTTTATCATTTTTTTGTCACCTCCAATTTCATGAAACGAGTCGTTTAGGTGGTATCACATTTCGCACCATGTCAACTCATACCCTAAATTTCACGATCGAAAAATTTCTTTGTATTTTTTCACTGGAATTTGTGCTTAGGCTCAGGTATAGAATACGCTAACGAGGCAGTACGACTCAGTACGAGACCGTATACAACGACCAGCCTCATGTTTAGAGCTTTGGAGAAAAACTTCTCGAAATCTGGGTGAGAGTTTTCGCGGTGGGAAATGTCGTGACGCGGAAAGTTATGGATCCGTTTAGGTGAATAGTTTTTTCCTCTATCCACCTAACAGCCCCGTTTTCCAGCCATAACGGTCTCGTCTCTCAACCCAAATTTCCCTGTTAGCGAGTAACTTTAATTCGCAAACCCTACACACTTTCATACGCAACAGGGTAAAAAGTTTAAAACTTTTAATCGCTACAAAAATAGGTGCATTCTTTCAAATTAGCGGCACAATTTTCGTAGAACGCTTAAGTACTGCTTGCACTGTAGGAGAAAATAATCCAACGCGCTCCATTATCAGAGCCTCTACCAAACATACATATTCATTAGATGTCATATTAATATTTTGAAACCAACAATGAGCGCATTGGAATTTTCAGCAAAGAATAGGAACGAAAGATAAATGACAAAATGAGGTGTTAAACGAATCGTGCAAGGTACATCATGAGACAGGGGGCCGTATGCAAGTACATGCAGATAACGTTTTGCAGAAGAACCTCTCTCATAGCACCTGCAAGTGCAGATCGACTTGGCATTGATGTCGCTTCTTAGGGTGTTACTCTAAGCCGTACTGCGGGTAAATCTATGCGCAAATCCATGCTTCACCCAAATATGCTAATGATAGGAGTGCTTGTAAAGTATTTTTTTTTGTTTCTATCGTTGAAAAAGTTCCATTTTCTAATGATTAGTCTTTAGAATTTACATACTTCTTGTGCTAAAGATAAGAAATAGTCCGTCGTATATTCTATGGGAATCCTTGAAATATCTACAAAGTAAATATATCCCATGCAAATGTGAGCTTTACGCGTGGTGGGACATTTTGAACTTCTTCAAAAAAAACTTCTCCGCCTCTTTAAAAAACACACACTCAAACCTCCTTCCTCTCCAGCATCATTAAATTGTAGCCGGTTTTCAGTGTTGCGGATATTTGACTTGTACGGATGAGTTGCAACTCACTAGTGAAAAGCTGATTTGATCGAACTCAGAAACATTATTTCGGTTTAATCATCAAATATATGAATGACGTTTGAATAGCTTATTACTTCAAAACGCTAGGAAAACCAATAGGTTCATATCATTAATAAAAATCACATTAAAATCAGAAGAATATGTAGTTTTTTTATACAGAGTCATGGACGAGCCATTTGAAGTGCTTGCTACAAACACAAACGGAGCACAAATAGTCGAAATTTACCGGAACTCGACTACTTCTGACAACAAATCAAATTAATTCACTGAACACACCGTAAAATATGCATTTTTGAAAGAGAAATTGGATCGCAGTTCTATTTCCAACATTTGTAATCAGAGATGAGGTCATGAATCGCTGGGGTAAAAAAAGAGGGACCAATTTTTCATAAAATTGTATTTCAGCGATAAAATGAAAGAGATTGGAAGAAAAAAGTAGGATTTTTTTCGTAATCTGCTTTTTACAAAATAGGTCACAAATCAGGCTCAAATAGCTAAATCAAAACCAGATAGAGATAATCACTTATAGAATGCTATGTATTCCCTTTCCTTCTCTTTCACTATCCATTCCATTGAGAGGCAAAAATGAAAAAGGAAGATTTGATTTTTTTATGAATCACAACTTCACACGGGAATCAGAGGGGATTCTTCCACTTTGGTAGGCTCGACAGGGTTAACGTTCTGAGGAGCAGCGGGAACTTTCTTGACCCTTCTCCGTGCTTTGAGTATGGGCCTCTTGACGGCAACTTCATTCACCACTCCTCCGAGATTTGCTTCGATGTCCACTTTTTCCTAGGAGAACAAAATTGGAAAAGGGACAAACATTCATGAGGATAACGTTCATGAGTAAAGCACTTCAGCATCCAAAAAGGATCAAATTGTCTATTCTAACTTAACCCTAATCTTAAAACAGCTAGTTTTTCTATGCCCCAATCTTCTTTTCAAAGTCCATTCTAACCAATTGTTATCTTTCTTGTTTTCCCTCCGGATCATCAGCGAGAAGATAAATTTTTTCCCCGCTATTACAAATGGGGAACATTTTCTGGTAGTAGATAAGCTGACTTACTGCTTAGTTCCCGATTGAAAACCCGACAAAACTTAACAACTAACTCGGTATTTGCCGCAGCACTTTTCTTTCCAGGACCACTCGAAGGTGAACAGCACTGCAAGTAGAAATCAAATGGGAGGTGAGGAAAAGACCGGAGATTCGAATAGATAGTTAGTTGAAAGTACTTACAAGTCAGAAGAACGAAGCCGATTGACGCTAATCCGAAGAAGACGAGAAGGATCGCGATGACTTCACAGTGCGTCCAAAAAAGGTCCTGTAAATCGTGTTTTTCTCTCACCGCTCATTTATATTCTTATTTGGCTAAATGTAAGGTTAAATTCAAAAACTCACATCGTCAATAAGTTATCTGTGTTGTCACAACTCAAAACTTCTCTTAAATAATTTTCTGATCGTTACGTGACTAACTTCGGAAGGATCCTCCGTCGTCGTCATCGTTGATGAGGGCACCTTAGGAGTGTGGAAGATTAGAGTAGTATAGCTATACGAGAAGCTCCTTGGAGACGATGAAGGGGAAGACGGCTGATTGGCCGACGGGGTTTCAACCTTCTGCTGCTTCGTCTGAAAAAAGTTCTGTCAGAGAGTTGCTGAACTTATAAAATGTTCTTTGCCTAAATACAATTAGTCAAATTAAATACATATTCGGCTTTTGTTGTTTTCTTTTTGTATCCTCTCAAAACTTCAATGTGTGATAATTACAAAATGTAAACATAGGAAAACAGCAATGTTTGAAGCTTTGAAAAAATTTTCTCTTCTGTTCCCCCCCCCCCCCTTCAGTTCACTTCTCATTGTACCAGACCCTCTCGCTCGGAAAGCGGTCGTTCAAAAAAACATTTCAGCATTTCCCATTAACCTTTGTTGAACTATAATCGGGAACAGAGAAATGTCATCATCTTTCTGTTCAAAGCTCTTCTCCGCCCCATTGCGCGGTTTTTTCACTCTTTCTTAACTTGAATAATCTTACTTTTTGATATTCTTTAAAAAACTGGAGTTTTGTAGAACACAAACCAGGAAAATTCTTCGGTAGGGCTGAAGAATTTTTTCGAGATCGGTGTCCCATTTTCCTGAGCCATCGCAGAGATCTGTGTTGCAAAAGCAGGATATTCGCAACAACGCTCCTCTCAAAAGTTTATGTTCGCAGCCCATTGTTGCGTCTTTCTGACAGCTCGTTGCTCTGGTTAAGTTGGGGCTCATCAACTGAGTCATGTTTGAAATGTTGATTTCAAACACGTCCATACAGCTTATTCCGACGCATTCAGATTTACCTTGATCCACTCCATGGCACCGCTAAAAAAACGAACGGATATAACTTTATTAGAAACTTCTAAAAAGATCTCAGGCGATGGTCAACTATTGTGGTCTTCCCATAACTGACTCAAATTTTCTATCAAATTGTTGTTCATATTTCTGTGATGTTTCAGGCATGAACAAAAATGTGTTTAAAAGACAAAAGTTTTTTCCAAAAAAACTTGGGTTCAATTTTAATTGCTTTCTTTCTTCTTCTCTTCTTTATCAATCATCATGAACTCTGAAGTTGTTCAGAAGCGAGTTTTACTCGAAAAATTGGAAAATAAAAAACAAAAATTTAAAAAAAAATAAAATGTTCAGCAAGTTTGAGCCTAAACTTAATTTAACGTTCCTAGCTGAGTGTTAAAACTTAAGAGGACGAACAAGCTACAGAGCATGGCTTGCTTGAATTCGTGGTTTGCTCACTCAATGTTTTGGTATTTGATAAACTGTCACTGGTACGTTGGAAAAATATGTAGTGAATTTGCTTTTATGCAAAACCTAAATCTTCCTTTCTTGTTCAAATAAAATAGAGCTTAAAGTTTTTAGAGTAACTGACTGAGGATTTTCTGAGCATTTGACTCTGACGTTTATACAATCAGAAAAGCACGTTCAAATAAGTTCAGGCTCAAACTTCGTGAGTTTTTCTCTTCAAAAACGTTTCTAACCTTTTTATGGTCTATAAAACAAGAAAATAACAACTATAAAAACTTGAAACTTCCAACCCAAGTTTTTGAAGTATCAAATTTTTTTGAAAAGTAATTCAATCAAAACTGAGTCAGATATGGAGGACCCACAATGGTTAACCTTCGCCAGTTGTTGTACTTCAAAAAAATCATCAACAAAATGTTAATTTTTTCTAATACATCAAGTTTTGTCACATGATTAAATAAATTGCAATGAGTATATTTCGAAAGCTCTATCACATTCAGTGAATTGAGTTTAGGATTTTGCTCGCAAAAATTCATTTGTAGGACGCGCTTTGTATTTTAGAGTCTAACGTAATTTTCCAGTTTAAAGAACTGGAAAAATGAGCCATTCATAGAGATCATCCACCAGCACTGTAGAAAGTTTTGAAAAATGATTTTTCATTGAGCAAATGTGTCCAGAATAATGAGAAGCTCTTCCTTCCATGCCCTTTTCTCATAGCTCTCTTCTCATCATTCCAGATTACCAACATAAAAAATAGTTTTTTTTTCTCTGAATGACATAACATCTTTTTTGAGTTTTAGCAATCTAAGAACTTAAAGAATGTTTTGCTAAGAATAAGCAAAAAATTGTTAACTTTTCTGCAGGAAGTAAAATTTTTAACTTTTTTTCAGCAAGTTGAAGATTTTATTCGAAAGGTATTTTTTTACATGCAAAAAACTCAATAAGACTCATGATCAAATCGTCTAGTGACATTTTGAGACTCCAAGTGTAGTTTGTCTTCAAATTCTGTTTAATGAAGAATATTATGTCACATACGATCGCCAAACTCGGGATCCACGTGAGACTGCCAAGTAAAAGAAGTAGATGGAGTAAGCCAGCTTTGCCCAACTGTAATGTTTTGTTTTCTGAGGATTTATTACTAATGCTTCAGAATTTTTTGAGATGACTCTGAAACATTTTATCATAAAAAGCTAAAATTGTAATTTACAAGCACATTAAACAATTTTTTTCTTCAAAAATTCTGCGTTTTCGATGTTCGCTTCAAACCTGGCTGAGTTTGACAATAACTATGTTGTCCAAGACGTGCTCACAACTCGGATGAATGGGATTCATGAAGATTTTCTGCAATTTAGATTCCTGAACCGTGAGTTTTCTAGTTTACTTCAGTAATTAATCTGCTCTTTTTTTCCGAAGAATCAATGTCGTGTGCTAACAAGTTGGAGAAAAAAATTGCGCCGATCTCAAAAACTAAAAACATTGAGAATTCCATGCGTTGTTTAAAAAATTAGTGTTAAACAGTTTAGATTTTTAGTCTCAGAAACAATTTTATACGATGCGCTTTTTATGCCCACAACAGTTATTCGGATAAAAAGGTGCAGAAAAACACGAATGTGAAAAAAATCAAAAGTTATAAAGTCAATAAAGCTAAGGTATTATCA
Source organism: Allodiplogaster pararmata (assembly GCA_964056735.1). Taxonomy (NCBI): domain Eukaryota; kingdom Metazoa; phylum Nematoda; class Chromadorea; order Rhabditida; family Diplogasteridae; genus Allodiplogaster; species Allodiplogaster pararmata. The sequence continues at coordinate 25,302,939 of OZ057406.1, read as the reverse complement.
AAAAACTCGTGCAACGCTTAAATCGAACAGAATAAAAAACGAACCGCTTTCCTTTCGGAATTTATCAAAGAATGAAACACATGGAAAAGGTTTCACACCCTACCATTCTCATTATTTTTTGATGACTCGTCACCTTTCTTTTTCAATTTTATACGACTCCCACAATCATGTCCTCGTTTTTGGTACCCTCATTTTTTCAATCTCAAAAGGTCGAGACTGGTCAGCTTTACATAATAATGAACTTTCTCATAAACTTCTAGACTCTTATTCGTTGACTTCGATTTTTCTATCGCTTCGCAAAATTTTTCCCCAGTTTCCTTCATTTTCAGAAGCATCGTCAGCAAAAAACTACAAAGGTGAAACAATGGAGATTTCACGCATCTGCATGTACCGATGGGTCAATTCCAATTTGTTTTTATCACCTATGATCGTTTGTTGACACTACTGAGGACAGAATTAAACGTTTAAGGTTTTTCCAGTTCAAGACCATCTTGGTTCTATCTGTGCACTTGGCAGGCTGGACTTCCTGTGCTGCTTCTACTCTGGTAAATTTCCTGCAGATTCTCTGTTTTTCGCTCAACGTCTAATAAAAATAGCAGGAAACTCTGCAAGTATTCTTCTTTTAATAGTTTCACTGCTTCGAAACTATTTTTTAGAACCTTAGTTCACGTTTGCTAAAAACATCTTCAACATTTACCCGCATCAAAAAAGGGGGGGGGGTTCGCCAGAACTCTTCAGAATCTGGGAACGTTTCAACTCTCAGGAGAAGCGCTTCTGCTTCATTCATAGATATTCTCAGTTCAGTGACCGTCCATCCAACGTGAAGACTGTTTAAGAAGAAAAAAACTAGCAGATAACTTAAAAATAGCCGAAGTGCTTTTGTTTTTGGTTAGAATTGATCGCTTTTTTGAACAGAAAATGTTTCAAGTTTTTCATTGTTTGTTGTTACCTGACGCACTACAGTACCACACTAAATACAATATTCCCCCCTCTCCTCTCCTCCTTCTCTGTGCATGGTTATAGCATGTGCTCTTATTGTTGAATAGTTTTACAATTTCCTAAAGCTATAATATAGAATCAATGGAAGTCTTAGTAGTGCCAGTGTTGAGATGCGGTGTGGTTTAGTAGAGTAAGTTCGGACGTTTCGCTTTATTTAAAGCATCTCGTTTCGCTTTATTTAAAGCATATAATATAAAAGCTTTCGAAGTTTTTTTTGTTGAAAAAAATCATTAATCCGTTCAGGAATGCATCAAATATCCAGTAAGCCAGTTTTTCTTACACAATCCGTATTACTGCTGGGATGTCGTGCCCATCTGCTACTTCGAGATCAACGTCAACATCACTGACCGCAAGGAGGTCTTCTTCCCTGAGAAAGCACAATACGTGAGAGCTGGGTGCACCGGTTCAGATGTGCTTGGCTTCCGCGCATATATCAATGGACCCAAACTTTTCATCCATTTCAAATGCAACACGGAGAAATGCAACAACATCAGCCATTTCAAAGACCGACTACATGAAGTTCTCCGCCCATATCGACTGGCTATTTTGGTCGGAGTCTCTTCGAATATTCTTTGTATGAGGAATGAATAGCCGTGCTAAAAAAGATTTGTTTTTCGATTTGCTTTTCGAGTGAAGGAGATCTAGAAAGATGAGAAGTAAACTAGAACTAAATGGCAGACGAGAGACCCAGATCGGGCAAAATGAAGTTGAAATTGTGAAGGTTCGCTAGCTTCTTCTTTTTCAAGGCCTCCTATGAAAAGGCTCGCTAGCTTCTCCTTATTCAAGGCCTCCTATGAAAAGGCTCGCTAGCTTCTCCTTATTCAAGGCCTCCTATGAAAAGGCTCGCTAGCTTCTCCTTATTCAAGGTCTCCTATGAAAAGCTTTAGAAACAATTTTCTGAGAATACAGGTAACTTGTTTAGATATTAAGTTCTCTAAAAACCAATAGAATATTTTTTTGTTTTATTTGAATATTATTTTCAGCCCACAACTCCGAGGACGCCAACTTTCAAGGTCAGAGCAATTCGCACGGTGATTTATAATATTTTAGGGTTGTTGTTGAAAGGGATATTTTTTATCGTATCAAAACGAGAAAAAAAATTTTTTTTTGTTTTTTATCGGATCAAAACGAGAAGTAAAATTTTCTGTTAAATTGAAAACCAGCGCTAAATAAATTCAGTTTAGTTTAATATGTTTTATCGATTGCGCTGCGTAGGAACATAAATATGGTCAACTTGAAGAAATGCCACCGAATCAGTTCGAAGGAACATCATTCGGCTCTTACAGTCAACTTTAGTTTGATGTTGACGTTCATTTCCGGAGTTGCATTCAAAGGTGAGCTTGTTGAATTGAACAGAAGTCTTATTGATTTTGAGAACTATTGGATAACTTCTTGATGCATAGCGGGCTGCCACTGGTTATCTCAGGGTAGGTTTGTCCTGCATCTCAGGGAGCGCGTACCCTGCCGCAAGCGCGAGGAAGATTTATGGATAAGTTCTTGATGCGAAACAAACACGTGAGGAGAGCATTGAATCCAAGGCTGTATGCAAGTACCATTTTTTGAAGAAAGAAAAAAAGCGTTGTTTTTCAAAATAACATACAACTTTATTTACTTTTGTTAATCGGTCGTTTTCTTCCAAAAAACTGCTCAGTTTTCGTGAAAAACTGTTTTCTTCATCTAGTCATCTCTTCCGCTCCTCTATTCTCTCAGAAATCCTCCACAAATTTCGTGAAATCGAAGCAAAAATAATTTCGGAGTAAAGAAATAAACTGACTGAATGTTTTGCAGATTGAAAGCAGTGAAGGCGAGATTTTCAAAATTTTCAAAAAAAATTCGTTTCAAAATTCAACAAAAAAAGTTCGTGAAAAATGCGACTACGTAGAATGCGGAGACCTTCTTGATGAATAGTTTTACGATTCAACCAACAATTGCTCATTAATAAATTTTGAAGAAAGTGATACCTGGTCGAAAAAAAAACTAAGAACACAAGGCCTTAAAGCCTTCGATACTTCAGTCAAATGTTATCACTTCTGTTCACTTACCTGATGATTACTTGCAAATGACATCAACGTTCTCTCCCCTCTCACAAGTTTTTTTCTGTTGTTACTCAGCAGATCGAGGGCTCAGATGTTTCGATGTCTTTTAGCTATCCAGAAAACCCTCTGTACGGATCAATACTGTTCGAGTTAATTACTTTTTTTCTTGGAAATAGCGAGGAGCTAAAAAAATTGATAATAGCAAGGGACATAGCAAAGAACTAAAAATACGAAAAAGGTTTTAGGAAATAATATTAGCATTGTTGTACTATGAACATAACGACAACGCACTATGCAATAAAGTATATTAGAAATTTAGTTTAAGTTTCGATCCAAAAACTTCAAAACTATTAGTTTAGAGCTTATTAATCAACGATTATAACATAGAAACAACGTCACACATATAAAGCATAAAATGGTTGACCAGTTACTTTTGATGCAAATTTAAATGGTTGAATTAAAAAGCCAAATTCTCCTTCTTCGTATGCAACTATTTTGTCTTCCGATGAGTATTTTTGCAAAAGCTTCTAGAGAACCGAGTGAAAAACGAGTGAAAGCCGGTTAAAGATTTTTGTGTTTGCAATAAAAGACTTTTGGACCCTTAAAATACACAAAAAAGTATTTTTCTGGTGAAAGATATGCGCAGCGCTAGTCATGGGGGAAAAATTATTGGTCCACCATTTAAAAAGAAGTGTCACCAAATAAAATAGTTACGTACACCAAATAAAATGGTACGATCCACCAAATAAAATGCTCCCATCCACCAAATAAAATGCTTACCTCCACCAAATAAAATGCGTCCACCAAAAAAATTTTGTGGGCACTTCCACCAAATTTTTTTTCTTGTGAACTTCACCACGGCATTTTTTTCTCATCTGACACCAAAGGTTACTTTTTCTGCTCTCTGAGAAAAATTCGGTGGACTTTAAATTTTGTGAAAAAAAACCATACAGGTTGGTGTCAGATGAAAAAAAAAGCCGTGGTGAAATTCACAAGAAAAAAATTTGGTGGACGTGCCCACAAAATTTGGTGAAGGTAAGCATTTTATTTGGTGGAGGTAAGCAATTCACTTGGAGGAGGTAAGCATTTATTTTGGTGGATGGTAGCATTTTATTTGGTGGATGGTAGCATTTTATTTGGTGGATGGTACCATTTTATTTGGTGTACGTTACTATTTTATTTGGTGACACTTCTTTTTAAAACCTCATTTTCCCTCTCTAGTCTCATTTCCCCTCTCTAGTCTTTCTATCGAGAGGTGACCCATACAACTGCTCTGATATTGATTCATTCAATCTTGCCTTATTTATCTAAGCCATCCATGCCTCCCAAAACTGATCGGCCGAACAAAATTCTTTCTATACTTGACTTGTAAATACCATCAGTACCTCTGTCTTTCGTACAGCATATACTCAAAGATGTTCTTCATCAAGCGTTGTCCCCTCTACACCAAACTCTCGTGGCTCAGTCTGCAGACATTCAACACTTGCGTGAGATCATCTGTCAAGTGAGAAGTTCTCTTCTCCCAGCTTCTCTTCGTTCGCACATCTATCCAGCCATGGTGGAGACTTCGATTAGAGATAAGGATATGCTTACATCCAAGTCTAAGAGGGCGGTTTTACTCAAGCTCCCAGAGAAGGGTTCTCCTGAAGAGACGCAATCTTCTGACAACAAGGCAATCCGTCACATTTTCTCCAGTCTCGATTCACCGTACCTCGTGGAAGCATTCCATAAAGGAGAAGTAACTCATCATCGACACCCGGTCGGATCTCCGAGGGCACATTCTTCCACTGGCCGACCGATCAAACTCCAATTTCCTCTTCCTTCTTTGAGAGACGCTTTCCTTAAATCGGTCATAAAGTGTACTAAAAGCGTTCCCAGAGGGTGCTACATTCGTGCCGACCTTTCCCCAGCAGAGTTACTGGCAGAAAGTGACTGCAAGCTGATTACCTCCGATCCTTCGATGCCGCTATGTAGAGTTGTCGACTCTCACCTTGAGCCCTTATCTTCTTATACAAGACAAAAAAGAAAGACGAGCCTCGCCGACAGATCTTACATCCATCATCAAGCTACAGTTGTGAATTCTACTTCTCTCGACTCGCCTAAATTAATCAATTCGATGAGCCAGACTTCACCGCTTCACTGCCCTAACAACCAGACTCCGGCTGTCCTCCGAAGAAGCGACCGCATCCTCAATGCTGCAAGAAGAAAGAAGGTTCTAACTTCTAAATAGGACAGATTTAGAGTGAGTTCAGTGAAGCTTGATTGTATTTATTTTAATGCTAGATCGATTAGAAATAAATTGTATGTTCTACATCATCTACTAAGATCTCGCTCTCCTAGAATGGTTTTCATTTGTGAAACTTGGTTATCTTCTCACGAGCCCGATTCTCTTTTGACTGATGCTCTTCCTTTCCATGTATTCAGAGCAGACCGAGTAGATAGTTCTCGTGGTGGTGGAGCTGCTGTGCTAGTTGAATATAGTCTCTCTCCTGTACTTGTGTCATCCTTCTCTCAAGATTCCATTGAATGTATCACGATTGACATTTCATGCAATGACTTGTGAAAGTTGCCCTTCCCTTCCATCCGATCATTTCCTGTTACCGATCACCGAATGCTACCTTATCAAGTATGGAAGCTTTCATCAACTATCTTATCCCTCATTGCTGTTTGCCTGTCCCCGTGATTTTATGTGGTGACATCAATTTACCGAATATCGATTGGACTAACACATTCACTTCTTCCCGCTGTAACATTTCCAATGCCTTTTGCATTTCATGAACGATTATAACCTAACCCAATATGTTTTGACATCGACTCGCGATTCTAATACATTAGACTATGTTTTTTGTAACCATAATATTATTAGTGATTGTATTCCATGCCATCCATTTGCAACCAGTGACCACCTCTCTGTCAAGTTCTCTGTTTCAGATTGCTTTACTCACTCACCTCAACCCTTAGCCCAGTTGATGCCTAAGTGGCGTCAAGCCGACTGGGCTACTATCAATAACATGATCTTCTCAATTAACTGGACTGTTGTTTTTTCCACTTTAACCATAGACGAAAGCGTCTCTCTTCTGACCCAGTTTTTAACCTCTCTCATATCCCAGCATGTACCTCACTCTGTACACACAGAAAAAAATTGTTCACCAATAATAAGGTTCAATGCATATTGATCACATTTTGATCATTTTTGGTTGCGCTGAGAGCGCAAGAACTGAACAATATATATTGATCAGTATGTTTTACCTAAGCCGTATTTTAATTTTAACAAGGAAGATTGCGTATTTTCGCACCAAAAAAGTTTCATTACTGATTTTTTAAAGCATTTTTGTGAAACCTTCGCAAACTTCTAAGTATACATATTGTTATATTTTCATTTCATTTCATTTTCAAAACGAAAACAAAATTTCTCCGAGTGCCTAGAATTGAATGAATTTTGCTCAGTTTTTGAATGTATTTTAATCCTTGCTGACCCGTTTTGGCTCTTGTATAGTTGACCAGTCACCGCGTAGAAGTTTCAGTCACTTTGGCAGTTAACAAGTCATGTACCGCGGACATGCATAACTGCCAAAGTCACACGTGTTCAGTTAGCCAGTCCCCGCACGATTATGAATCCTGTTTTCGGCGAGTTTAATGTTTTTTGGCGCTTCTACAGGTCATTGGGCGCTTCTTTTTTTTGGCGCTTCTACAGGTCATTCGAACGGGTCAGTCGAACAGTTCGAACAAGTCTGAAACGTCAGTCAACTTTCTCTCTTTTTGTGTTTAAAGTGTTTAATATTTTGGCTCTTATATACTCACGGGCATACCCTGCGTCTTGTCTTGCAGACATTGGAATACTAGACGAAAAATTGGCTTTGAACGCTACGGTTTCGAAATTTTTCTTCATAGGTTATCATTTTGAGCATCAGAGACTCCGGTTCTTGAAAAATTTTTTTACATCATTAAATTATTTTCACATTAAATTTTTTTTAAATCAACAAATTCTTTTCATTAAAAAAACATGGGAAACTTTTACTTTAGGGACCCACCTTACTTTAGGGACCCCCGTGGTAGAAGAGGGACCCACCCTCCAGTTAAACGACCCAAAAGGGGGGTCCCTAAAAGTAAAAGACCAAAAAGGGGGGTCCCTAAAGTAAATTTAATTTTTAGTCCCACCCCACAAATGGGTCATCAAAGTAAAATACCCGGACCTTTTTAAGTTTAGGGACCCACCGACCAACACTTTTCCAGAAAAGTTCCTGTTTTACTTTAAGGACCCCCCCTGTTTTACTTTAAGGACCCCCCTATTTTACTTTAAGGACCCCCTGTTTTACATTAAGGACCACCCTGTTTTACTTTAAGGACCCCCTGTTTTACTTTAAGGACCCCCCTATTTTACTTTAAGTCCCACTCTTTCTAAATTATCTTTATAAATTTTGGGGAAAGGAAAGGGGGGAGGGGGAGGGGGGTTTACCTAAGCAGGGAAGGGAGGGGGGGCCTAAAAAGGGAAGGGGGAGGAAGAGGGCCCTACCTAAGCAAAGGGGGGGGTAGGGGCCCTAGGGGGGAGGGGGAGGGGAAGAGGGGCCCTAAAGGGGGGAAGGGGGGCCCTAAGGAGAAAGGGGGAAGGGAATTTTCATGAATAAAATCTCTTTCTCATCAAAAAAAACAGCAAAAAGCCATTAGATGCAGCGGAAAGGCGGAAAAAATACAACACAAACAAACAATAACAAACAATAACAAAAACATCACAAAAAACAAAACGAAATCATTTTAGATTCACTCAAAATCTTCGAGATAGGTTCCCCGCCAAAAAGCCATTCAAAAACTTCTCAACTTTTCCCTCTTTCTCATGCGTGTTATCTCTCAAAAACTTTTCAAACTCTCTCTCTCTCTCACACACACGTTCGGGATCAAAAAGAACGCAAAACAGTAGAGAGAGAGAGAGAGAGAGCGGATAGTTAGTAGAGGCAGCAGACAGCAGTAGCAGTAGCAGACAGCTGTACAGAGTTGAAAAACAACACACAAAAGTAGAGAGAGAGAGAGAGAGAGAGAGAGAGAGAGAGAGAGAGAGAGAGAGGACAGTTAGTAGAGGCAGCAGACAGCAGTACGGAGGGCTGTATTATCGGCTATCGATCCTTTTTAAAAGCAAAACAGTGGAGAGAGAAAGAGCAGATAGTTAGTAGAGGCAGCAGACAGCAGTACAGACCGAAATAGCAAAGGTGGGTCCTTTTTCTACTACATGTTTTCTTACAGTGCAATTGCTTTCAAGTGGGTCCTTAAAGTTAATTTATCCCAAAAACATTTAGGCTTAGTAAAAGTTTACGCTAACGAGGCCGTACGGCTTAGGCGAACGAGACAGTATCAACAAAAAAAAATGCCACTCTGCACTATCTGGCGTCTAGCATGCCCGTGAGTATATAAGAGCCTATCTTTAGATTTCTTTTAATTGTGTTTAATGTATCTAAATACATCAAACACAATTGGCACAATTCAAATGGGGGGCTTCGCTTTATTTGGGGGGCTCTTTTCGGTGCGTTCCAAAAAATGTTTAAAAAATACAAAAATGGTGTTTTTTCTTATGCGGTCTTGTTCGGCTAAGCCGTACGGCCTCGTTAGCGTTAACTTTTCCTAAGCCTAAGCGTTTTTTTTTTTTTAAAAGTAAAACTAATCTTTTAAAAAGTTGTTTTTAAAAACCCCTCCTTAAGTACAGCGCCCCCTCAGGGTGTTTCCCTGACCCACGCTGCGGTAAAAAAAATCTATGCGCTCTCCAAAAACCCCGAAAAACATTGAGAAAAAAATTGGATTTTTTGTAGGGAAATACCAAATCATTGGAAAAATTGAATCTTGAACTCTGAAATTTTTACAAATTTATGCGCTCGAAAAAAGTTATCCGGGTGCTAAGAAACACCCTGCCCCCCAAGTAAAGCCCCCCAAGTTAAAAAGAACCACACAATGTATCATACGGCCTCGTTAGCTTTTGAACTTTTTTGAACTGTCATATATATCGAATAAATCGAAAAACATTGTTTTTCTTGAGTTCGTGTAGATTAGGAAGATTGAGAATGAAACACAGCCTGCTTTGTATCCACTTACCGATTTTTCAGCATCTAATAAGCGACGTTAATTTTCAAGCCTCCGGTGTAGGAAAAAATCAAGTGGTTAGGTTTTTCTTTTTTTGAATTTCCCAAGATGAACGGTTTTTATATGGTTTTGAAGAGAAGTTTTGATGTTCAATGTATGAGCAAGAAAGCAAAAGGCATAAAATCTGTGTATATCGTATTTTGTATTGAGATAATCGACACCCAATTGGAAGTGATGGGGAAGATTCCGAAATTGACATCAGAAAACGGCAACTCTTTCGGGAATTTCTATGATTGATGATCGAACAATTAATTCCAAACTCTATTTCAGCAAAAAAAAAATTGAGACTCTTGAGAAGAATTCACAGACAACCTATTCTCTAGGGCTTTGAAGTGTTATTAATGTGATAATTTTTTTTTACAATCTTGAGTTTTTGTGAATGATAATGATTGATAGAGTATTCAAGGTATAATAAAATGATTGTCCTCGTTCTCTAAGTTGTAATAGTGTATTTTAGTTATACCAGTGTAATAGAATTTTTCTAAACCAGTGTAACTAGTGAAAAAATATCCCTTGAATTTTTTCAAATTCTACTTTGAATCTTTTGTTTGTATGCTTGTTGGAAAAAAAAAAAGTTTGTTGATTTGAAGTGTTCATTACATTCCAGAGAAACGCGAAATTTTTGTTTTAAATTGGAAGAAAAAAGAAAAAGAAAAAACTCAAGAAAAGGGAAGAAAATCTCGCAATTTATGGGCGAGGTTTAATCCAGCACACTTTTTCCAAGTGAACAATATTATTGACAACAACTGAACAGTTTCGCAGTTCGCGAATTAGCGCTAGGTGGGGCGAGTTTTACTACAGTTAACAATATAAAGGGCATTAAGAACATCGTCCCCTTTATATTGTTCAGAAAATGGATCAAAACTGAACAATTTTTCTCTGTGTGTACCGAAAAAGCAACACTTGAACTATCCTATTAAGATTAGAAGAATGTTCAGCTTTCTTCGTGGGTCCAAGTTAAGAGCATCCTCTCAGTCATTAGTTCGGAAAACTTCTAGAAAATTGCATAAAGGAATTTTCAAGTTCGAGTGTAAACGTGAAAGTTCGTTTGAATTGCCTTAGAATTTCAGACTTTTCTATCGTACCATAACTAACCGTACTAAGCCTAACAACAATATCGGTTCTTTGGTTGTCAACAACGTTTCTATAACCTCATCCTCTGAAATGTCCGACGCATTTTCTGACTTCTTCTCTTTCATAACAACACATTCCGTATCTGGCCCTCTTCCTCTAGTCAATGCATCTAACCCACTAGTTTATGATCCGATTGTGACCCCTTTGGATGTCTCCAAATATATCGATCGTATTGTTCTCAAAATCAATAATTCGCCTGACTCCATACCGAATCTACTCATCAAGATGTGTGAAGATAGCCTCTCAAATCCCATTGCTATACTTTTTTCCAACTGTCTGACATCAGGCCACTATCCAAAGGCATGGAAGATTGGTATTGTGAAGCCAGTACATAAAAAGGTAGTAAATCGGATGTAAATAACTATCGCCCTATCCCCCTTGTTACCTCTCTATCAAGACTTTTAGAGAAGCATATTTATAAACTGATTCTCGAACATTTGGAATCGAACCACATCTTACATACGAACCAATATGGATTTCGCTGTAAGAGGTCCACAATCTCTTTACTTGTGCATTCTAATTCTTTATATCTCACCCTTTTAGCGAGATAAGTGCCGTTTGATATCTGTCCAGTTGATTTCTCGAAAGCTTTCGATTTGGTCGACCATCGTTTCTTAATGCACAAACTGGAATCCTGCGGAGTTCATTCCTCTTTGTTGACTCTCGTATCCTCATTTCTTGCTGATAGGTCCTTCCGTGTTAGCATCAACAATATGTTATCGAATGAGAAAACAACAGCTATGGGAGTTCCTCAAGGAAGCTGTTTAGGTCCATTGTTTTTTACTGTGTTCATTAACGATATTGTAGATATGATACCACAAGGCGTTCATTGTTTCCTTTACGCCGATGACGTTAAAGTTTTCTCGGAAGATTCTAATCTTCTTCAACTCGCTCAAGATGCAATATCCGATTACGCCTCAAAATGGTCTCTGAGTACTTCAACGCCCAAATGTCTCGTGAAGCACTGTGGTAATAACAACCCCAGTGAATCATACTTCATCAACGATAGTTTATTGCTCAGTCAAATTGATATTCGTGATTTACGTATTAGTTTCCATTATTCACTACATTTTCCCAACCATATCAATAATATGGTTTCGAAAGCATTCAGGTGCATGAATATAATCTTCCGTTTTCTAAAAACCACCTCTATTACCATCCTGATTCGTGCATATAAGACTTACATTCTGCCCATACTTGATTATGGATCTGAAGTTTGTTCCCCAGTTGCTATCGGTTTGGTAAATGAATTTGGAAGAGTTCAAAGAAACTTCACTAGGCGTTTATTTGCTAGAGTTGGTGTCCCTAGAATCGATTATCTTGCACGGTTAGAATTTCTGAATCTCACTACCTTAGAATACAGACGTGCAATAGCCTACCTATGTTTCATCCACAAATCTATTCACAATCATGTTCATCTAGATACGTCAGTATTATTCAAAATTTTACCCTTTCCATATAAGAATAGGACATCACATTCATTTAGAATCGCTCTCCCCTTTAAGATTCTTAATCCTCACAGTACATGCTCCTCTCGATGTATAAGTTCTTGGAATTCTCTTCCATCTCAGATAGTTGCAACATCTTCTCCAGTTTTATTCAAAAAGGCTCTTGTAAATCTCCCCTCTTCTTCTAATTTACCTGTGTCCAGAATAAGATTATAACTCCGATGAAATGATTTTTACTGACTCTTTCCATACTTAATCTCTTTCATCTCCTTTTTTTCTAAATAAATATGCCTGTACTGAAATCGCAACTGCGACAAATCTCCATTGTATGCATATGTTTATATGTCTTCAAGGAATAAAGAATTGAAATGGTGGACCAATAATTCATGCCCCTAGTCTTGTAACATTTTTAGTTTTACCACGAATTGCCATGAATATAAATGAATTACGGTGTTTTTCACTTTTATTTCTACTTCTTGTTATAAAGTTAACGAAAAAGTAGCTATAAAAAACAACCTTATTTCTTGAAATTTGAAGGCAATTCGTGGTGATGCTAAAGAAGGTACAAAATTACCGCTGTGTTTATCTCTCCCCAGAAAAGAATTTTTCGATTTTTTTACGCTCCAGCACTTTTCCCACTTCTTTTACTATTCGTTCTGATCAATTTTTTTAGCGGGTACAGTATTGCAATATTGTATCAGTGTGTTGAAATTCATCTTTTGTTTTCACATTCCAGATTTGATTATTAAAACAAGCTTCTTTAGAAAAAAAAGTTCTCATGATTTCCGATTAATCAAGAAGCGTGTGCCACATAAAGATTTATGAAGGTTTATGAGAAAGAAGAAACAGTAAAAATAGGTGCCTACAGTAGTCAAGAAAAAGGTATGTTCACTAATACTGGAACCCTTCGTTCTTCTTAGAAGAAAATTTAAATGTTTATCGTTTGTTCACAAGAATGATGTCGATATCCGGTTATCCAAGATTAACGTTCTTTTTCATTGCCAGTTAGAAAATGAAGCTAACAGACTGGCACAACTCAGGTAATGAGCCTCAATGGGCACTTTTTGCGTTTAGCCCCCCCCCCCCTATCTACCAGAGGTTCCATGCATGGGTCATACGTCTGACTTATTTACATTTACAAAAAAATACTTTTACACTAAAACTTATTTTACATTAAAACACGCATAGACTTAGTGAAAAGTTTACGCTAACGAGTCCGTACGGCTTAGGCTAACGAGACCGTATCGTAAAAATACCACTCTCTTCTGACCCAATTGAACCTCTGGAAGGGGGGGGGGGAGGTTAGCGCAAAAAGTGCCACTATTAGACCTCAAGACTCATAATTATAGATTTCCTACTTTTTTTTGTTAAACTATGAATGCTTTAATAAAATGGTTGGGCTTCGCTATTGTTTGAGCTTGTGTTTGAAAACTATAGAGTAGGGTAGGGGTTCCATGACATCTTGCAGAGCGACACCTTGCACCGCGCACTTTGCAGAGCGACAACTTGCACCGGACACTTTGCAGAGCGACACCTTGCAGAGCGACTTTCTTGGCCTTTAACAAAGTGTCCACCCTACGGCCTGGCTTTAACAAAGTGTACACCCTACGGCCTGGCTCAATTCATTAGTATTCTTTTTTCTTTCTCTTTTTTTATTTTTTCTCTTTCTTTTTTCTTACTTGTTCTCTTTCTTTCTTTTTTCTCTTTCTTTTCCTTTTTAAAAAAAAATTATCTTTATAAATTTTGGGGAAAGGAAGGGGGAGGGGGGTTTTCCTAAGCAGGGAAGGGAGGGGGGCCTAAAAAGGGAAGGGGGAGGAAGAGGGCCCTACCTAAGCAAAGGGGGGTAGGGGCCCTAGGGGGAGGGGGAAGGGGGGCCCTAAGGAGAAAGGGGGGATTTTCATGAATAAAATCTCCTCCTGATCAAAAAATCTCTGGACGGCTAAAGTAGATTAAAGCCAATTTTTTTACTAAG
>OZ057406.1:25236843-25289027 GCA_964056735.1 Allodiplogaster pararmata | reverse complement strand
AATCAACTCGAATCGAAAAATTTTACTCACAGAAGCAAAATCCAATTCGAAACAAAAGAAAACATTCAGAAGATAAAATCTGGAAATGAGGAAAGTCATACATTCAAAATTGATAAATCATTTTCATATAACACTATTGCACGGAATAGCAATGAGTCCCCATTGGTGTAATGGTAACGCGCGCTCCCGGTTAGAGACGGGATGGCTGGGTTCGATCTCGCCCGGTTGACTAGCTTTTTTCTGTGCGATATTTCAATCAACTAAAAGTTCATCTGTTAGCACCCTTACCTCGTGGTGAAGTCTAGTCCTCTCAATAGGTTGCCCATATTCGTCTCCTGCTTCCTGCAAATTGCAAACTGCATCTAATTAATTTAATTCTTCATCTAACAAATTATTCATATTTAATTCTTCATCATCGATTCATTATTTTTTGTCGAATAGAAAAAAAAAACTTTTAAAAAAAAACAGCTTAACAGTGAGAGATACAGTAAGACAAGCTGAACCTGTATTTTCTTGGTAAGACCATACTCCCTGGCGGGCCCATTATCGAGCATACTGGCGTAGTAGCCATAAGTTATAACCTGAAAACGCTTAGAATACTGTAAAATCGAAAACACTTGGAGCTCTTATCGAATTCCACATTCTTCTTTCCGTTCTCCCCGACTACTGGCCGGGTCCAATATATACCTCTGCACTTCATTATCTCACAATATGAGTGCACCTCATGAAAAGCGATAGTTTTTTGTTTACAAAAAACTTTTTTATGATCATATCAGACCTGTCGAACTCAAATCCGTTAAAATGGGTGTTTCTCTAAATCGCCCCTATGCGCATAGATATAGTAAAATCTACGCGCCTATCTAGACGCTGTTAGTACTAACTGTTTTATATGAAGTCAAACCAAGCCCCCCCCACTGCATTTACACCCTGATGTACCTCGTGACCTGTGAGAGTAGCGACTGTGAAAAGATGCGCCTTCTTCTCTTGCAGAGCTTCCTCCCTCGCCAATGTCAGTGGATCCAGCATCACCTAATCAAGGCGTTTTATACTTAGCTCACCAACTGTTGAGAAAAGCGAACGTTCTTTGAGTGGAGGAGTCTAGAATAATGAGAAGCTCTCCATGCTCTGCTCATCACCTCTAGCTCGTTTCTCATCTTCCTGGACTACCCCGCTCAAAAAGCGGTTCTCTCTCTCTCTCTCTCTCTCTCTCTCTCTCTCTCTCTCTCTCTCTACTTTTGAATCAATTTCAAGCCCGGCTTTTGCTCGTATAAGGCTCAACAGTACATGCGAAAACGACTCAGAGGCCCGCAATGAGCGGGAATATTATTGAAGAGAGACTTACTGGTCGGAAATGTTTTTTTTAGGAAGACTGTTTCCATTCATGAATTTGGTCTAAAAATCAAAACATAAAGGTTTTCAGTAAAGGTCTTCAAAAGATCGCAAGGCTTTTCCTTAAAAAAATAGTAAAATGTCCCAATTTGTTATTTTCATTCTTATCCAAAGTCAAGAAAGAGTGTTTTAAACTCACCAATCTGCCTTCTGCGTCAGTGTTGTAGATATGTATTCGTTTGCCAGAGCGGGCCGTCAAGACCTTAATTCGACTGCTAAGACTTACAACGAAGTATTATAACGTCAATGCCACTAAAAAGACTTAATACCACTTTGACTGATTGAATGAATTTTAGAACTTAACTGAAAGATTATAATTTGATTACTAATTCCATAAGTCCCTTCTGATCAAGACCATGAAAATCAAGGAGTAGAACAGTTGATGCAGTTTTAAAGATAAACTGAACCTTTAAAATAGTGAACAAATTAGAAAGAAGATACGAGAGGGAGAGAGAGAGAGAACGAGAGAAAAAACCTCGATTCTGATCAGAACAAGGGTTTTTTAGTGTGCAAGAAAAAGGTACAGACGCCCGCCAAAAGTGGAAAAAAAATTTTCTCATAAGGGTCCACCCTTATGATAAAAAAACAGAGGCCCGCCGACAAAAGGTCTGACATGACTATCTAACCCCTGGACCAGAACCCTAAAAGTTCGAAGAAGGAACCTCGTCTGTGGTATATCCCTCGGAACCGACACTGTTGCGCACAACTCCCAATTGACCGATTACCTTTAAAAATAAATCCTTCAAGTTTACGAAAATGGTGATTTGAACTCATTTGTTAATATTTCGAAAGCCCGGAAACACTTTGAAGTTTGCATTTTCAAGTCCTACCATCTCTCTGCAGACTTCTTTTTCAAGCTATCTGTAGAATACCACTGACACGGGGAGCAGCCACTGGTTCTACCAGGTTAGGTATGTATGCGCGTAACCTGTCTCTGAACGTTATAACGAACATATGAGCACATCATACTAAAGATTAACTCATAGTAAGTAATATGAGCTCTTTACTCAAACAATTGATGTGGAAATTTGAAGGCCGTCCGAAGACCAGTCTTTACGACGCGTTACCTAGCTTCAAGGCTTTTTTTCAAGACTTCCTGTGGCTGCTTTAAGCGGGGAACATAGCAACCGATTCGCGAACCCATTTGAAAATCGCTACCGTACTCTATTCTCTTCCGACCCGTCTAAGTCGTCTCGGAAAAACAACAAAAATTAAAAGAGAAAAAGCTCTCTTTTTCGTACACTCACCTTTATTCCCTTTGGTCTGAACAATTCGAGGGCTTTGAAAAAACCAGCCACGACGGCTGCACCATATTTGTCCTGCATAAAATTTGAATTCGTTCAAAAGACTAGAACTACCTTCTCCTCTCCTAAAGATGGTCAAATTCTCAATTCTTTACACTTCTTTTTTCAATTCAAGTCTATAAGTGTGATGTAGCCCTACTAACCCCCGAGGAACTCGATCAATAAACTCTGCTCTTCTCTTCCTATTGCAATTTGACAAAGATCTACAATAATTTGTTGTAATATCGCTGAGATTACTTGATGATTCTTTCCGAATCATCCTTCCATTGACAAAAAAATTGATTTAAAGAAATTGAAAGAGAGAAGTCACATATTTCAACGAGACCCTTGTTGGGTCAATATAATAGCCCCCTCTGATAGTATAGACCATTCTTTGATGAGCCCCTCTCAGGTCAATATAATAGCCCCCTCTGATAGTATAGACCATTCTTTGATGAGCCCCTCTCAGGTCAATATAATAGCCCCCTCTGATAGTATAGACCATTATTTGATGAGCCCCTCTCAGGTCAATATAATAGCCCCCTATGATAGTATAGACCATTATTTGATGAGCCCCTCTCAGGTCAATATAATAGCCCCCTCTGATAGTATAGACCATTATTTGATGAGCCCCTCTCAAGTCAATATAATAGCCCCCTCTGATAGTATAGACCATTCTCTGATGAGCCCCTCTCAGGTCAATATAATAGCCCCCTCTGATAGTATAGACCATTATTTGATGAGCCCCTCTCAAGTCAATATAATAGCCCCCTCTGATAGTATAGACCATTCTTTGACGAGCCCCTCTCAGGTCAATATAATAGCCCCCTCTGATAGTATAGACCATTCTTTGATGAGCCCCTCTCAGGTCAATATAATAGCCCCCTCTGATAGTATAGACCATTATTTGATGAGCCCCTCTCAGGTCAATATAATAGCCCCCTATGATAGTATAGACCATTATTTGATGAGCCCCTCTCAGGTCAATATAATAGCCCCTCTGATAGTATAGACCATTATTTGATGAGCCCCTCTCAAGTCAATATAATAGCCCCCTCTGATAGTATAGACCATTCTTTGATGAGCCCCTCTCAGGTCAATATGATAGCCCCCTCTGATAGTATAGACCATTATTTGATGAGCCCCTCTCAGGTCAATATAATAGCCCCCTCTGATAGTATAGACCATTATTTGATGAGCCCCTCTCAGGTCAATATAATAGCCCCCTCTGATAGTATAGACCATTATTTGATGAGCCCCTCTCAGGTCAATATAATAGCCCCCTATGATAGTATAGACCATTATTTGATGAGCCCCTCTCAGGTCAATATAATAGCCCCCTCTGATAGTATAGACCATTATTTGATGAGCCCCTCTCAAGTCAATATAATAGCCCCCTCTGATAGTATAGACCATTCTTTGATGAGCCCCTCTCAGGTCAATATAATAGCCCCTCTGATAGTATAGACCATTCTTTGATGAGCCCCTCTCAGGTCAATTTAATAGCCCCCTCTGATAGTATAGACCATTCTTTGATGAGCCCCTCTCAGGTCAATATAATAGCCCCTCTGATAGTATAGACCATTCTTTGATGAGCCCCTCTCAGGTCAATATAATAGCCCCCTCTGATAGTATAGACCATTCTTTGATGAGCCCCTCTCAGGTCAATATAATAGCCCCCTCTGATAGTATAGACCATTCTTTGATGAGCCCCTCTCAGGTCAATATAATAGCCCCTCTGATAGTATAGACCATTCTTTGATGAGCCCCTCTCAGGTCAATATAATAGCCCCCTCTGATAGTATAGACCATTCTTTGATGAGCCCCTCTCAGGTCAATATAATAGCCCCCTCTGATAGTATAGACCATCCCTTGATGAGCCCCTCTCAGGTCAATATAATAGCCCCCTCTGATAGTATAGACCATCCCTTGATGAGCCCCTCTCAGGTCAATATAATAGCCCCCTCTGATAGTATAGACCATAATTTGATGAGCCCCTCTCAGAAAGCTTCGAAGTCTGTTTTAGCTTAAAGGCGAAACAGACTTGGACATGTTATTTGTTGGTACATATGTATGTACATTAAACTGCTGTTCTGGATAAATGTATCTCTTCACTTTACTAAATAGGAGAGACTGGCCTATAATGGTACCAGTTGTTATACCCGATGGCGTGTATGTACCCATTTGGGTGTTTGTATCCATTTCAGACAAGCTTTGCCCCCTCACCCTGCACATGCCCCACATAGAGCCGCCAATCTTGAGATCGACTCCGCCAGTGTCAAGAGTGACCCCTTTGCCGACCAAGTAGTACGTCTCTTCCAGTTCCCCATCCCCTTGGTACTCCAAGCGAATATGACGAGCCTGAGACAGCCCAATATAAATTTTTTAATCAGTTTTTGGAAAGTTCGAACTTCAAATTAGAACAGATATACGAATAGACATCATAAGAATAAGATTTCGCAAAAATTGGAGCACTCTATGTCTCGGCTGTTGACAGTCGTTAAATGAAGCCCGTCTAAGGCATGTTTGTACGCGCCGAGCGAGTGGAAAAAGGAATGGGGAAAGGAAAGAAGAATGGAAAGAGAAGTAGAGAAAAAAGAAACAGAACGGAAGGAGAAGAGAATGTAGATCATTCTCGGCGCGAACATGTTTGCGCCAACATAGCTGGTACGGTAACCATTTAACCCCTGGCTGTTGATAATCAAAGCAAAGAGAAAAATTCATGCATTGACCGCTTTCATTTAAATTTTTGGCTAAAATCACGATTTCCACTGTTACGTGATAATACTATAATCAACTGCAACAATGTTTCTTAAATAATTATGATAACATCAACCAAAACATTGTCAATTACTGGAACATGCCTGATGTCTTTCCACGTGATTGGCGCATCTGTTAACATGTGACATGAAGGGAAACTCTTTTTTGATTACTTCCTGGTCACTTGTTACCGTAATCTTGATCGAAGATGAGTTGGCGAAAGCTGCCTGAATCAGGAACTTAGGTTCGAATAGGTCTAGGAGAGACACCGATTAAGCTATATATAGTCTACATTAAAACCAGTACAATAATTGCTCGGACCCGATCAAGTGGTTACGGTGGAGGAAACAAAACGCAAATGATTCTTGGGCTTTTTTTATTTAAAAGAATAATTTGGCGAATAATATAATAGCCCGGGCGTGTCATAATGGCAGTGTGTTCGATTATTGTGTGAAGAGTCCCGAGTTCGACTCCCACCCCGGACAGATCCACCCAAACCAAGGGGGTTAAGAAATCCTGATAGTGCTCGTGCACGAATCTGACTCTCCCCAACAGTAG
The DNA here is from genome assembly GCA_964056735.1 of Allodiplogaster pararmata. Taxonomy (NCBI): domain Eukaryota; kingdom Metazoa; phylum Nematoda; class Chromadorea; order Rhabditida; family Diplogasteridae; genus Allodiplogaster; species Allodiplogaster pararmata. The sequence goes on along the minus strand of OZ057406.1, from coordinate 25,283,037 downwards.
CAGTGATCTAGCAGGCAGCCACTGGTTCTACCAGGATAGGTCTGTCCTGCATCTCAGGGGAGCGCGTACCCTGCCACGAAGCGAGAACAAGCGCGAGAAAGATTATTATTAATTTTATAATTTGGTGAATAATATGATCTAGTACTAGCATCAGCACCTTTCTACTAATAATACTGCTGAACCTACTTCAAAGCTACTCTGTGACTGCAAAATTTAACTCAGATCAACTTTTTCATGGTTCAATAATCTCATGTACCACACTAAGACCTATTATAATAATAATCTTCCTCGCGCTTGTTCCCGCCTCGCGGCAGGGTACGCGCTCCCCTGAGATGCAGGACAGACCTATCCTGGTAGAACCAGTGGCTGCCTGCTAGATCACTGCTAGTGTGATTAGCAGCAGTGGGGAGAGTCAGATTCGTGCATGAGCACTACCAACATTTCTTAACCCCCTTGGTTTGGGTGGATCTGTCCGGGGTGGGAGTCGAACTCGGGACTCTTCGCACAATGGTCTAACACACTACCAATTATGCTACGCCCGGACCACACTAAGACCTATTGATATAGAACAACCATGTTTATCTTGCGCCCCGGCTTTATTCGATAGTGTCTATGCATCATACCGACACGAAAGAATCTCATGTTGGAAATGAAAACAGATACACAACAACTATTCAAAAGAGACGTGAGCCTATCGACGGTAAAACTTCACTATGAGTAGAGATTCTCAAAAGTACCTGAAAGGCTACTACTCACCACCTCATCGAGTGTGATTAACGGTATTTGTAAAGAAAAAAGCGGTAACTGTATCCTTAACCCTCGCCCTTGAGGAGGTGGTAAACCGTATTTGTACACGAAACTTAAAAAAAAAACTGTTATCGTCATCTTTAATCCTTTCTCCTCAATTAGGTGATAAACGATACCTGTACCCGCTATAAAAAGCGGTACCTGTAACCCTTAATCCCACCTTCGATAAGTTGGTGAAAGCGGTACACCCTGTATGAGAAGAAGGATCCCATGAATGTACCTCAAGGTATTCGGCTACCCTGGGCGGTGCCATTCTCTCCGGACCCTGCTCTCCGACATCTCGTGTCACAGTGAAGGCTTCATCGAATGCCGCCACGATATCCTCCAGGCTTCCCGGATATGCAATCTGGAACATTTCACATTCTTCATTTGATTTTCGATCATATGATCACAGTTCAACTTTGTCTGCTTAAATTAAATTGTTTCTCATAGCAAGATAACAAAAAAGAACGAGGAAGAGGAAGAAAAAAGAATTAGAGAGAAGAAGAAATAAAGGAAGAGAATAATATAAAAAAGAGATAGAAAGCGACAAAAAAGGGAGCAAAAGATAGAGAGACAGTTTATGAGAGAAGAGAGAGCGAAAAAGAGTGTGGTGAAAAGAGAGAGATAGAAGTGAGAGGGTAAAAAGAAGAGAGAGATAAAAATGAGAGGGTAAAAAGAAGAGAGAGAGATAGAAGTGAGAGGGTAAAAAGAAGAGAGAAAGATAGAAGTGAGAGGGTAAAAAGAAGAGAGAAATAGAAGTGAGAGGGTAAAAAGAAGAGAGAAATAGAAGTGAGAGGGTAAAAAGAAGAGAGAGATAGAAGTGAGAGGGTAAAAAGAAGAGAGAGATAGAAGTGAGAGGGTAAAAGAAGAGAGAGAGATAGAAGTGAGAGGGTAAAAGAAGAGAGAGAGATAGAAGTGAGAGGGTAAAAAGAAGAGAGAGAGATAGAAGTGAGAGGGTAAAAAGAAGAGAGAGAGAGATAGAAGTGAGAGGGTAAAAAGAAGAGAGAGATAGAAGTGAGAGGGTAAAAGAAGAAAGAGATAGAAGTGAGAGGGTAAAAAGAAGAGAGAGAGATAGAAGTGAGAGGGTAAAAAGAAGTGAGAGGGTAAAAGAAGAGAGAGAGATAGAAGTGAGAGGGTAAAAAGAAGAGAGAGAGATAGAAGTGAGAGGGTAAAATAGAGAGAGAGATAGAAGTGAGAGGGTAAAAAGAAGAGAGAGAGATAGAAGTGAGAGGGTAAAAAGAAGAGAGAGAGATAGAAGTGAGAGGGTAAAAAGAAGAGAGAGAGAGATAGAAGTGAGAGGGTAAAAAGAAGAGAGAGAGAGATAGAAGTGAGAGGGTAAAAAGAAGAGAAAGAGATAGAAGTGAGAGGGTAAAAAGAAGAGAGAGAGATAGAAGTGAGAGGGTAAAAAGAAGAGAAAGAGATAGAAGTGAGAGGGTAAAAGAAGAGAGAGAGATAGAAGTGAGAGGGTAAAAAGAAGATAGAGAGATAGAAGTGAGAGGGTAAAAAGAAGAGAGAGAGATAGAAGTGAGAGGGTAAAAAAGAGATAGAGAGATAGAAGTGAGAGGGTAAAAAGAAGAGAGAGAGATAGAAAAGAGAGGGTAAAAAGAAGAGAGAGAGATAGAAGTGAGAGGTTAAAAAGAAGAGAGAGATAGAAGTGAGAGGGTAAAAAGAAGAGAGAGAGAGAGAGCGACCCAACCGACCGGTAGAATGCCCAATTGCGTCAGCGTTTGCTTCTGAGGCTCCTCCTCTCGGACATTCAGAGGGACGTAAGCAACGTGTAGTGCGCCAAGAGCAGCCACCAACTCCGCCTCAACCATAATTTTCTACTATAAAATAAAACTCAGTGAAGATAACTTCTCTCCTGAGCATGACATACTAATAGTAATCTTCCTTGTGCTTCTTCCCGCCTCGCGGCATACGCGCCCCCCTGAGATGCGGGACAGACCTATTTCACTATAACCAGTGGCTGCCCGCAGCTGATAACTGCTAGTGTGCAATTTACTAGTAGTATTCGCCAATCGCGACTATTGTGTAAAAAACCAGAGTTCGACTCCCTAACCGCCTAACAAAACCACCCAAAGCAAGGGGTAACGAAATGTAGGAAGCCCTTGCACAAATCTTAATCAGGGGTTAAATGGAGCCGCCCAATTTGGTATCCACCGCTCTTTTTTTTCCCCACATGTATCCGCCGCTCAAAGTTTGGAGGAAAAAAGAAGAGGTTGTGGAGGAAAAGGGTAAGCAAAGAGAGGGAGTTTTTTGTCAATAGTCTGTGTACATGTATCCCCAGACGGGACTGATCCGGTCACTATTTAACCCCTGATCTTAATCTCTTTATTCCTTCTATACAATGTGGTATTGAACGAAGTTTTAGTCACGGGTTATACTGAGAAGATCCACGAAAAACACAAAAACGCTACCTGCGGATATTTCGAGTGCGGGATGGTTAGGAGGAGCGGAGACGATATTCCAGCTGCTAGAGCCCTGCAATCACAACAACATGATCAAGAGAGAGAGAGATATGGAGAGAGAGAGAAAGAAAGAAAGGAAAAAGAGAGAGAGAGAGAGAGAAAGAGAGAGAGAGAAGTAGAGAATTGAGAAAAAAGGAAAAGAAATGTAAACTTTTTATACAAAAAATATCAGAGAATCGAACAAAGTTTCTCTAATCTGTTGAATTGTCAAAAATTTAGCGAATAAACAATCATCTATTAAAATTATCTTTTATAATTTCCCACTATAAAAAAGCAGTCTTCCAACGGCTAATTTTTGGTCTTGATGCTATCCTCAGCCGATTATAATCAAGCGCTTGGTTTTGGATGGCATGGAAATCAGTTACTTACCACATGCAACAGAGATGAAATACTAAACTGTCTACGAAATACTTAAATAAAAATTTCGTACATCAATCAGCTTTTCCACAATAAACTCGCGTATAGATAGATTCATGAAGACGAGGCGGCAAGAAAGAAGAGGCGGCAAGAAAGACGAGGCGGCAAGAAAGACGAGGCGGCAAGAAAGACGCTTAATCCTTCTGTCATCCTCGTTTTCTTTTTTGAGCAAGAAGAAAAAAGGCCTTGCAATACGCTCTCTTCTGTGTGCTTCTCTAAGAACTTGTGATGTGCAGAGTGCCTGACACAGTCATTACTCGCATTATCTATCCACTCTAAACACGCTGCTAAATAACTCTGACCTTCAAAAAAACATTCTTATCAGTCCTGGATGCTTGGTATTTCGGAACGCTGCTGTCTAGTCTTCACAGAACTCACAGAGAGTTCTCATTCTTCTGTACTGTCCAGAGAATCAGATGGAGCTGTTCGAATCAATGGCGCTTCATGTCTCATGACATCGAGAATAAAGCGTTTGAATTGAATTGAATAGAGTTCGCTGAGTTATTCCGTCCGCGAGCTTCAAAGAAATGCTTTCTGTTTTGGAAAACCCGATGCATTCTCAAAAGTAAAATGCCTCACATTTTGTTGAACTCTTGACATTCACTGCCTTCTCTCTCTCTCTTTCTCGACATGAGCAACTGATAAGAGACGTTTATCTTTTATCTGTGAAGTTTTCCCGCGATCTGATTGATACCTGTCAGTTGATGAAGTGCTCAGGAACGAACGTCATTTCTTGGAGAAGAACAAAGAGAATGAATCGTAAGCAGGCTGTTTCTAATCACTTTCAGATTTAACGCCTAGATCATAAGACTAATTTTACGTAACCGAAACACTTCATAGGGTGTCCTGGAGTGTGCAATATGAGAGACAGAACGCTTATGAGCGATAATTTGTATCACTGGCTCTTGGATAGCGCGAAGTCGCGCATAGAATTCACCCGCACTGCGGATGTCGCGCATAGAATTCACCCGCACTGCGGATGTCGCGCATAGAATTCACCCGCGCTGCGGATGATAGAAACACCCTGAACGTTAAAAGTGATTGAATGTCTTTGAGTATATCTCTGTTCGATTTGTGAATAAAACATACTTTTCCGAGAAGAAAAAAAAATAATTGTAAGATGTAATTGAGTGGCTCATAAAAGTTCACTCTCCGCAAGACTGAGATAAGTCCCACTCTTTCATTATCACTTTGGGTTTTATCAGTTCAACTTTCGTTGTGCAAAGGATTCATTCACAACCGGAAAATCTGAAGACCTATCTGTCTTAAAAGACACGATTTTATAAGACAGAAGTGCAAAATCAGTTTTGTACTGAACTTTTGAAGCTTTGAACCTTTAAGCTTGCTCAAAACGCCCGTGTTTTCTACACATTTAGTGAGAGAAAATAAGACTTCAATACAACAAAAAAACAGTTAGAAGATGAAAATTTGAAATATTGACCCGTAGCGGCTCGGGGCTACTAAGGAAGGGAAAAATTCACAATACTCCGAAGAAAGACGATTTTTCCGTTCGAAAATTACTCTGAGAAAGGACGGTAGCAATAATAGCATAGCTCAACAGAATTCCCTTGTATTTGTTACGAAAATGAAAAAAACGACCGCTTTCTGAAAGGGCAGCCTGGAATAATGAGAAGCAAGCCAGAGGTGATAGTCAGTGAAGGATGACTTTTTCCTTATTCTAAAACCTTCCGCTCTAGAAACGGTTTACAGTGTTGGTGACCTTCGACAAAAAAAAGAGAAATCGCATATTTTTCTTGATCTACACCTCCGCAACTAAATAATGACCGGTGTTCGAAACATGGTGTGTCTTGCAACCCGCACTAAAAAAATTTGCGCATAGATTTTTGAATTCGCGCTAAGATTTTCATGCGCATAGATTAAAAAAATGGCACGAAATTCAAATTTTCAAAAAAGCGCGAAAATTAATTTTGAACATTTAAATTTTGGCGACCTCCCCCCCCCCCACCCCCGGTCGCCAAAACTTCAAGCTTCACCCGCAAAAAAAAATTTGCGAACTCCCCCCCTTCCCCCGGTCGCAAAAACTTTGCCGCGCATAAAAAAAATTTTTTTTTTGTGAAATTTGCGCCAAAAATTTGAATTTTTTTGATTTTGGCGCCAAAAAACCGGGAAATTTTTTTGGGGGGCGTAGATTTGAATTCTTCGAAGTGCGCATAGATTTTCTTCTCACCCGCAGTGCGGGTTAGAGAAACGCCCTGGTTCGAAATCTATTGAAGTGACTGGTCACAACTGGCGGCATTTGTGTCATTCTTCAATTCTGTCATGGCTTTCCGGAACAACCACGAGTTTTTCGAGATAAATGTTTCACTGAATTCCTCACCTCGTTCGAGCATAAGCTCACCTGCACTATTTTAGTCAAAAGTTGTGAAACGACCGCTCTTAGAGCGGGCGACGATCTATGATGAGAAAGGAGCCAGAGGTTCAAGACATGGAAAGATGATATTGGATAATATTAGAGGTTAGGGCTTGCTCGAATCTTATTTTGAAGACCCCTTCTCAAATATCAATTTTTTTCTGATCTCAAAAGGTGTATAAAAAGATTCCACCGTAACTTCAAACTCCAAGAGCATCGACTCACAGTCTCATCGCATTTCTTGCAGCGAAGTTGAACCTTCTAACATCGTCGTAGTCTCGCGTGACAGGCCCTGTTCCGGCGTAGATCAAACGGCCCGATGGGATTAGAGACTCGTCCACCGGGATCATGTGCGCAGAGGACTTTGCCGATCGATTCAGCTGAAGGCATCCACTTCTTGAAGTTTTTGAGGATGAAATATGTTACAAGGAGTAGGTCATCATGTTAATTCTTCTGTTAGATTTACTGCCGTACTCCTTCCTAACACAAATTCTTTGCTGTCTCAATTCTTCTTCACCGTCTCACCCTCTTTTTAGTCTTCAATCTCAGAAATTATACCCTTAACACTCTGAGACTTCACATTATTCTTGCCCCAACACACGTATAAATGTCTTGCAAATTCATCCTAAAAATCAAACATGTTTCAAAAAAGCCACTCTGAAGTTATGACGACGTTTCAGAAATTTAACTCAATTCCTACCAAATTCCCAAGTGCTGTTTACTTAGGAACAGTCTTTCTGATGTATTTTAATTGCTTGTTTTGCGGGTGTCAAGACACAGCCAACACTGTAACTCTTCCAGCTACTGTATTCAACCACGTTGAAGATCTAGGGAGGTTCGTAAGTCATGATCACCCTGGTCAGGATGTTTCTTACCACCCGCCAAACAAGACACAGTCAACACTGTACCTCTTCCAGCTACTGTATTCAACCACGTAGAAGATCCAGGGAGGTTCGTAAGTCATGATCACCCTGGTCAGGATGTTTCTTACCCCCCGCCAAACAAGACACAGTCAACACTGTACCTCTTCCAGCTACTGTATTCAACCACGTAGAAGATCCAGGGAGGTTCGTAAGTCATGATCACCCTGGTCAGGATGTTTCTTACCACCCGCCAAACAAGACACAGTCAACACTGTACCTCTTTCAGCTACTGTATTCAACCACGTAGAAGATCCAGGGAGGTTCGTAAGTCATGATCACCCTGGTCAGGATGTTTCTTACCCCCGCCAAACAAGACACAGCCAACACTGTACCTCTTCCAGCTACTGTATTTAACCACGTAGAAGATCCAGGGAGGTTCGTAAGTCATGATCACCCTGGTCAGGATGTTTCTTACCACCCGCCAAACAAGACACAGTCAACACTGTACCTCTTCCAGCTACTGTTTTCAACCACGTAGAAGATCCAGGGAGGTTCGTAAGTCATGATCACCCTGGTCAGGATGTTTCTTACCCCCCGCCAAACAAGACACAGCCAACACTGTACCTCTTCCAGCTACTGTATTCAACCACGTAGAAGATCCAGGGAGGTTCGTAAGTCATGATCACCCTGGTCAGGATGTTTCTTACCCCCAGCCAACACTGTACCTCTTCCAGCTACTGTTTTCAACCACGTTGAAGATCCAGGGAGGTTCGTAAGTCATGATCACCCTGGTCAGGATGTTTCTTACCACCCGCCAAACAAGACACAGTCAACACTGTACCTCTTCCAGCTACTGTTTCCAACCACGTAGAAGATCCAGGGAGGTTCGTAAGTCATGATCACCCTGGTCAGGATGTTTCTTACCCCCCGCCAAACAAGACACAGTCAACACTGTACCTCCTCCAGCTACTGTATTCAACCACGTAGAAGATCCAGGGAGGTTCGTAAGTCATGATCACAATGGTCAGGATGTTTCTTACCACCCGCCAAACAAGACACAGTCAACACTGTACCTCTTTCAGCTACTGTATTCAACCACGTAGAAGATCCAGGGAGGTTCGTAAGTCATGATCACCCTGGTCAGGATGTTTCTTACCCCCGCCAAACAAGACACAGCCAACACTGTACCTCTTCCAGCTACTGTATTTAACCACGTAGAAGATCCAGGAAGGTTCGTAAGTCATGATCACCCTGGTCAGGATGTTTCTTACCACCCGCCAAACAAGACACAGTCAACACTGTACCTCTTCCAGCTACTGTTTTCAACCACGTAGAAGATCCAGGGAGGTTCGTAAGTCATGATCACCCTGGTCAGGATGTTTCTTACCCCCCGCCAAACAAGACACAGCCAACACTGTACCTCTTCCAGCTACTGTATTCAACCACGTAGAAGATCCAGGGAGGTTCGTAAGTCATGATCACCCTGGTCAGGATGTTTCTTACCCCCAGCCAAACAAGACACAGCCAACATTGTACCTCTTCCAGCTACTGTATTCAACCACGTAGAAGATCCAGGGAGGTTCGTAAGTCATGATCACCCTGGTCAGGATGTTTCTTACCACCCGCCAAACAAGACACAGCCAACACTGTACCTCTTCCAGCTACTGTATTCAACCACGTAGAAGATCCAGGGAGGTTCGTAAGTCATGATCACCCTGGTCAGGATGTTTCTTACCACCCGCCAAACAAGACACAGTCAACACTGTACCTCTTCCAGCTACTGTTTCCAACCACGTAGAAGATCCAGGGAGGTTCGTAAGTCATGATCACCCTGGTCAGGATGTTTCTTACCCCCCGCCAAACAAGACACAGTCAACACTGTACCTCCTCCAGCTACTGTATTCAACCACGTAGAAGATCCAGGGAGGTTCGTAAGTCATGATCACAATGGTCAGGATGTTTCTTACCACCCGCCAAACAAGACACAGTCAACACTGTACCTCTTTCAGCTACTGTATTCAACCACGTAGAAGATCCAGGGAGGTTCGTAAGTCATGATCACCCTGGTCAGGATGTTTCTTACCCCCGCCAAACAAGACACAGCCAACACTGTACCTCTTCCAGCTACTGTATTTAACCACGTAGAAGATCCAGGAAGGTTCGTAAGTCATGATCACCCTGGTCAGGATGTTTCTTACCACCCGCCAAACAAGACACAGTCAACACTGTACCTCTTCCAGCTACTGTTTTCAACCACGTAGAAGATCCAGGGAGGTTCGTAAGTCATGATCACCCTGGTCAGGATGTTTCTTACCCCCCGCCAAACAAGACACAGCCAACACTGTACCTCTTCCAGCTACTGTATTCAACCACGTAGAAGATCCAGGGAGGTTCGTAAGTCATGATCACCCTGGTCAGGATGTTTCTTACCACCCGCCAAACAAGACACAGCCAACACTGTACCTCTTCCAGCTACTGTATTCAACCACGTAGAAGATCCAGGGAGGTTCGTAAGTCATGATCACCCTGGTCAGGATGTTTCCTACCCCCCGCCAAACAAGACACAGCCAACACTGTACCTCTTCCAGCTACTGTTTTCAACCACGTAGAAGATCCAGGGAGGTTCGTAAGTCATGATCACCCTGGTCGGGATGTTTCTTACCACCCGCCAAACAAGCGTGTAGGTCGGAAAGATTAATCAATAAGAAAAAGTAGGCTTTGGGAGAGAGCGAGAGTGTGTGATGTAAGAGAGGATGTAGACGATAAGAGCATTTGTATTAATGGCTCTCTTTGAGAGCGCAGAAGATTTGCGCATAGATTTTCCTCGCAGTTCGAGTTTGAGAAACAAACTTGTTGTGATAACCTTGATGTAGCTTTCGACTGCACCCGAGAGCTTGGAAACAGCAGGAACGGCAGCGAATGCTTTGGCGCAATGCGATACGACGATAACGGCATCGAAGTTCTTCTCCGATAACGAAGCAGCTCGGACTAGATTCGTCGTCAGAAGGCTGCACACATGGGAAATGTATTTCATCAGAAGGCTGCACACATGGGAAATGTATTTCTAGAGGAACAGCTGACCTAAAACATGACAAAAAAAGATAGTCACTACTGTAAATTAGAGTATACCCTACTTCTCGTTGATCTCAAGCAACGGATTTTTATACAGAGCAGAGGAGCGGATTGTTCGTAGAAACTTGTGCATAAATCGTGTGGTGTGACGGGAACCGAACCCGTGACCTTTCGCATTCCGGGCGAATGCTCTCCCCACTGAGCTACACACTCAGGGGTTAATTAGTCATGTCCGATCGTCTCTCGGCGGGCGTCGGTCTTTTAACTCATTATGTAATAATTTTTTTGTAAAAAAAAGCCTTGTAAATCTAGATATTTAAATACTTTGAAAATTTGAGAAACCTTTGTTAAACTTTTTGCTCGGACCACTTCTATATGCCTATCGAATTTTAGAGAAGAGTCTATGTATATCCCTAGATCTTTAACTAAACTACGTGAACATATTTCGTCTTTGTCTATAGAGAGAGAGAGAGAGAGAGAGAGAGAGAGAGAGAGAGAGAGAGAGAGAGAGAGAGAGAGAGAGAGAGAGAGAGAGAGAGAGGGAACCCTTATGTAATATTTTTTATATCTCATAAAGGTGAAAATTTTTTCCAAAATATTTTTATCTCATAAAATTGAAACTTGAAAAAATTATATATGTAAGGCAAGGGTCTGTATACAAAAAAATTCGCCTCCGGTGGGCGTCTGTAGGATTTTCGGACAACTAAAAACCCTGACTCACACATGATAATGCACATTTTAAGGCCCATACAAAACCACTACTATTAAAATTAAAAACGACCGCTCATTTAAGCGGGGCACCTATAATGAGAATAATGAGAAGCGAACGAGAGACGATTGGCGGAGAAACGACAAATTCATTATTTTGAGACCCCCGAAGAAGCGCTTTGGAATTTTTAGCCAACTCAAATTATTTGAAGAAACTTACGAGGACTTGGATGCCATTGCTGAAAAGAAGAGGCAGTTGTTTGCGATGATAAGAACAATAAATTGACTAGGCAAGGCTTCTCTGCAAAACAAAAAAGTCGTTCTCAGTCATGTTTAAACATATACGAAGGATGCTTCAGGGCAGCTAAGCAATCTATGCTAAAAGCCTTCGCGTGAGCTGAATTATAAATTGAGAGAAGAGAAAGGACAAATTAAGTTAGTTTCTCAAAAAGACTTTTTTATAGCAAACAATTAAATATATGTGAACAATAAAACAATAACATTTAAACAGTAACATTTAAACAAAAACAAACAATAACATTTAAAAAACAATTAAATACATGTGCAATAAAGAAACAGGTTCTTCATATTAATCAGAAAGGGCTCCTAATTTTGAAGTGACACCAACAAGATAAATCTCTAAAATAAGGTCTGCTCCAAGAGTGAGAAAGCCGCTCAACTGTTCGAACACCGCAGAAACCCAACATCAAAGGAATTCGGCCAAAGACCATCAAGATGACGAAATTTTTGGCAATTTTTAAAAAAATCGCTATATTGGGAACCTTTTGAATTCAGATATCTCTGTCACTCGGCCCGATAAGCATTTGTTGTGTTCTCTCGCTTTTGAAGTTGTTTGAAAAAGTCTGAGGCAGAAAAAGATCAAGAGAATAAGAGAGAGAAAGACTGAGAGAAATACAAATGAATGAAGAGAGAGAAGAAAATAGAGGGAGAGAGAGAGAGAGAGAGAGAGGAATAAAGAAAAAGAAGGATACATCAAGAGAGATTGACTGGGAGAAACCGATAGGGATAAGGGAAAGATAAGAGAAGGAGAAACTTAGTAAGAAAAAGAACCAGAGAAAGAAATAGAGAGAGAAGACGTGGATAGAAAGGTCAGTGATACAATCAGAGAAATGAGAGAAAGAGAAGAGAGAGAGAGAGAAATCGGAGCTAACACGACGGGTGTCAGTGACACTGTATCACCGATAAGCACCAATTCATGCGTTCAATCATGCAGTAATCTCTCCCAAAGATGCACTCAACCCTGCATTTTTGTCTTGATCTCCCCCGCACTCTTCTGAAACAGGAAACAGGCTTTTATTGACTCCTACTGTCGTAAACTCCATCCGTCGTCTCATATAACCTTTGTTTGAATACACCCGCCTTCGGGATGTACAACACTTGACCGCAGTGAATAAACCATGAGCGTGTGTGTAACGTTTTATTCGTGCATAATATGTCGCAGTGAATAAACCATGAGGTTAAAAACAACTCGTACTGTACAGTTGAAACACAATAACATTCTCTCCTTGGTGACATTTAATAATTAAAACACACATAACATACAAGGCACATTTATTGTTCCCTTTTCCGCATTATCATCTGATAGTTCAACCGTCTGCTTCATTCATATAGTCTTATTGCTACATATCTAAGAAAGTTGTTAAAAGAAACATTGCATCTATTCATATTGACAACACACCTTATGGTGTCTTTAATACCTTCTTGACATAGGGCGCGATTCCTTGTTGAGAAATCCTCCTTTACCTACGTTTTGCTTACTCCAATGATGCTCCTCTAAATGCTATATACGCCTTCTTCTTCTGAGCTGAAGTATGGTGAGCTCTTCCGGCCAGCTCCTTCACAAGCTTGCTAGCACTTTTCGTAAATGATCCGTCGATATTGGGTTGCCTATATATACTTAAACAATGGAAACGAGGGCGAGTATTTCTAACTGGGATGAGCTCTATGTACATATGTATGCCATAGGAAACCTGGTTCAGAGTTATTGCTCCCATGGCTGACCGACAGATTGTTAAATTGGAAAACACTTGGATATAGGACTGGAATGTGCAACTGTGTCGTCGTTGCGAACAGTCCTAGTACATCGGTTGGTATCTCAACTTTCTATTTCAGTGATTAGTTCAGTCCGAACGTTGAACTCATCACGAAAAAGTCATTGGAACCGAAAATTGGTAGACGTTATGACATCTGGTGATCGATAACAGAGATAATGTATTATACATATTTGTTCTCCAACTGCTCTTCTTCAGACATTTAACTCGTCCGATAACTTTAGCACTACCTTTCCCACTTTATTCATTTCTTGCCCGTCTAAATCCAATTCTAATGGAGCCTCCCTTTGAGACACCTCCTCTTAGTAACGCTACTACCTAGGTATATTATTCGACGAGCACACATTTCGGTCCTTCAATCGTCTCAGTCAGCCTATTTCTTTGAGGTCAGTCAAGGTAACGCTTCTTTTGTTTCTGATGTACTCTACTTTCACTCTTGTAATTGGCGACGTAGTCGCTTTCACCGTCTCTAAGATACGACTATAAGCCTTGTATTCTTGCTTAACTCCAGCCGCGAATGGATATAATTGTAACTCATATCATGCAGCCATTGTAACTCCGATCCCACACTTCAACGCTTCTTCGTACATTTTCTGTAAGCCATAAACTACCTAAGACATCGGAGTCTGCTGCTCTCCGCGATTGCTCTTGGCGCGACTTCTTAAGGTACATCATTCAACCTCAGTGTCAGCCATCTCTCAATACTCTAGCGTTCTCCTCCTTCATCTTGATTTGGGTGGGTGGGCGGGACTCATACTACCACTTAAAGCATCTTGCTTTAACGCACGATAAACGTAGACTGAGTTACTTCCCTCTCTCGTCTTCCCGTATGCTACGCATACGCAACGCTTCTACAGTACACTCCCTAAGGCGCGTATTCAAACACCAATTATTGATTATTGCTTTGGTGAACAGCGTTTGGGCCTCTTTGTAATATTTGACACCTTGTTGGGATGCCGCATTATAGAAAAGCATCGAAAACACTATTCAAATTTTTTTTTCAATTTAAACGCTTTATCAAGATCAGCAAGCCACATCGGTAATATAACATCATCGATTATGGGATCTGTTGCGACATGTGACGACTCCACTCCTCAGCGTGCTCTGCTTTCCTTGGGAATTGGGGACTAACGGATTTTACACAGTAGTTCCTCCATCTCATTCTTCTGTCGCTCATGATGGCGCTACGATCCCGGAGCGCCAAATCTTCTCGGGAAAGGACTCTCACAGACGAGGGAAGAGACGGTGCAAAGAGCAACCGTGCATGGAGGGAGACGAATGAGAGAATGAAAATTGAGTTACTTTTTTTTTACACTATTACTTTTACACTTTTTACACTATTTTAAAAAAAAAAGAAAAATTTAAAACACTATTACTTTGAAAAAAATTGAGTTTTTATTAGTTTATGGAGAGCCACCTCAACTTCAAGCGTCCTCATAATAGCTTGTCTGACACCTGAACAATTTCTCTGGTCTATTCTTAGTTCGCATAGGTCACATGCACTTAGTGACGACCGCTCACTCGCTTAGTTTCAAAGAAATGAAAAGCAAGCGAGTGTTCTGTTTTGGCCTTCTGCACTTCCGCCCTGCTCTGACCTTCACTTCTTTTTAACTTCTCTTTTTCTTGGTCCTCTCTAATTAGCGATTCAAATTTCTTTAGCAGGGCAAGTCCGACCATTCAACAATTCGCCAGCCAGAATTCCAGACAAGTTATGTCACCTCGAGATATCAAGGTCGGGTGTTCAAATACTCTTTTGTTTTTGATTTGTTTGCTCGTGAACCAAACGTTTAAAAGTATTTCGGTGGAATATCATTCATTTGTGATTGAGAACACGCTCACGCTACCGGTCAGATAGAGATGGCTGAGTTCGATCTTGTACCGTGGAATAATATTTCATTCATTTTTAAAAACCATATTTCAACTATGCATCACTGATTTCAAAGTGTTTAACTGAGCATTTCAAATTTATTCATCATTAAATGTTTGTAATATCTGATAGAGCGACCAAAATGATCTATATGTATGTATGGAATGTATATATGTATGGAACTATACATGATATATATGAATTCATTCATTCATTTGAATGGAACTATGAATGTATGTACGGAACATGATCTATATGTATGTATATTTGTATGGAATCAGTAATTCTTTTTATAACAAACTACACAAGAGAACAGTCAAACCCACATAAAAGGTTGTCCAAGAAATGTTTCTTCACATCTTCAAGCAAAATCCCAAAGCGAAATGATAAATCCGTTTTAACTGAATCTTAGAAGCCCTTCAGTATGTACTTCAACCCGTTTTTTGACTAGAAATATGAATGAAATGATGCAAATATCACAACTTCAGCTATCGAAAATAGAATAAACAGCCGAAAGACCAGAAAATTGCGTTGTTAGCAAAAAATGTTCTTTAAACACTCGATAAGCTATGTAGTTAGTTATATTCTTCCATGAATTCTGTAATCTAAAAGAGTAGAAAATGTGTAATTCGAATGAAAAATCTCTAATTGTTGTCTCATGTGACTGCTGAAAAGCGTCTAGAGACAGTACCTGGAGCAGCTCAAGTATTCGATACACTCGACATGCTAATACACGGGCTGGAAAATGAAAACTGGCCCTGATACATGAAAGTATATGATAAAAGCAATTTGTACAGTATTTACATACAGGAAATACACATGACTCAACCGGTGCTGTAACAGATCAAATGTCTCTTGCATTCTCAAACAATTGAAGAATTAATCAATAATCAATTGAAGAATTAATCAATAATCAAAGGAAAGAAGTTATGAAAAGCGAGTGTTTATTTCCCAAACTTGCTCTTCTCCCTCCAAACCTAAACTGCTCAACTTCATTTTAAACCCCTCTCCCCCTGCCTCGAAAAGCTGTAGCTTTTGCATCCTTCTCAAACAACTGCTGATGACCTACGGTCGACTTATAACACAGTCTTTGAAGTTATACCTTAACAAAGTTAAAATTCAGGAAATAGAGCAGTTCGTTCCTGAAGAGTTCTGAGTGAGATTCTGAGAATCAGCGGGTCTTCGTCTGCTTCTGCAAAGAATAACTTCATAAGTTTCTTATAAAACCGAGGGTCTTAATCATGTTTAAACAGATTGAATGCCCACTTACTATTTTGCAGAACAAATTTTCGAGTTTCGGTGGATATCTGCTTGATTTCCCGAGTAAACTTCAGTAAAAAAAAAAAACTTCTTTTTAGCCGATCCTTTATATTGTTAGGGAAGGGTGTCTGTTAACAGATTATCCCGCTTTCGACAAGCCTCAGTGCTATTTTGGCACGCATTACAAAACCTCTGGTTCGAACACAAATAGCTTGGAATTTTTTTAGAAGGTCATTGGAAGACGAATGTGTCACTGATTGCTAAAAACAGCCTAACCTAATTCATCAAACTATCTATTTTTGAATTATAATTTTAATTACTAGGACGTTGAATAGATGATTGGCTCTGTAAAAATTATGAATTATGGTTCTCTCAGTTTATCATCCCTCTACGATGCGTGACTCCGCATTCACAAATCATTTACTTCCTTCATATTCTCGAATAATGACAGTCTTCTTCGATTTAGGCCCTCAAAATTGAGGGCTCAACTTGTGCTCAGGAGTTAATTATTCATGTCTGGCCTTCTGTCAGCGGGCCTCTGTTTTTTCCAAAGCATACGGGTAAAACCTTGAAAAAACCAACAAAAAAATTTATCATAAGAGGGGACCATTTAGCGAAATTTTTTTCCGCTTCTGGCGGGCGTCTGTGCCTTTTTCTTGCACACTAAAAACCCCCGTTTGTGCTCAAATACTGCCTTCTTCTATCATGAATGGATGTTCTAAGAGATACTTAAAGAACTTTCGGGAAAAACCTTCAAGTATTTTTTAAATGATTGAATTACCCATTTGAACTCACTGGTTCTCTTCAAGCTGCAATTCTTCTGCGAGTCTCCTATCTAGTTCCTCTTGAGATATTTGAACTCCTTCTGATTTCTCGCCAGCTAATTGGCGGGCCAGGGCTTCGTCTGAGAGCATCTGGAAGAATGTTATTCAGTAAAGAGAGACAAATTCTTCATCTGTAAGAAAAAAAGAAAACTTAATAAAGTTCTCGAAATTTTTGAATGGAGAAAAAAGTTTTTGTGCTCGAAAACTGGATTACAAATACCTGCGCAGTTTGTCGCGCTTCCTGCGAGCAACCAGAACTCTGCCTCTTCTCACGCACCAATGCTGCGATTCTGAAACGTTTATTTTTATACATAAAAAATTCAATATAGGTTAATAATTCATTTATTCAGACTTTTTTGATACAAAAATGCAAAAACATTCGGATCGCAAACTTAGTTTAACAGAAAAAATGAGCTCAAAACCGTTGAGAAACTAATGTTTTACTTCTTACTAGAGGCGATTTCATAGAGCTTTTGAAAAAAGAACACGCTTTCAGTAATTTTTTATGGAAAGCGAAACTCTCCAAAACAATTTTTAACCATTAAGAGCTCGAGAAAAAAAGAATCTGTTTTTATTCTAGCACTTACAAAAGCTATTCTACAGAGCAGTATCGAACCCTGCCATGTCTCCCTTACCAGAAGCGAGCGCCTTGCCACAACCATAGTTCACCAAAAGTCTTGTGTAACTGTTGAAAATTTAATAAGAACGACCGCTCTTCGAGCGAGAGAGTCTGGAATAATGAGAAGCGAGCTCAAAGTGAAGAGAGGACAAGGGTCGTTATTCTAGATGCCATCGCTTAAAGTAAGGTCGTTTACCAAAACTCTCAAAAGTGCTGGTGACCTATGAACACAACCCTACCGAGGACCAGGGGTTAAATAGTGACCGGATCGGTCCCGTCGGCGGATACATGTACACACACCATTGACAAAAAACTCCCTCTCTTTTATTACCCTTTTCCTTCATCCCTTCTTTTTTCCTCCAAACTTTGAGCGGCGGATACATGTAAACCCAAATTGGGCGGCTCCATTTAACCCCTGCCGAGGACACGAAGAATGGAATGGAAAGTAACGCTGAGTTGGACATGGCCTTTCCTCCCAGCTTCTCGCACTCATGATCTTTCTCATGGCGGTGCTTGAGGCAGAAATTGTGGCGGCAAGAGGGACAACTCACAGGAATCAGCTGTAACACAACATCTATTTGTATATTGCACTAACTAGTTTTTCAAACAAAATATAATGAACACGGTAAACTTTTTATACATAGATACTCCTTTTCACTCTGTGGAGGTTACGTTTCTAAGACGCTCAGTTCCAGATCGGCTTAGCAGTAGTATCCTTTAGTTTTGTACAATGAATTTCAATACAACCCCTCCCCCTCCCTTTTAAAGGCAGATCCACCCATAAAAATATCGAACGCGTTGCCCCTACCCAGTGTTCGCACACCCAATAGTCTAAGACCCCTGTCGATTACTCGTTTGGGCCTTCAATAATGGAAGAGTCAGGCCACCCCTTACCTCTTTCTGCTTGCAGCCTGGGAGGCTGCACTTGTTTTGGAATAGGTTCTTTTTCTTTTTCTCGCATCTGTTGAGGATGTGTTCGTTGACGGCGACGTCCGGAAGCTGACCTCGTGACGAGGGAACCGGTTGCTCGCATAGTGGACACACCGGCACTTGCACGTTCTCAACAATCAATCGATAACTCGGAAGTATAAAAGGAAGTTACGGTCACCTGTCCCATGTGCTGTTCTTACTAGACCGTTTTCTACTTGGACTGTCTTCTGTGATAGCTTCAGTTAGGTAATATGTAGTTCACCAAAGGTGTAGTGTAACTGCTGAAATTTAAAAAGAGCGACCACTCATCGAGCGAGGGAGTCTGGAATAATGAGAAGCGAGTCTGGAATTATGAGAAGCGAGTCTGGAATTATGAGAAGCGAGCTCAAGGTAAAGAGTGGAGAAGGAAGAGCTATTCATTATTCTAGACTCCATCGCTCAAAGAACGGTCGCTTTTTGAAATTCTCAACAGTGCTGGTGACCTGAGCTAGGTGAAAAAAGACCCAAAAAATTGATCAATTTTAGCTTTTGTAGCTTCCCAGGCATAGCTCACCAAAATGTGCTGAAACTAAAAACTTTTTCGGGCGGGCGACCGGGCGATCCTTGTAAAAGGGAGGGGGTAAAGAATCAATCGAAAAAATTTTTCTTCGTTTTACCGAATAATACCCGTCGCACAAACAAGTTTTTCAAAAATGATTTTTTTGCCGGTAATTTTTTTATTCACTCCATATATCTTTTCAGTTATATTTTCTCAGCAGAAAATTTTTTTTAGGGTACAGGGCGGACGAACGGAAGAAGTTTCACAAGTTTGGTGAGCTAAGAGAGCTACCCAGGACTTCTTTTGTGATGGAGTAAAAGCCTCGAGATTTCAGCACAAGCGCGTTTTGAAAGCCATGAACTAACTTGCTGAACTTTTTACTACAATATCTACTATTAGTGAATCATCTCATATGTAATGAGCTACAATACCCATAGCTCACCAGGATGTGTTGCAAAAACTTTTTTGGGCGGTTGACCGGGCGACTATTGGAGACCGGAGATTGGGGAGGGGGAGAGTCAGCAAAATTTTTGGTTGGTTTTCCGAAGTTGAATTTTAATTTCGCGTTTTCCGAAGTTGAATTTTAATTGAATTTTAATTTCGCGTAGAAAAAGCGAGAGTTGAACATTCAAAATTAGGTTCACTTACGAACATTCGTTTTTTTTAAAATATAAATTTCTGGTATATATCAGGGTGTCTTAGCACCCGCACAACTTTTTTCAAGCGCATAGATTTTTAAAATTTCAGATTGTTAACATTAAATTTCTCCAATGATTTGGACTTTCCCTACGAAAAACCTGGAAAAAAATTTCCAAGCGCATAGATTTCAAGGTTTTTCCGGGGGTTTTGGAAAGCACATAGATTTTTTTATCCGCAGTACGGGTCAGAGAAACACCCTGGTATATATTCTTCACTTTTTTCTTCATAAAATTTTTTTCTGGAAGACCGAGCGGGCGACCGGGAGAAATTTAACAAGTTGGATGAGTTGAGACAATACCTATAACATGTGAATAAGTACAATATCAATTGAATGAAAATATCTAGAAAATCTTCTATATACATGTTACGAAGCTTATTGAATTTTCTTCTTGATAAAATCGTTCACAAACCTTCGTACAAGTCAGCCTGAAAACTAACTGAAAAACTACACAATAAAAGTTTTTTGAGGTAATTTTCATTGTTTATTCGGCTTAGGCAACGGATACGCTAGCGAGAGTTAACGTCTGCAGGGAAAGACCGCATGAAAATGATGTGTTCGAGTTTTTCGTTTTCAGGCATCGTGTCAAATGTCTGCGCACTTTTCTCAATGTCAAATGTCTGCGCACTTTTCTCAATGTCAAATGTCTGCGGACTTTTCTCATTGTGAAATGTCTGCGCACTTTTCTCAATGTCAAATGTCTGCGCACTTTTCTCAATGTCAAATGTCTGCGCACTTTTCTCAATGTCAAATGTCTGCGCACTTTTCTCAATGTCAAATGTCTGCGCACTTTTCTCAATGTCAAATGTCTGCGCACTTTTCTCAATGTCAAATGTCTGCGCACTTTTCTCAATGTCAAATGTCTGCGCACTTTTCTCAATGTCAAATGTCTGCGCACTTTTCTCAATGTCAAATGTCTGCGCACTTTTCTCAATGTCAAATGTCTGCGGACTTTTCTCATTGTGAAATGTCTGCGCACTTTTCTCAATGTCAAATGTCTGCGCACTTTTCTCAATGTCAAATGTCTGCGCACTTTTCTCAATGTCAAATGTCTGCGGACTTTTCTCATTGTGAAATGTCTGCGCACTTTTCTCAATGTCAAATGTCTGCGCACTTTTCTCAATGTCAAATGTCTGCGCACTTTTCTCAATGTCAAATGTCTGCGCACTTTTCTCAATGTCAAATGTCTGCGCACTTTTCTCAATGTCAAATGTCTGCGCACTTTTCTCAATGTCAAATGTCTGCGCACTTTTCTCAATGTCAAATGTCTGCGCACTTTTCTCAATGTCAAATGTCTGCGCACTTTTCTCAATGTCAAATGTCTGCGCACTTTTCTCAATGTCAAATGTCTGCGCACTTTTCTCAATGTCAAATGTCTGCGCACTTTTCTCAATGTCAAATGTCTGCGCACTTTTCTCAATGTCAAATTTCTGCGCACTTTTCTCAATGTCAAATGTCTGCGCACTTTTCTCAATGTCAAATGTCTGCGGACTTTTCTCATTGTGAAATGTCTGCGCACTTTTCTCAATGTCAAATGTCTGCGCACTTTTCTCAATGTCAAATGTCTGCGCACTTTTCTCAATGTCAAATGTCTGCGCACTTTTCTCAATGTCAAATGTCTGCGCACTTTTCTCAATGTCAAATGTCTGCGCACTTTTCTCAATGTCAAATGTCTGCGCACTTTTCTCAATGTCAAATGTCTGCGCACTTTTCTCAATGTCAAATGTCTGCGCACTTTTCTCAATGTCAAATGTCTGCGCACTTTTCTCAATGTCAAATGTCTGCGCACTTTTCTCAATGTCAAATGTCTGCGCACTTTTCTCAATGTCAAATGTCTGCGGACTTTTCTCATTGTGAAATGTCTGCGCACTTTTCTCAATGTCAAATGTCTGCGCACTTTTCTCAATGTCAAATGTCTGCGCACTTTTCTCAATGTCAAATGTCTGCGCACTTTTCTCAATGTCAGATGTCTGCGCACTTTTCTCAATGTCAAATGTCTGCGCACTTTTCTCAATGTCAAATGTCTGCGCACTTTTCTCAATGTCAAATGTCTGCGCACTTTTCTCAATGTCAAATGTCTGCGCACTTTTCTCAATGTCAAATGTCTGCGCACTTTTCTCAATGTCAAATGTCTGCGCACTTTTCTCAATGTCAAATGTCTGCGCACTTTTCTCAATGTCAAATGTCTGCGGACTTTTCTCATTGTGAAATGTCTGCGCACTTTTCTCAATGTCAAATGTCTGCGCACTTTTCTCAATGTCAAATGTCTGCGCACTTTTCTCAATGTCAAATGTCTGCGCACTTTTCTCAATGTCAAATGTCTGCGCACTTTTCTCAATGTCAAATGTCTGCGCACTTTTCTCAATGTCAAATGTCTGCGCACTTTTCTCAATGTCAAATGTCTGCGCACTTTTCTCAATGTCAAATGTCTGCGCACTTTTCTCAATGTCAAATGTCTGCGCACTTTTCTCAATGTCAAATGTCTGCGCACTTTTCTCAATGTCAAATGTCTGCGCACTTTTCTCAATGTCAAATGTCTGCGGACTTTTCTCATTGTGAAATGTCTGCGCACTTTTCTCAATGTCAAATGTCTGCGCACTTTTCTCAATGTCAAATGTCTGCGCACTTTTCTCAATGTCAAATGTCTGCGCACTTTTCTCAATGTCAAATGTCTGCGCACTTTTCTCAATGTCAAATGTCTGCGCACTCTCTCACTTTTCTCAAACGATTGAAGTTTTTTGAGCTATTCAAGCCAAGTAATTAACTTTTTTTTTGTAAAATAAATTTTTTGAGTCCATAGAACTCGCGGCGAAACAGTGGTCCCGTCGAATTCGCTTTTTTTCAAACTTTTACTGAGGTTACTTTACGAGCTAAAAACGATTCTGAGAAGTGTGTCAAAACACTTCTCAGAATCCCAGAATGTCAAAACAAGTGTGTCAAAAGAATGAATGAATGAAAGTGCGAAGCTGAATCGGAAGTGTTTGAGTATGTAAAAAAATTATTTGAAACTGGAAAAAGAAGAGCTGCTCTCGAACCTGCAATTTTTTTAATATTGTATGCAGTACTAAATAAGATGTGATTCATCATTAAATCGCTGTATAAACATGTTTGCACAAAAAAATCTTCATTAGAACATGTGAAATTAAAATAGAATGATAATTAGAAGCATCTAGCGAACAAACATTGTCTAACTTAGCTGCCTGCGCTCTACCGTACCTCTAAAAAACGTCTCCACTATTTTTTGACAAATTTAGTCATTGAATTGAAAAAAATTAGATATATGAGAAATTTTCTTATGCGGTCTCGTTAGCCTAAGCTGTACGGCCTCGTTAGCGTAACCTTTGCCGAAGCCTAACCGGAAAAAAACAGTGAATAATAGCTGAAGACAGATGATTTTCCAAATGATTTTTTCACATACTCAAACACTTCAGATCCAGCTTCGCACTTCTCAGAATCGTTTTCAGCTCGTAGAGTAACCCTAGAATAAGTTTGAAGAAGAAAAATGCGAATACGACGGGACTACTATATTATAGCCGAACTCGCAATTTGACTGGCTTAGCCAGAAGCAAGAATGTCCATGTTTGACATGGAAAAGGAATACCTTTCTTTTTCCGCTGTCACAAAGGTGTGCGTCGTATGCGAAGTGATTGATGCAAAACGTCTTCTTGCAAGAGTCGCAATGTATCGGCAGGAAATCTGCAAATGATCATCTTCGTCTCTCACTCGTTACTGATCGAGATAATCTTAATTTTGTTCTGAGCATGTACTTCCACATAAATTTTTCTCTAGTTGCTTTGTTGGTACAATATGTGTTTTTGAGAGTTAGAAAAAATAGGAACCCTAGAATAAAAATACTACTTTTACTACTTTCAACAACGTAAGCATGGAACAAACCAAGTTGATTGCAAAGGGGGACACCACAATGCTCTCCGAGAGAAGGGAACTCAGCCATTGAGGAGCTGTACTAGACAACTTATTTGCAGAAGGAGTTCTGCCCGACCAAAACTGAAAGCAAATGCGGTAGAGCTGACTTTAAGAACGCTTCTAAAGTCATCATCGGTTAACTTCTAGAATAAATCTTCCGCTTAGTCAGCATGAGAAAAAGTTGGCTTGTTGCCAATCTTGAATACCGTAACATTGAATTCTGGTTAAAAGTAGCTGTAATTCCGAAGTTTGTTTTTCGAAGGGTTCGTTCACTTTTTAAGCGTTATAAACGAAAATGCTCCGCCAGGGACCTATTCTAAACTATTCACGAAACTGATAAATTTCATGAACTCACGAATTTCATAAATTCACTCCTAAACTCGTGAACAATTAAGTTGTTGATCCGGTGTCAAAGCATTGTTGCAGGGTCTTTCCGGCCCCAAGTCTCCCGGGACTGCTTCGTAGACGAAGCGATATCCTTCTTCGGTTAGTGGATATCGTTTTTGGGAAACGTCTTCCTGACAGTCGAAGTTTAGGCGATGCTTGCGAGGCCGCTTTACATTCTCCATCATCATCCCCAAAACAACGGAATACGTCGCCGAGATAAAACTCATCTTCGCACTTCAAGTCTGAAAAACAAAAAGACTTTCAGTCCTAGACAAGTATTCAGTGACAGAGAATTCTTTTGACACCAAACATAGAAATACCAATGAAGTATCGTATCAAAATTCGATAAAAATTGATTTGAAAAAAAATTAAAGGCAATAAAGTGACTCATTTTATTGCGTTGACTATGAAGAAAATTCTGCGAAAGCCGTAATCGAGAGTTAGTTGAATAAAAAGAAGAAAAACAATTAAACACCATTTGGAAAAAATTTACACCAAACTTGACAAATTTACACCAAAAAAAATTTTACACCAAAATTGGGTATCACGACTATTCACTCCCGGACAATTCACTCCTACGACAATTCACTCCGGACAATTCACTCCCAGACAATTCACTCCTACGACTATTCACTCCCAGACAATTCACTCCTACGACAATTAACTCCCAGGCAATTCACTCCCAGACAATTCACTCCCAGACAATTCACTCCCACGGCGATTCACTCCCAGACAATTCACTCCCGTTTTTTTGTGTTGTTTTTAATGAGTTTTTTTTGTAATTTAACTGTTCCGTTTGTAGTTTTTTTGTAATTATATATTATTTGAGGTTCCTTTTAGTATTTAATTGTTCCGTTTGTAAATGATTGAACTATTGCACAGAAAAAAGCTAGTCCGCCGGGCGGGATCGAACCCAGACCATCTCGACTCAAACCGGGAGCGCGTGTTACCATTACACCACGGGGACACATTGCTATTCCGTGCGAGAGTGTTATATGAAAGGCTCATATGCCTTGTTCTCTTAGTCACGCATGCTTATCAAGCGATTGCGTCATGAATGGAGCGTAACTCCAGAGTTCACGATTAAGACAGAAGAGAGATGGAAGATGGATGATAGATTTATTTATCATCTTTTTTCTATGCGATAGTTCAATCATTTGTCATCTTAACCAGGCGTCACTGCCTTTAAACTGTGTAACTTAGAATTTGAAGATTTATCATCCATCTTCCATCTCTCTTCTGTCTTAATCGTGAACTCTGGAGTTACGCTCCATTCATGACGCAATCGCTTGATAAGCATGCGTGACTAAGAGAACAAGGCATATGAGCCTTTCATATAACACTATCGCACGGAATAGCAATGTGTCCCCGTGGTGTAATGGTAACACGCGCTCCCGGTTTGAGTCGAGATGGTCTGGGTTCGATCCCGCCCGGCGGACTAGCTTTTTTCTGTGCGATAGTTCAATCATTTGTCATCTTAACCAGGCGTCACTGCCTTTAAACTGTGTAACTTAGAATTTGAAGGTTCCGTTTGTAGTTTTTTTGAATTATACATTATTTAAGGTTTTTTTGTATTTAATTGTTCCGTTTATAGTTTTTTTTTGTAATTATATATTATTTAAGGTTCCTTTTTGTATTTAATTGTTCCGTTTCTAGTTTTTTTTAAAAATTATATATTATTTAAGGTTTGTTTTGCATTTAATTGTTCCGTTTGTAGTTTTTTTGTAATTATATATTATTTAAGGTTCCTTTTTGTATTTGATTGTTCCGTTTGTAGTTTTTTGAAACTTTATATATAATTAAGCTCAGTAACAAATGAGTGTTTACAATGTTACACGAATCTCTTATTCTTCAAAAATTTCAAAAGCATCGGCAAAGAAACCGAAGACGATGAAGTTGTGTCGTACAGTGAGAAGACTCGAAAAGTAGTTTGAAAAAAACTCGATGCACAGACAGTAATTAAAATAGTTGATTTTGAAAACAGCTGAATCGTAATCGGAAGCTAATCACAATTCAGAGCCGATTGATAATTCTTTTAAATAAATGATAAAATACTTGTAAAGACCGATGTCAGACACACATCAAAATTTTTGAACAAACTTTCCAAATGCACTGCCTTAAACTTCATCTCCAGGATTTGTTGGTACTTGACTTCCTTGACCTCCTTGTTCCTCTATTTGAGTTTGAGCTTCTTACGAATGGAAAATGCGTGCTAAGGTAGACGGAATGGGTCTTCCATGTGAGAGGAAACATGAGGTCGAAGGGGTTGATAAAATATGAGGTCTAAGGGGTCCACGTTGATTTCGGAAAAAAACTTTCGAGTGTCGGTCCTACTCCAGGGTAGCATTGTGTGGGAGGGCGTTGAGAGACTAGGACAATACAGCTCCAAGGTGTCCAATTCCTCGTTGAAGCCGGATAGCATCTTGTCCACTAGACGAAATGAGTAGAGCAGAGAGCGGGTGGAAAGCCGACCACTCCAGTCATGGCGAACAAGATAGAATGTTGTATTTTGTTGGAAACCTTGTTTAATCTTTCCCTTACTTTCAAAATCCAAGATTTTACCTTCAGTCTCATTCTCCGTTGTCAGCTGCTCGGATATTCTCATTATGTGCAACCTGGAACTGTCGCAGTCTTCGTACACCTCCATCTTCTCCTTGAACCGAGTGATTCTCACGTTTTCCAATACTACTTCATGTGAAATTATAAAAACAAATTTTAAACAACTTGAAAATTTAAATCACTTGTCGTCGACTGTAAGAAAATTTTATTTATTGTTCAAAAGTGTTTGTTTGTTACCTCAATTGTACTAGTAATAAATGTGTCCATGACTTATTTGACCATGAGGAAGAATCGCGATTTCTCATTTCCAACACCTGAGGAATGCGGATTGTTGATAAGAGAAGACAGCATGAGATAACTGATTTTCACACGACTTGTGATACAGTACCAGTTTTAAACACTGTTTCTAGAAAAGTCTGAAAATTCTAGACTGCAGCAGACGAATTGGGAAAGCTCGACCAAGATTTTGAACACAACAAGAAATTTGGAGATGGTTACAGAATACTATTTTTTGCCTCTCTCAAACCATATATAAATGAGAACTTCTGATAATGTAATTTTCATAAAATGACATTCTTTGTCCACATAATCCATGAAGTAAGCCTTCTACAGAAGTGTTCATCTCTTATGATCGTAGTGAAAAGGGACATGTGGTGAGTCTGCATTTCAAGAAAGAGTTGATTGATAAGAGAATGAGAGAGAAAGAGGAAGGAGAAAATAATGGGAGTAAAAAGACACGATCACAGAGAGAGAAAAGCTCAATGAGTAATGAGAGTTGATATTTCGGAGAGTCTGACGAAATGCTCTACCAGTACAGACACAACCATTACTCAGAGTACAAATGAAACCTCTCCCTCTCTCTCTAGCTCTCTCTCTCATTTCAACTTTGAATATCATTGTTCTGCATAGCATCGCCAACCAGGTCCTATCTGATATCTGGTATCGATCATAGAGTGTAGTTATACTAGTGGAAACGTACTAGAGTAAGAAACAATGAAGAAGATTGAGATTTAAATAGCGAATCATGTAATGAATAACTTAGACTAACGAATTAATGACTGATTAATGGGTTATGTAGATAAATTATTTATTCGTTCTGAGAGTCTAGTCAATTTTCGTTCTGAGAGTCTAGTCGATTTTCGTTCTGAGAGTCTAGTCAATTTTCGTTCTGAGAGTCTAGTCGTTCTGAGAGTCTAGTCGATTTTCTGCTTCTCCTTATCTTCCTGCCTCAGGCAGCTTCGCTGCCTTCGTTTTCCCCACTTCTATTTTTCTCCCTGCCTCAGGCAGCTTCGCTGTCTTCGTTCTACCACTTCTAATTTTCTCCCTCCCTCAGGTAGCTTCGCCGCCTTAGTTTTTCTGCTTGAAAAAAGAAAGAGAAAGGAAAAATAAAGAGAAAAAGAGAAAGAAAAAGAAAGAAATGAGAAAGAGAAAGAAAAAGAAAAACAAAGAAAAAAAGAAAGAAACAATAAAGAGAAAGGTGAAAGAAAAAGAGAAAGAAAAAGAGAAAAAAAGAGAAAGAAAATATGAAGAGAAAGAAAAAAGAAAAAGAAAGAGAAAAAAGAAAAAGAAAGAAAAAGAAAAAACAATAAAGAGAAAGGTAAAAGAAAAAGATAAAGAAAAAGAAAAAAGAGAAAGAAAAAAGAAAAAGAAAGAGAAAGAAAAAAGAAAGAGAAAAAAAAAGAGAAAGAAAAAAGAAAGAAACAATAAAGAGAAAGGTAAAAGAAATAGAGCAAGAAAAAGAAAGAGAAAGAAAGAGAAAAAGAAAGAAAGTGAAAGAAAAAAGAAAGAGAAAGAAAAAAGAAATATAAAGAAAAAGAAAAAGAAAGAGAAAGAAAAAGAATGAGAAAGAAAAAAGAAAAAGAAAGAAAAAGATTACAAAAAAACTAGAAACGGAACAATTAAATACAAAAAGGAACCTTAAAAAATATATAATTACAAAAAACTACAAACGGAACAATTAAATACAAAAAAAACCTCAAATAATGTATAATTACAAAAAAACTACAAACAGAACAATTAAATTACAAAAAAACTCATTAAAAACAACAAAAAAATAAAAAAACGGGAGTGAATTGTCTGTGAGTGAATTGTCGTAGGAGTGAATTGTCTGGGAGTGAATTGTCGGGAGTGAATTGTCGGGAGTGAATTGTCCGGGAGTGAATAGTCATGGAACCCCAAAATTGACTGGGGCCTACTCTAATCTAGGGAAAATTTTACTTTAGGCCCCCACTTCACTTCTCCCCCACGTGGTGGAAGAGGCCCCACTCCTCAGTAAAACGGCCCAAAATGGGGGGTCGAAAAGTAAAGGACCGAAATGGGGTGGGCCTAAAGTAAATTTAATTTTGAGTCTCCACCACACAAAACGGGGGCTTGAAGTACATACCCGGACCTTTTTAATTTTAGGCCGACCAACACTTCTCCAGTGAAATGTTTGATTGAATTTTAACCCCCCCCCCCTCAAGGGCGTAAGTTACTCGAGCAAATTTCAATATATTTGTGCTTTGTTCATCTTTAAACTATTACAGATGAAAAAGGATACACGACGGAACGCACGGCGGGGAACACAGAGTCCCCGGAACAAGATTTAATGTGGACGGCTACATTCCTAGAGAGGACAAGATACCGATTGCTATCGAGGTTAGCTGATAATATTGAAAAATTTGGGTTTTTAAAACAATATTTTGTAGGTAAATGGATGCTACTACCACGCATGCACAAGCTCATACCAGGATGACGCCGTCATACTAGGCCGTACAGCTGCCGAAATAAGACGAGACGACAAGTTGAGGCTAAGCGTACTCGAGCCAAACTACAAGGTGAAGGTCTATCAGGAGTGCGAAATCAACAAGATGCTGCGTCAAGATGAGGAAATGAGGACCATGTTCTTGAAGCATCGAGTTCTAGTAAGTTTTCTTTTTGTTTTATCCTTAAGTGACTTGCCTTTAAATTTATAATCGAGGAGCCTCTTGATATCAACGATGCATTCTTTGGCGGAAGAACCGAGACGTTCAAACTACACGCAAAATGTCAAGAAGGATGGAGCATCCGCTATCAAGATTTTTGCAGGTTACTGATTATCTCTTTGTCATGGTCTGTTTTATGTTCAACAATCTACTTTCAGCATGTACCAGTTCACCAACAAGTACAAGCGATATCCTATCGGCGTTGGAGTCTCCGTTTCTGGAGAGGATATCCCGTGCCCAATCAACGATGCACAAGATTTGGGCGTAAATGGATTCCTCAAGTGCAGAGTATGTTTTCTTATTGAATTTGTAACGCTTTCCAGTTACTTATTTACAATCCTATTGTTCAGGTATTGGCACCGCACAAACTGCATCTGCCGGTTCTGTGTATGAGAGTGGGGGGAAAGTGCATATACGCACTATCTCAACAATGTGCTCTGGAAAAGTCCCCAGAGAGTTCTTGTGCGCATACAGATGAGGAGAGAGCTTTCGAGGGAACATGGGCCACAGAGGAGATCAAGCTCGCCTTGAGAACTAACTATACAGTTCTGAACTCCTATGAGGTAGTCGCTTTTCATATACATATATATCACAGTCATTCATTACTACAATTTAGGGAAGACATTATGCGGATTGGAGCCAATACGAGATGAATCCTGAAAGCGGGTATGTACGTCACGGCATTCTCTCCGAGTACATGAACACATTTGTGAAGCTTAAAACGGTTAGTGATTTTAATTATTGTTTAGTAATGTTGTTGATTCTCATATGATCATTTCAAAAATGAAGCTGTTTGAAGGAGGCAAGCGGATGGCCCAGAGACGTTGGCGATGACGCCATGAAGCAGGCCGAGTACTTCAAGCAGAGAGAAGGAGTGACGCTCGACCCTACAAAGATGGTGCCAAACAGCGCAGCAAGACAAGTCACAAAGCTGATGCTCAATTCCTTTGTAAGATTCTTCCTGGTGTGTTAGATAATTAAAAAAATTTATTTTGAATTTTCAGTGGGGAAAACTCGGAGAACGCTCGGGAAGGAAACAACAGGAAATGGTTGTCTCCCCCGAAAGACTGCACAGTCTTCTGATCGAGGCCGATACCGAGGTTGGGGACATTATTGTCCTCACCGATGAGGAGCTCTGGGTCTCCTTGAAGAAGAAGACTGGCCACTCCGAGTCGATAAGCACAACTTCCCTGGCGTCGGCAGTGCTCACGACGGCTTACGCGAGAGTGACACTACATATACAGTATCATCTCGCGAGTGCAAAGTTCCAGACTGCTGTATTGTGGTTTGTTTAAATCTTCTCGTTATTCTATGCTGTATATTCCGATTCTTTTTGTTTCACCCCTATTGTTTAGTCACGGATTCGGTCATCTATCTTCACAAAGACAGTGAAGAGGACCCTCTGGAAGAACTGAAGGGGAACTTTCTGCGACCTGAAGGACGAAATTCCTGGAGAAAGAACAGAGTTCGTGTCGCAGGGGCCGTAAGCCTACGCATACAAATACGTCACGGATGACGGCATGGTGAGAATTTTAGATTAAATGGTTTCAAACTGGAGAAACATGTCTTGATTTCTTGCAGGAAAAGAGCGTGGTAAAGTGCAAGGGCTTCCCTCCCACGTCCGAAGCATCTCAGAAGATTCATTTCGAGCAGATGCGCCAGTTTGTAAGGGAAATGAAGAAAGGAGAAAAACCTTTCCCTGTCACCGTCACCTACGACATAATAGTCACTGAGAGAAGTCACGCGGTGACATCTCTTCTTAAAAAGAAGAAGTTGAACACTGTGTTTGACAAAAGGGTTATTGTCCGGGGGACGTACAACACAATCCCATATGGATATAAGGATTGATGTAGATTTATCTAAATGAACTGTTGAAATTAGATTTTTTATTACTCGCTTTGCTTTTTTTTCTCCAATTAATAAAATACTAAACTATTTAGTTCATTTTCGTCTATTTTTTGTTTCGTTTAGTCTTTGAGATGATAAAATGTTGTTGCTAATCTTTGTGTTCTTTGTTCTACAAAGGCGAAAGAATACATGACGTATTCTTTACCGCAAAGAATGCAAGTTGCGAGAGTAGGAGATGGCTTTCTTCCAAGATCGTATCCATAGATTACGCGGGTATGAAAACAATGATTATTGGAAACACGTGATAAAAATGTCTAATAAAAGATTCAAAAATACACATCGGGGAGAGTGTATAAAAAGTGTGTCTTTCTGAGAGAGACAGCATATTAAGAGAAAAACGCTAGAGAGCGTGAAAGAAAATAGCATGTTCATCGTTGCTCTTTATAACTGAGCCAAGGTACAGGAAAATGAAAAACTTCATGAATTTTTTGCTGTGGGCCTTGATGTTGTAATCGGAGACCATTTTATTCATACGAAAATGTTGAAGTTGAATGAGTTTTAGAAAGTGCGTGGAGATTTTTAATTCTAATCATTTCTCACCTTAGAAATGGCGACGTAGGGGAGAAATTGAAAAAAAATCTGCGTATGTTTTAACAAATCACATTTTGTATGGTGAACGGTTAAAAAGAAATGATGAACATTTTTATTCAGGCTTTCTAATTTCTAAAAGACTTGCATAGATTCTTAGTCAGATAATTTCAAATTTGAATTCCACAAACTTTATTTTCAATTCACTCCGCTACGTCCATTTTCAATTATCGAAACAGCGTTTGTTGTGTATTTTCTCTCAAACAAAAAAAAATTTACTTTAATAATTATAACCCTCTGCAAAAATGCATTTTCTATTTTCAGGCCTTTCCACAATTTTTTTTGTTGGTATATTTTCTGTACTTTTTTGTTTTTTTTTTCACGTCTTTCGCTCTAATTTCACATCAATGCTATTTTTTGGCGAACAATTGTTTTTCAGTCAAAATTTAATTTTAACGTCTTGAAACGAACGAAATGTTGCTATCACTTTCGAAATTCTGGTTGTGTGCGCATTCTTCATAACAGCACCGCATTTTCGTGCCTTCGGAAGAGGGGAAACATCGTAGTGTTCTCTTTTTTTAAAACACGTAAACCACATTTTAATGTTGATTTCTAAAAAGCAAATCAATACTATCGAGATTTTCCATCGGGAAGCTTCAGATCTTTGTAATAGACACAATGAAAAACATTTTAACAATGGACTAGTCAATCCAGACATCTTCAATGGTTTTTAGGTGACTTATAACTGAATACAATCACGGCACCGGTTCTTGAATAGTTAGTGAGTATAAGCCGCATAGAAAATAGATTAGCAACCAAAGTTTGCTAGTAAGAACTAGAAAAATAGATTAGCAACCAAAGTTTGCTAGTAAGAACTAGAAAAAAGAAACTTTCTTCTATGTATCATTAAATGAATATCAAAACTATTCACAAATACACGAATGTGAATGCCGACTTTCAAAAAATTGGACGCTTTTTAACGAAGCATCAAAATTTGAAATTATATTGCTGATTCCGCCTGAACTAACAAAGACGGCAATGTTCTTATGGTCATGGTTTTCACCGTACGCATAGTAAGTTGGTGATGACCGTCTCCCCTATTCGCGCTATTTACCCTCCAATTCTCTGACTCTGCTCTATCCCCTTCATCCCCAAATCGCTCCGATTCGCTCCCAATCTGTCCGACGAGTGTCCCTTCTGAACTTGGCCACTTGCGAGAGAGGCGAGTCTGCGTGCCGGATCGGCGCTTCTCCATAAACCAGCTCGACAGCCTTCGCGAACTCGCTGAAAATAAAGGAAGAAAAAAATTTTTTTTCGAGACTAGACCACAATTCTGTCTGATTTCGAGAACTTTGAAACCGTTTCAGTTTCAAGACTCATCAAACTTAAATAAAATCTCTCATTCTCTTTTTCTCGGCTTCTATAGTTGGAATTTTCGCTTTCTTGGAAACAAGAACAAACTTTTAATTTTACTCATCATGGAGTCGAACTTCTGACGCGAGTCTACAAATGAGGGGAAAGCGTGATACTGCATAATTTACGCTCAGAGGATGAGTAAGGCACAGCTCCGTATCCCGCCATGCCAATCATGGTGGGATAGGCTAATCTGGACCTTGTCTCAGGGGCTCTCGCCATCGACGACCGTGCTCACAAAACCAAAGAGAGTGTGAGAGAGAGAGATAAGGAAGGAAAAAGACAGTAAAAAAAGAAAAAGAAAGAAAGAGAGAAACAGATAGGAACAGGGAGGGAAACAGAGCGGGAGAGATGAATTGTCGAAGATAAAAACATTAACAGGATGGAAAGCCTTTGGCTGAAATTATTTTATCCTGAGAATGTTTCGCTGAGCCATTGATACTATTGATTAAAGTCAATACAGAATACACAACCCCCTCCCCCATAACTTCTTCATTTAAGTCAATACAGAATACACAACCACCCTTCCCATAACTTCCACAATTTATGTCAATACAGAATACACAACCACCCTCCTTATGACTTTCTCAGTTAAGTCAATACAGAATACACAACCACCCTCCCCCAAGACTTCCTCAGGAAGTTATGTCTAGACTTCATCATTTATTAGTGTAGTTTCCATGAGTTCAATTTACAAGATATATCCAACTCGTCTTCAAATTACAATTCTCAGTTCGTTTGTATCATCATAAAATGTTATCTAAAAAGTTGTGCTGTGAACAACTATTCTTGATTGGTCGTAATTAAAAACAATACTCCGCCTTTTTCTCGATATTGAGGTACGTCAATTTCTCAACTAGTAATTGGTTTCTTAGAAAGTTGATACCCTCAAAAAGTTGATTAAAGTTCTCGAAACTTAAACTTCTATGTAGAGTGTTGTTTTTACAAAATTCACCTGCTCTACATCTTATACATTTTGAAATATAAAAGTTGAATTATTTTTCCTTCTCGCTCACTAAATCATGTTATGAAGATTTTTTGAATTATTTTTCATTATCTTCAAATGCTAAGTTACAAAGTTTAAAGGCAGTGACGCCTGGTTAAGATGACAAATGATTGAACTATCTCACAGAAGAAAAAAACACGCGCTCCCGGTTTGAGTCGAGATGGTCTGGGTTCGACCCCGCAAGGTGGACTAGCTTTTTTTTCTGTGCGATAGTTCAATCATTTGTCATCTTTTTCATTAGTAGAAGGCAAAAACAAAATAGTTCGCTTCATTACACAGATGCCAATCTTCGACTTTAACAATAAAATAATAACTTATTAATCCTACGTAAAGTTGCATTATTATACCGAAGTTCATGCTTTAAAAAAGCGGAAGTTTCTTCTTTCCTCGGCTATTAATTGTCTAAACCATCATCTTTCACCCTCAGGTACTAAGTCCATACTGATTAACCTACTCTTGAGTCCATAATGTTCAACGTACTCTTGAGTACATACTGATTAACGTACTCTTAAGTCCATACAGTTTAACGTACGTCAGCCTAAAGTACATACACTACTAGGATCTTCGTGCGAATATCAAGATCTTGAAGACATATTCTATTCAACCCTGAAAAAAGTGACAAGAAATGAGAGAAGTAATGCAACACCTGGCTCATTTTTTGCCACTCCATTTTTTAATAAGCGTTATGTTTCAGTTACCGGAGGGTAGCTAACGGATCCGCCCAGATCATTAACAAAAAAATTAACAAAAAGGTTAAGTTAGGTTGGGGTTATTAACTTGATACGGTCGTGTTTCTAAGCCGTATGGCCAGCGTGAACTTCACTAAGCCTAAGCAGACATACATAGTAACTGGTAAAAAGCAAAGTTATCAGAGCGCAGACACCCAAAGGGCACGCTATCTGGCCTAGCTAACTTATTGTGAGCACTCTCAAGAAAAATCTTTTTACTTGTACCTCATGTTGGGCCATCCACTTGAGATACCTTCTTTTGCTTAGGTAAAATGATGTTCAAATGTCCATGTCAGCCAACTTTTACGCTCTAGCGATCTTTCGCGAGTGCAGGGTTTGAGAAAAGTATAAGAGACTTTCGTAGAATTATCCATGATTCAGTTATTTGTATGAAAGCTCTATCTGGTTTTTCGGTGTCATAACTTTCATAGACGACAGGCAAGGCGACTTCTCGCTGCTCATTTTTCTGGGGTTTCAAAGTCTTGACCTCTTATATTGTCGAATTTCAATCATTTTTCTGCCCATGACCTCCAGCTTGCTTCTCATTGCTCGGAGCTTTCCAATCTATTAGTGGTCGTTTCCCCAATTTTTCGACAGGAGATCTATAGTGACTTATTAATACTCAAATACTTGACAGAAGAGGGTTCCATAATGAAGTAACTCAATCAGAGGAACAAGGCAACTAGGGCGTTGTACTAAAAAAAACCTTGATAAATTTTTAACCAGGACCGTGAGAGTTTATTTGTCGGTGACCTCGACAAGAATATCCTCGATTTTAAGCTTCGATTTTTTTTCTTCTTTTTCTTCACAGCCTCTGTTTTACATTCAACAATATACTCCTATCTATAAAAGCTTTCTAATTGATAAACCCAATTTTCCTCTGCATCGGGGAGTCTCTGTCTCAAGAAAATCGCTTTTTGCGATCCTCTCGGTCTTTTTCGGAAGCACTAAAACTTTTTTTAACCTCGTGAAAAATACGTAGTTCAACAATAAGATCATGAGCGTATCTAGCAGCATTGGCCCCCGTTCGTCAAGAGCTAAGGTCAACTTCTTGAGTTTATATCTTGAAAAGTGATTACGAGCTTACTTAGCAGCATTAGCCTCGTCTTGTTCAAGAGACGAGGGACGACCGTGGGTGCAGACGAGAAGAGCGAGGAGAACCGCTGCCACCAGAGACTGTCTCGCACTCATTTTACTTCCAAATCAGTATCCAAGTGGTCAGGTAGAAGTAACCTCAACAATAAGACATCAGCAAGAAAATCAATGAGGTCATTTAACCTCAAATGCATACATAAAACACTATCGTACGTATTTGCAGTAAGTCATCAGAGGTGTTGTGGTTACGCGCTCGGTAATAAAGAGACGTATGGGTTCGATTCCGCTCCGTTGAATCACTTTTGTTTGATTAAATTGAAGTCAAGCCTATTTCTTTTATACCATAGTGGTATGCTTGAATCGGTCCATTCGATAAAAATAAACACACAAACATGAACAACATTCAGCAGATCAAGTCGAGCACGAGAGAAGACAACAAATGAAGAGAAGATTGCCTTATCAATATTATTTCCAGCTTCATCGAAGTACTTGAGCAAATACTGAATCAGTGCCTTAAATACGCCAGTCTTTTTTGGGGATGGTGTCATTGTTAGCACTGACACGCTTGAGAAGTGGGTTGAGCTCTTACTCCGCTCTACTTCCTCTTTCTTCGCTAATTCGCACTCCGAGTCTCTGACTTTCGATTGTTTATCTTCTCGTTATAACTCTTTCTTCAACTCGCTAGCAAATTTGCTTTTTACTTATAAGTTCCTCGCATTTTTTCGACTAAGTTCATCTCTTTTTCTTTTTCCCTCTATCTATTACTCTTTTTATATAGCTTTTAATTTTGCTTGCACTCTTCTCAGTTATTCATTTCTCCATTCTACTATTCTAAATCATTCCACGAAACTTAGTTTTCCACTTTTCTCTATGAAAAACACATATGATTGCCCCCATAGCCTAAGAATTTTTGAGAAGGCACGCATTTTTTAAAGCTAGAAATAGGCTCATATATCGTAAAAAGTGCACCTGTTATTACAATACTAAAAGCTTTTAAAAAGAAAAAACCATTGGCACTACCCACCATGGGCTTAAAACAAACGTTTCTGAAAAAGGGTAATAGGTAGGATAGAAATCATATAAAATAAAAAATAAAAGAGAAAGGGAGGAGGAGAGAGAAATAAATTAGAGAAAGAGAGACGAGATAGAGTGAAAAAGCGAGAGATATAGAGGTAGAGAGAGGTAGCAAAGAGAAAAACAGTGATAGAGAATCAAAGAAGTATAAAGTGATTAAAAAACTCTGAGAGAGTCAGTAAGATATACATAGTAGCTAAAAAATAAAAAGAGAGAGAAAAAGGAAGAAATTTTTTGACATAAAGTTACTGTAGGATGAAACTTTCTCTCTCATTGAAACAAGAGGACATTCCGTAGAAGACTTGCTAATGAGTACACTCTACAGTGAAAAACAAGTATTGGACACCCACAGAGGAGTTCCTCAATGGGAAAAACGTCACAGAAGAAACAGAACACCCCTTCATGGTTTTCTCCGGAGTTTGAGAGTAACATATACATATTCACATACATACTTCATGCAAAAAGCTGGGAGATCGTGATCGATGATCTCCAAAATTTATAAACAAAGGAACGGTCTAAGCTTAAATTTTGTGTATTTCAACAATTCTTGTGCAAAACCTAAGAAACCTCTTCACTCTTGAACGATGTCTTTATTCACTGAGCTAGTATGTGTTTTCCCATGTACACAACATTTTTCACTTTCAAAGGCCCTTGGATTTTTTTAAAAGACATAGTTTCAAAGTAAATGAAATTTAACATATTCGAAGATTTTAATACTAGAACGAATTAACTTAGATATGCGAATATCGTAGTTGGTTAACACTAAAAAATCTGAGAAATCGTTTACTGAGTGAGGGAGGAAAATTATTCCTTCAGTGTACAATTCTCCATAGTGAATCTAACTGATGAGTAAATGCAATGTATTAATTTTTAATTAGTTATATTTTCGTACATCATTTGATGTGAAAACAAATCAGATTCTTCCGGTAGAGAATGAATATATGTACAGAGGTTTAATAACATTCGAAAGATTTGAAACTCAAAAGACTTCTCTTTGAAACTAAGTTCGAAATATGGCTTGTAGATTGATTTTTTCTTCGTTTGCTTTTTGCAAGGTAACTTGGTAAGAAAAAGAGCTGAAAAGTATACGGGCATTAACATTGTTTAGAAGATCTTGGACGGTAATTTTAAAACACGTTTTCTCCTCAAGAAAAAAAGTAAGATCAAAAACCGCTTTTCTTTTCGATATTTGCATGCAGTTGTGTACATTCATTTTATATTTCAAAACACAGCTATATGTAGTTTGCGGTTTTGATGAGGCCCAAGAAAAAAGTATGAAACGAATAATGTGGTCCTAATTAGAGGAAGAAGCCTCTGACCCCCCCCCCAAAGGAAGAAGCCTCTGACCCCCCCCCCCAAAGGAAGAAGCCTCTGACCCCCCCCCCAAAGGAAGAAGCCTCTGACCCCCCCCCCCAAAGGAAGAGCCTCTGACCCCCCCCCCAAGAGAAGCCTCTGACCCCCCCCAAGGAAGCCTCTGACCCCCCCCCCAAAGGAAGAAGCCTCTGACCCCCCCCCCAAAGGAAGAAGCCTCTGACCCCCCCAAGAGAAGCCTCTGACCCCCCCCAAAGGAAGAAGCCTCTGACCCCCCCCCCCAAAGGAAGAAGCCTCTGACCCCCCCCAAAAAAAAAAGGTCTCACAAAAAATTAATAATCACACTTCTAAACAATGATTTACCGAGAAAGTGAATGAATGTTTTGGAATGATGGGAACATGACTTACATATCACGACTTGGACAGCTGGGTAACAATGTTTTGGAATGATGGGAACATGACTTACATATCACGACTTGGACAGCTGGGTAACAATGTTTTGGAATGATGGGAACATGACTTACATATCACGACTTGGACAGCTGGGTAACAATGTTTTGGAATGATGGGAACATGACTTACATATCACGACTTGGACAGCTGGGTAACAATGTTTTGGAATGATGGGAACATGACTTACATATCACGACTTGGACAGCTGGGTAACAATGTTTTGGAATGATGGGAACATGACTTACATATCACGACTTGGACAGCTGGGTAACAATGTTTTGGAATGATGGGAACATGACTTACATATCACGACTTGGACAGCTGGGTAACAATGTTTTGGAATGATGGGAACATGACTTACATATCACGACTTGGACAGCTGGGTAACAATGTTTTGGAATGATGGGAACATGACTTACATATCACGACTTGGACAGCTGGGTAACAATGTTTTGGAATGATGGGAACATGACTTACATATCACGACTTGGACAGCTGGGTAACAATGTTTTGGAATGATGGGAACATGACTTACATATCACGACTTGGACAGCTGGGTAACAATGTTTTGGAATGATGGGAACATGACTTACATATCACGACTTGGACAGCTGGGTAACAATGTTTTGGAATGATGGGAACATGACTTACATATCACGACTTGGACAGCTGGGTAACAATGTTTTGGAATGATGGGAACATGACTTACATATCACGACTTGGACAGCTGGGTAACAATGTTTTGGAATGATGGGAACATGACTTACATATCACGACTTGGACAGCTGGGTAACAATGTTTTGGAATGATGGGAACATGACTTACATATCACGACTTGGACAGCTGGGTAACAATGTTTTGGAATGATGGGAACATGACTTACATATCACGACTTGGACAGCTGGGTAACAATGTTTTGGAATGATGGGAACATGACTTACATATCACGACTTGGACAGCTGGGTAACAATGTTTTGGAATGATGGGAACATGACTTACATATCACGACTTGGACAGCTGGGTAACAATGTTTTGGAATGATGGGAACATGACTTACATATCACGACTTGGACAGCTGGGTAACAATGTTTTGGAATGATGGGAACATGACTTACATATCACGACTTGGGCAGCTGGGTAACAATGTTTTGGAATGATGGGAACATGACTTACATATCACGACTTGGACAGCTGGGTAACAATGTTTTGGAATGATGGGAACATGACTTACATATCACGACTTGGACAGCTGGGTAACAATGTTTTGGAATGATGGGAACATGACTTACATATCACGACTTGGACAGCTGGGTAACAATGTTTTGGAATGATGGGAACATGACTTACATATCACGACTTGGACAGCTGGGTAACAATGTTTTGGAATGATGGGAACATGACTTACATATCACGACTTGGACAGCTGGGTAACAATGTTTTGGAATGATGGGAACATGACTTACATATCACGACTTGGACAGCTGGGTAACAATGTTTTGGAATTATGGGAACATGACTTACATATCACGACTTGGACAGCTGGGTAACAATGTTTTGGAATGATGGGAACATGACTTACATATCACGACTTGGACAGCTGGGTAACAATGTTTTGGAATGATGGGAACATGACTTACATATCACGACTTGGACAGCTGGGTAACAATGTTTTGGAATGATGGGAACATGACTTACATATCACGACTTGGACAGCTGGGTAACAATGTTTTGGAATTATGGGAACATGACTTACATATCACGACTTGGACAGCTGGGTAACAATGTTTTGGAATGATGGGAACATGACTTACATATCACGACTTGGACAGCTGGGTAACAATGTTTTGGAATGATGGGAACATGACTTACATATCACGACTTGGACAGCTGGGTAACAATGTTTGGAATGATGGGAACATGACTTACATATCACGACTTGGACAGCTGGGTAACAATGTTTTGGAATGATGGGAACATGACTTACATATCACGACTTGGACAGCTGGGTAACAATGTTTTGGAATGATGGGAACATGACTTACATATCACGACTTGGACAGCTGGGTAACAATGTTTTGGAATGATGGGAACATGACTTACATATCACGACTTGGACAGCTGGGTAACAATGTTTTGGAATGATGGGAACATGACTTACATATCACGACTTGGACAGCTGGGTAACAATGTTTTGGAATGATGGGAACATGACTTACATATCACGACTTGGACAGCTGGGTAACAATGTTTTGGAATGATGGGAACATGACTTACATATCACGACTTGGACAGCTGGGTAACAATGTTTTGGAATGATGGGAACATGACTTACATATCACGACTTGGACAGCTGGGTAACAATGTTTTGGAATGATGGGAACATGACTTACATATCACGACTTGGACAGCTGGGTAACAATTTTTTGGAATGATGGGAACATGACTTACATATCACGACTTGGACAGCTGGGTAACAATGTTTTGGAATGATGGGAACATGACTTACATATCACGACTTGGACAGCTGGGTAACAATGTTTTGGAATGATGGGAACATGACTTACATATCACGACTTGGACAGCTGGGTAACAATGTTTTGGAATGATGGGAACATGACTTACATATCACGACTTGGACAGCTGGGTAACAATGTTTTGGAATGATGGGAACATGACTTACATATCACGACTTGGACAGCTGGGTAACAATGTTTTGGAATGATGGGAACATGACTTACATATCACGACTTGGACAGCTGGGTAACAATGTTTTGGAATGATGGGAACATGACTTACATATCACGACTTGGACAGCTGGGTAACAATAAATTATAGTTTTCAAGAGTACATTACAATGAATAATACATTTTATTTATTTTGTAAAGCAAAGGTTGTGGTTTTTCCAATCGCTTTCTATTTCCATCACTCAAAACGGTAGTATCCGGTTTTTGAATAGAATCGAACAGATTGAGGTCGTGTTTTCCAAACAAAGATCGACAATCTAGCGTATATTAAACGTTCTCAAACTATAGAACAGATTATAATAAGCGTTTTCTCCTGATTCGGTAGCTTATGACATTGATATTGAAGCGGTTGAATCTGAACATGAATATCATGAAAGACGTCATTCGCAACCATCAAATTCCTGGCAGTAATTTTTTTAGCTTTACACGAGATTCCCTCTCGGAGTTACAGTTTGTAAGGATATTCAGATAGGTGAAAACAAGTGAGGTTTCGATAAACAAAAGGGTTATTTCTATGTGTTGCTTCTTGAAAATAAAGCCAAAAATTTGAAGGTTTTTAAAAATTCTCGGCTTGAAAACCATGCTTACATATCATCATGGTGAAGCCAATAGATTTCTAAAAAAGAATTCTTTAAATATAAAATTTAATTTGACTAACTCTTGCTATGCATACGTAAATATGTGATGTGAGACGGATCTTTTGCTAAAACCCCTTTTACCATCCTCAGTTGTGCGAAAGACACATGCGATATATGTATGTATGTACATACTGAGGCGTGTGTTAGATTACTAATAGGAGTAAGCAAGAATCTCCTCAATTATTGAAGCGAGGATGTCTCAAAAAAACGAGACAATATGAGCATCATTCAGCATCGGGATACAT
Source organism: Allodiplogaster pararmata (assembly GCA_964056735.1). NCBI lineage: Eukaryota > Metazoa > Nematoda > Chromadorea > Rhabditida > Diplogasteridae > Allodiplogaster > Allodiplogaster pararmata. The sequence continues at coordinate 25,240,566 of OZ057406.1, read as the reverse complement.
TTGTACTACCGGGGAGGGAGTGCTGTGGAATGTGAAGAGTGGGATCGGGACACTTAAAGGAAAGTAGAGAAAAAGAGAGAGAGGGGGCTGATTAGATGGAAAAGGGCAATGTTCACACATTGTGTTGCCATCTCTCATTGTGTGCATGCCTCCGCAGCAGAAGATATAACAGAGCACAGAGAAAAGAACATGTGAATGCTCTTTGAATTTTACTCATCCCCAAGCCCAGCTGTGGAGAGGGTACTTTGGCAGAGACCTCTTGTTATCAGAGGCCTAACACTTATCAGCGCTCCCGCAATGTTCTGGAATAGCAAATCAGCAAGTTCGAAGGGAATCATTCTATCCAATGCGCCACAATTACTTGGCTTTCTCTGGAACCCCCAAAAAAAAAATTTTCTGCGAATTCTGCATGTTTTTGTTATGCTTCATTATTTATAGTGTTTTCAATTCAGGAATTCTCGACGTTCTTTGTGCACGTGTCTTTACTTTAGCACCATTCCTAGTTATTTTTTCAATGGTTTTGCTGAGCATTCTGCAGCTTTGTCGGAAAAATTGCGATGGTGACTAATTTGCTTCTAATTTTCTCAACAAAAAATACCTTGCTCAAGTTTTGTTGATGAATCTGTGACCCAATTCTGATGAGTCTGATAGCTCTTAAAAAGACAACGGTAAGGGAAAAGAGTATTGTGATTATTTTGGTGATAAACAACGAAAGCACCCGAAAAAATTGTGAGATTTTTTAACATAATGTTTCGAATTTGCTACTGATAAAGCTTAAAATTATTAAGCTTCTCTTTTGCTAGTTAAAAAATTATTCATTGTTAAATCTGAGTTTGCTCTTTCTACATCATTCCAAAAGTTTACAAGCGTTAGAAGAAATTTTGAACTGATTTTTCAATACACATAAGTAATAAAAAAATACTTGTAACTTTTGCTTAAAAAAGTTCGAAGGGTTTGACTGAATAAAAAGTTGTCAACATCAGTTATTTTGAAAGAAAACTTCTCCGCAAACTCTACTCGAACAGGTGGACTTTTCATTTACCACAAGAATTGTTCGGATGGAAATTAAAACGAGAACCGTCTTTCTCAGAACTCCTCCAATGTTAAACTTGAATGTAGATGAAAGATTTATACATGTTAATTAAACTCCCACCTAAAATGCTCGTATTCAAAGGAAGCAAAAAAACGGAACGTAAAACGGAGAAAAAACGAAAAGGAAAAAGATAGCGAAACATAACAGGAAGACCAACCGGAAAACAGCGTCTTGGAGAACTCATGCTATGATGAAACAAAAAAGGGGGAAATGTGACTTTTTTGTTTCTTTATTTCGAAAAAACAATTTCGAAAAAATGCAATCGTGTTCCAAATATTTGTAAGAGTCTATAAGTTTTCGGTCTCGGAAAAGAATACAACAAAAACATGAGTATACATAAATTGAGTTGACAGAAGTCCGAACACGTTCGACATTTTGTTCTTCTAGCTCGTTTGCGATAAAAATGTCCATTCTACTATTACTAAGCAGTTATGAAATAGTCCATTATATAATTCAACAGAAAGAAAAGTAGGAAGAAAGGGGGCAAAAAAGGATTTTTAGAATAAGGTCAGATTTTGGATGGTGGCTCAAGAATGAAGAGTACTGTCCGGAAAACGAAGACGCGGGTACATTTGGAGTCGAATCACCGGGAAAACGAAGACACGGGTACATTTGGAGTCGAATCACCGGGAAAACGAAGACACGGGTACATTTGGAGTCGAATCACCGGGAAAACGAAGACACGGGTACATTTGGAGTCGAATCACCGGGAAAACGAAGACACGGGTACATTTGGAGTCGAATCACCGGGAAAACGAAGACACGGGTACATTTGGAGTCGAATCACCGGGAAAACGAAGACACGGGTACATTTGGAGTCGAATCACCGGGAAAACGAAGACACGGGTACATTTGGAGTCGAATCACCGGGAAAACGAAGACACGGGTACATTTGGAGTCGAATCACCGGGAAAACGAAGACACGGGTACATTTGAGTCGAATCACCGGGAAAACGAAGACACGGGTACATTTGGAGTCGAATCACCGGGAAAACGAAGACACGGGTACATTTGGAGTCGAATCACCGGGAAAACGAAGACACGGGTACATTTGGAGTCGAATCACCGGGAAAACGAAGACACGGGTACATTTGGAGTCGAATCACCGGGAAAACGAAGACACGGGTACATTTGGAGTCGAATCACCGGGAAAACGAAGACACGGGTACATTTGGAGTCGAATCACCGGGAAAACGAAGACACGGGTACATTTGGAGTCGAATCACCGGGAAAACGAAGACACGGGTACATTTGGAGTCGAATCACCGGGAAAACGAAGACACGGGTACTTTTGGAGTCGAATCACCGGGAAAACGAAGACACGGGTACATTTGGAGTCGAATCACCGGGAAAAAGAAGACACGGGTACATTTGGAGTCGAATCACCGGGAAAACGAAGACACGGGTACATTTGGAGTCGAATCACCGGGAAAACGAAGACACGGGTACATTTGGAGTCGAATCACCGGGAAAACGAAGACACGGGTACATTTGGAGTCGAATCACCGGGAAAACGAAGACACGGGTACATTTGGAGTCGAATCACCGGGAAAACGAAGACACGGGTACATTTGGAGTCGAATCACCGGGAAAACGAAGACACGGGTACATTTGGAGTCGAATCACCGGTAAAACGAAGACACGGGTACATTTGGAGTCGAATCACCGGGAAAACGAAGACACGGGTACATTTGGAGTCGAATCACCGGGAAAACGAAGACACGGGTACATTTGGAGTCGAATCACCGGGAAAACGAAGACACGGGTACATTTGGAGTCGAATCACCGGGAAAACGAAGACACGGGTACATTTGGAGTCGAATCACCGGGAAAACGAAGACACGGGTACATTTGGAGTCGAATCACCGGGAAAACGAAGACACGGGTACATTTGGAGACGAATCACCGGGAAAACGAAGACACGGGTACATTTGGAGTCGAATCACCGGGAAAACGAAGACACGGGTACATTTGGAGTCGAATCACCGGGAAAACGAAGACACGGGTACATTTGGAGTCGAATCACCGGGAAAACGAAGACACGGGTACATTTGGAGTCGAATCACAGGGAAAACGAAGACACGGGTACATTTGGGTTCGAATCACCGGGAAAACGAAGACACGGGTACATTTGGAGTCGAATCACCGGGAAAACGAAGACACGGGTACATTTGGAGTCGAATCACCGGGAAAACGAAGACACGGGTACATTTGGAGTCGAATCACCGGGAAAACGAAGACACGGGTACATTTGGAGTCGAATCACCGGGAAAACGAAGACACGGGTACATTTGGAGTCGAATCACCAAGAAAACGAAGACACGGGTACATTTGGAGTCGAATCACCGGAAAACGAAGACGCGGGTACATTTGGAGTCGAATCACCGGTTTTCGCACGAGGTTTAGCGTGCATGATCCATTTCTCTGTTCATGAAGAATCTGAAACCGATGAGGGAACAGCTCATGCTTTTTGTTGAGGGAAACAAGAACAAGTCAAAATGGAAATGGCTTCTCTAATAGCTAAACATTTATCATGTTGTGGCTGTGTATCTAAGGACACCAGGGAGACCTTCATCCTTTGAAAAAACTGTTTCTCAATGCATGATTTCAAGACTTTGAGCCAAGTTTAG
>OZ057406.1:25170180-25236643 GCA_964056735.1 Allodiplogaster pararmata | reverse complement strand
CTTCAAGAATCAAAACCGGTCGCGTCCCAACTCTTTTATCAGTGTTATCTACTCTTCTATAATTGTCTACTAAAAAAAGCTACGGTTCTTCTAGTTCTACTCTGATTTCAAAGACACTTCGAAAATATGTAGTAGGTTGAGAAGCTGAATGGTCCCTCTAAAGAGATGTTTAACCCTCTCAGAAAGGACGTGTTTCTGACCTTGGGCACCCATATTCTGGCGGAAGTCCAAGCATCCAGAAGGGGACTCTTCTTCTTTTTCCGCCGAACTAGTTTGATCAGCATCGTCTTCTTATTGCTTAACTCTTGACCGAGTAAAGAAATCTGTAGAAAAAATTGTTCTCGAGACTTTTTGCCATAAATGATTTTTCAGGTTTTAGTGTTTGACTATATTTTCTAATTTTACATTCTAATAGATTTTTTGGCATTAATAACTCCATTTATGGCTTCTTAATGATACCCAAATCAGTCTGGCTTTCGCTCCAAACATTCCACTGTTTCTTCCCTTGTACACGCTCACTCAGTCTATCTGTCTCTTTTGTTCAAAAAACAAGCCTTCGACATATGTCTCATTGACTTCACAAAGGCTTTTGATACTGTAGATCATAGGGCACTACTCTACAAACTTAGTTCTTGTGGTATAGACTCCTCCCTTCTCCTGCTGATCAAGTCATTTCTCTCTAAAAGGTCTTTCCGCGTCTCTGTTGACGGCTTCGAATCTGCAGATAGAGCAGTGACCACTGGGGTTCCTCAGGGTAGCTGCCTCGGGCCTCTGCTTTTCTCTATTTTCATTAATGACATAGTAGAGCTTCTACCCTCAAATGTTTTTAGCTTTCTGTATGCAGACGATCTCAAAATTTTCTCCCAGTCTTCGTCCTCCCTTCAAAATGCTCTTCACAGAATCGCTGAATACGCTCAAACTTGGTCACTCACAATCTCATTCCCTAAATGCTATATTGTTCATTGCGGACCTAACAACCCTGACTTACCCTACACCTTAGAAAACCACACCCTGCCCTCACAATCAATCGTTAAAGACCTTGGTATTCATTTCGAATCTTCTCTCTCATTTAACCATCATATTACTACAATGATTCAAAAAGCCAGAACAGCCATTAACATTCTTCTTAGGTCTTTAAAAACCTCCTCCATCCCGGTCTTACTTCGCGCATACAAAACCTACGTTCTACCAATTCTGGAATATGAATGCGAACTCTGGTCACCTGTCTCTGTCGGTCTCATTAACGACATAGAGCGGGTACAAAGAAACTTCACCAGACGCATTCTCGCTAGAGCTGGCCAAATCTCTCAAAATTATTCTGCCCGTCTAAAATTATTAACCCTAACCACCTTGGAGTATAGGCGCACCATACTTGACCTATCTTTCATTCATAAAGCCATCCACAATAACGTTGTGCTTGGAACCACACATCTCTTTGTGATCAGGCCTTCCCCCTACAGCCAAAGAATCTCCCACACTCTCAGACTTATACTGCCCTTCAAAATGCCCGAAGGTCATAATACGTGTGTTTCTCGCCGTATTGATACTTGGAATTCCCTGCCCTCGCCTCTTGTTTCAATGCCATCCTCGTCACAATTTAAAAATGCTCTTCTTAGTTTACCAATTGATGTAATTGTACCCTCTTCTAAACTAAGACTCACATAGCATTTGAGTATTTCTCACCAATTAATAATTATGAACTCACACCTTGAACTTCTCGATCAATTGTAATTTAAATGCAAAAATTACGGTTAATGTACATACATATGTATTATCTTATTGCCTCGAACTGAATCACCCTGTGACAGTTATCCATTGTATATCAACCATGTGCAAAGGAATAAAATGAATGAATGAATATCAAGGGAAAATCTGTGTTTACTTTGGTAAGAGCGAAAAATTACTAAGAAATATGAACATATACTACAGGGTGTACAGAAAGTCCAGGTGTGTAGTATTTTTCCGATAAAAACTTAACGGATTGAGAAAATCAAACAAAATTTTCATCAAAGTTTATTCAAATAGTTTGGGATATAACTGCTTTTTCAACTTCCAAACAGCCCTCCTTTCTCCTTGACACAGGCGCAGAGTCGCTTGTGGAAGGCACCCACCGTGGTGGACAGGTAAGCGACGTCAAGATCATCCCACGCCTTCTGTAGGGCGCGCTTCAAACTTTCAAATTCTTGTGTTGGGAAGCACAGGCCTTGCTTTCAAGGACCGACAACACAGAGAAGTCCAGAGGATTCAAATCAGGTGAGTACGGAGGCCATTCGGCGGATGTGATCATGGAGCGGAAATTGCTCTTGCACCAGTCTTGCACCACTTTAGCCTTGTGGGCGGGCGCAGAGTCCTGCTGGAACGTCCATTTGCGTCCCGCGAAGTGAGCCTGGCTCCAGGGAAGTACTTCCTTCATGAAAATGTCGTTCAGGTAGTTATTGGCATTCACTTTGACTCCCTGCTCGACGAAAACGAGTGGAGTCTTGCCAGTCGCGCAAATCCCGGCCCAGACCATGACAGAAGCAGGATGGCCCTTTCTCGAGACGTAACGGCCACTCTTATTGGCATCTTTGACCGATTTCGACCAAATCCTATCGTACTGGTGGTTGAAGGACTGTTCAATATTGAAAAACTTCTCATCGGTGAAGAGAATATCCAAACAGTCCACCGGCTTGAACCGCTTTGACAGTTCACGACATCTCCGAAGACGGGTCGCCTTCATCTGGTCCGTCAATGCGTGAGTCTTCTGCAGCTTGATGGGGCGAAGTCCCATGCGAGATTTGACGATCCTACGAACAGATCTATCCAGGATATTCAGCTCCTTTGTGACTTTTCTGAGACTCCGCTTGGGGTTATAACGAACCTTGTCTCGGATGCTTCTCACGTTGAAGGAAGTGGTCGTGGTCACTGGTCTGTGGCTCCTGGGACGGTCATTCGTCGTACCAGTCTCACGAAAACGAAGTATGGTGTTTTGAATGGTCCTGCGGGAGAATCCGGTGATTCTGGCGATGTGCTTCTGAGTGTGCCCGGACTCGCTAAAGCGCAGAATACAGCCTCGGTCAATGTCTTAGACCATATCTAAGAACGGAAAGAGATATCACTCTGCCGCGACATTAATCTCTGAACGATTAGATCATCGGTGCGATGACCTCATGTCATTCAAATTAGGCGAAAATTTTGAAAAATGTTGGAAGAAAAAAGTGGTAACAAGAAGAAAAAATGTTGGGTACAAAGTTTCGGGGTACGAAATGTCGCGGTACGAAGTGTCGAGAATACAACAAAAAAAACAAAAATTTTAATGAAATGTTCAACAAAAAAGTGAAATGATTATCGAGTACGGAAACAAATTAGATTGCGATTAGTTAGTATTTTAAGATTCATTTGGAGAGCAAGACGACATGTGAAATCTCATTTTCTCGTACTTTAAGATGTTATTTCGCGTGCTCTCGCAAGATCATCTCATACCTCACTGATCCAACATTTTTTTGCCTACAAAGTGCGAGAGCCATGATCTCATCGTGAAAAATTTCAGTTGTATTAACACTGACTCGATGATCTCATTCATCGAGCAATGATGTCATCTTTACAGATACATCGTCGATCACTCAACTTTTTTTCGAGAGATTAATGTCGCGGCTGATTTTTTCAGGGTGTGATTTTAACGTTATGACTGAGATACACGCAAAAAATCACAGTACCGCTACGCCAAACAAAAAAGATGCAAAGTGACAAAGTCAGACACCTGGACTTTCTGTACACCCTGTATATACATATGTGTCTAATAATAACTCGAAGGAAGAAATATGGGGAAGTAAAATGCGACTGCTTCAGTTGGAAGGGAAAAAATTTGAAAGATACGCATGAAAGAGTGCTTTTCGGAATTCGCGGTCAGTGCATTCAGAATTAGCAACTCGATGCTTCAATTGAAGTAAGTTCGTTAAGATGAATAGTGACCTTTTCGCGGACTCGTTCCATGGCCTTCTTCTTCTTAGGCTCTCCCAGATACTGCAGTCGACACTAAAATAAACATCTTCTGGTGTACCTCATTGGATAGCGCTTTCGCTTTGTTGGTGGCGCTCACTACAGGTAAGTAAGAAAGGGCCAGGTTCGTTACCAGATAGTAGGAAAGCCTTTATTTCACTTTTTTTCCACTAATTTTAATGAAAAGCAGCTTTCATACTCTTTCAATCTTATGTTTCAAATTTTTCTAAAACTCTTTGCTGTTTTAAAAAAACTATTTCCTCGTCAAATAATAAATTAACTATTTTGAAGCGGTGAACCAACCCAGTTGGCGAAGTCTTCCATTGTCGATTCGGAAAAGGCTGTGAAAAAGTATAAGACCTCTCAAATAAACTTTTTTAGAGAATCAATAACAAAAACAAAAAAACTGATAAAGACGTGAAGAACTAGAACATAGAAAGTAATGAGATACTTTTGTTAGATTCGTTACAAAGATTGTTGGCTTGAAAAAAAACATAATTTTCCCAAAAGGGATGGGACGGTAGATATGAAGTAAAACTAGTTATTAAACATTCAATTAAATTCGGTTATAAATCGTATAAACGTAGAAATTTGAGCAGGACTTCGTTACAGAATATCTTAACGAAAAAACCCACAACGCTAATGCATAATATTGCAAAACTACTTGAGGAATGCTTTGAAAAGAGAAAAAGAAAGCCTTTTTAAGAAATTAGAAATTAGGACCTTGTTTAATGTCTGCGGCATTCTTAAAGAGTTAGAGAAATCCCTTCAAAGTTTTTCACTAGGTTTTAGAATAAGGCACATTGTGGAGCCTTCTTAAAAATAGAACGAATTGCTTCAATTGTGCATAAGAGTCTTGTCTAAAATGAAAACAGATGAACAGAACGGAGAAAGGCGGGGTTTAGCAAAGCGAAAGAGATCCTGTGCAGAGAATTAGTTGAAACTAGAAGAATGAGATAAATCGAGAAAACGAAAAAAGGGATAGGTAGAAAAAAAAAGAGAAAAGGAAAAAAGATAGGTAGAAAGAAAAAGGGAAAAAGAAAAAAAGAGAGAGGTATTAGGAAAAGGAGAAAAATAGAAAAGATATAGGTAGAAAAAACGAGAAAAAGAAAAAATTAGATAGGTAGAAAAAAAAAAAAAAAAGAGATAGGTATAAAGAAAAACAGAATATGAAATGAAGAAACAGAGAGAGGAGCACGAAATAACTGTAGATATCGTATCCGATATAAGTATAGAAGAAAAAAAAACAAAGACATTGAGAAGAAGAAGAGAAATAATGAAATGAGGTTCCATGTCATCTTGCAGAGCGTCGCTTTGCAGTGCGTCACCTTGCACCGGTCACTTTGCAGAGCGTCACTTTGCAGAGCGTCACTTTGCAGAGGGTCATTTTCTTGATATGGCCTCGTTAGCTAAGCCGTACGGCCTCGTTAGCGTAAACTTTTTCCTAAGCCTAAGCGTTTTCAATGTAAAAATAATTATTTTAATGTAAAAAAATTTTCAATGTGAAGTGACCGGTGCAAGGTGACGCTCTGCAAATTGACCGGTGCAAATTGACGCACTTCAAAGTGACGCTCTGCAAAGTAACGTGTTACCCTGAAATGAATATGAAAGAATGAATAAGCAAAAGGGAAGAAAGGGAGAATTCACCCTGAGGCACCAAGAAATCAAGCAGGGACTGATGCGCTTAGTGTAAAGTACAAGCACGAGAGTTCTCAATTAGTCTCCGCTACAGTTTCCTACACCGCAAAGTTACTTTTTGCAGTTTCTCACAGTTTTTCTTCTAAAGAAATATCCTTTTTTCTGGAAAGAGTGTCAGCTGATTAATTTAGTTTTCTTCTACTATTTTTTCATCTTCATCGCTCTCTGTCACTAAATTTTTTTCATTCTTTTTTATTTTCTGATAGTCTCTCATTTGTTGTGTTTATCTTTTTTGAGTTCAGTAGCTCAGAATATTTCGCGAAACCTCGCTTTGTATCTATCTTTCGATCCTATTGCTCACCATTCCTTCATCAAACCTTTTCCGTTGAAGGAAAAGGCAAAGAAAATGAAAAAGATGCGCTTTCAAGAAATAATCCACTTATTAAAGACGGTTTCCCATCCATCCGATAAGGAAGAGAATTCTAGAGAGCGAGAGCGAGAAATAGAGAGAGAGAGAGAGAGAGAGAGAGAGAGAGAGAGAGAGAGAGAGAGGAAGAGAGGAATGAGAGTTCTAGAACCTTCATTCCTCTCAGAGTCCATCATGAGAGGAACGGCTATGATGTGAAACCATGAACCAATTCTATGCGAATGCCGGAGATGCTATTCGCATCAAAATTGGCTCATGATTCCACATTAAAAACGTCATTGCAGGTTCCATTGTAAATCCATTCTTCACGTGGGAGGTGTCGAAACATTGAAAAGAATCAGTTAACCTTTTTTCTTCTTCAAGAAATGCGGTGACTGTGAAAATATCAAAGTTGATACGACAATTCTTCATAATTACTGTAAAGGTAGAGAAAAAAAGCAAACGAAGTTCCAATAAAGCTTTTGAAAAAAAGAAAAATACATATAAGTAAGTTACTTCTCCCGAGAGCAGTTATTAATAGTTATAATCTTCCTTTCACTCGTTCCCGCCTCGTCTCGGAGTAAGCGCTCTCGCTCTTCTGGGATAAAAAACCGACTTATCTAATTAGAACCAATGGCAGCTCCTGGGTTTATATTCTTGTTGGGATTTAATGGAATTAGAATGGTATGTTTACATGTCCGGGCGTGGTATAATGTTATTATGTTCGAATATTGTGCGAAGGATCCCAAGTTCGACTCCCACCCCGGACAGATCCACCCAAACCAAGGGTTAAGAAATGTTGGTAGTGCTCTGGCACGAATCTGACTCTCCCCACTGCTGCTACTGACACTAGCAGTGACCTAGTGGGCAGCCACTGGTTCTACCAGGATAGTTCTGTCCTGCATCCCAGAAAAGTGCGTACCCGGCCGCGAGGCATGAACATTCGCGAGGAAGATTATTTATTATTATTCTTATTGTTATAGTATCTTCACCTTAAAACTGTCGATCAAAATCATAGTGATGACGAAGAAAAACAACGAATCATATTTACAGAAAAAATTATAACTCATCTATTACATGAAAATTAGGAAGCTCTATTGAATTTGAATGTCACAAAGTCGAAAAAATTCTTCAAGTTTATATTTCAGAAATCCGCTGTAGCAACTGACGAATGTTTCGGTGTCAAGGATCATTTACAGGGTCAAGCAGATTTATTGCAATAAATTTCCAACATCATTAACGCTACGGTTGAAGTGAAATTATTTTCAAATTGATGTATTATTTTGAAGAACAGTCTTTTTTCAACATCCCATCAAATTTTGGTGGAATTATATTCATTTTGAGAAGTATGGTATAATAGAAGCCAATAAGCAGCAAGCATACTTCAATTCTCGTTAAGCACAGCCACGGGTACAATGCGCGGGTTAAACGGCCTGCTCTCCGGACTTAAACCTCCCCGACTAAGTCATCTGGGGATACATGCAGGCAAAATCTGTGCTAAAGAAAACCAGAGCTTCGATGCGCTGAAACCGTATCTACAGAGAGTACCTTACCGCCGTGATAGCCAAATATCTGCAACTTCTGAAGACCGTAATTCTTCAGGAATAAAGAAATACTCTTGTTAAGGTGGTGAAAAAACTTGTCACATTGCAACAAAAATCTTCTTTGTCTTCTGAGAAATCGGCTGCTAACCAAATTGGAATTGCAAAGAATCTGCTCAACACAGTATATAGTTCAATCTAAGAGAAAGCCTTCACTAGCAGACAATAGTACTGTTTCATTTCGCAATACAAATTTTTTAAATTTCTATGAAAGAAGCAAAATTTTCAAGATTGATATATTATTATTTATAACAATCTTTACTTTTTGGATGACATAACTTTTTCTAACAATGTTTCTTTTTGTTCCGATTCCAATAATCTTATGAACTAAAAAATTTTCAAAACTTGTGATAGACAGTTTTTGTTGTTGAGAACTTGTGAATTAGTCTATTGAAAATAGGCTGGTCTCTACTTGTTCAACTTTCTGTAATGTTTCACCGCTTTTTTCAGAAGTCGTGGTTTTAGAACAAGTCCTTGGAAGAAGCAGTTAGCTCACAGTCCTTTGTGTGACATCTAAGTAGTTTGCGCAGTGTATCTGATAGAACAATAAGTTAACCTTGAAATTCAATGGTAGCGCACTCGCTCCCGCTCAGAGGAAATCTTGCGGGGTTCGATCGCGCCCAGTGGACTAGCTTTTCTTTTGCGCCGTTCAAGATGGTCGCTCACCTCTCCTCTCATTTTTAAACTTTGAACTAAGTTTGTTTTGCTGCCGCCAATTTCTTGACTTTTTTGAATGTAGATTCTACGCTTTTCTACTAGACGCAACTTGCTCAACAGATGCTTGCATTGTTTCCTTTCTTTTCAGCAAAAAAAAAAAACAACCAATATCTTAATTTTTCCATGTCAGTGATGAATTTTTCCCACGCATCCTTCTGTGAATTGAAATTTTACATTATTTCGCACTGATGTGAGCTACCTGATTGATGCACTATCGGAGAACTATTTATTTTATACAGGAATTGAACGTGCGGTAGAACCACCGCCCACCTCCCTTTCCCTATATCTCGTCCTCTTTCTCTGATCTCTGTAGAGATATCGCTCTCTTTCTTTCTTACTTCATCCCTCTCTGTCTCTATAGTTTTCTTTTAAATTTCCCGTGTCTCCACGACGTAACGCTATTCTGGGCAGAAGCTCTGAGCGATGAGAAAGATCTGAAATAGTGTGACCAATCTCATGCACAATTTTAAAGCATCAAGACTAATTTTTTAGAGTAAACGTTTCTGTCAATGCTTTTTGAAAGAGTTCACTGTCATACAGAAGCGATCTTGTGTAACTTCTATCATTTACCTTAATTCATAAGAAGGTACATAAAACCTTCAGTCAATAAAAAGTGGGTTAAGTAAACAAAGTGGGAGGAAATGGCGAAGTCAATAAGACAGAGAATGATAGAGAGAAAGAGATAGAAGAAAAAGAGAAGTATATACATAGAAAAGTGGAAGAGGAAGAGGAATAGAGACAGAGAGGGTGACATAGAGGGAGAGAATGGGAGAGAGATAGAGATAAAGGAAGGGCGAAAGAGGGATAGGGACAGAGAGGGCAACATAGAGGAAGAGGATGGGAGAGAGAGAGAGAGAACAAAAAGGGTTGAGCAATTTGATGCGTCACGCAGAGAAATGAGAGACGAGAGAGAACGAAACTTCCGTCTGGAAAATCTGAAAGGAATTGTTTGCAACAACAGTAAGTGGAATCAATGGGAACAGATGTTTCCAGATATTGTTTTACTGATTTTCCTTAATCATTTCAAAGAACCTCCGTAAAAATGTCAAGTTTAACATGATTTTTCCTCTGGAAAACGTCTGACAGATGTTTCTGAGTCTTTTTCTCCTGGCTTAATCAAATATCTTAGTGGGAAAGAGGTTTTCTACTTTCACGTTGCTGAATGAGGGTCATATCCAGAAACCTACTAGCCTATAAGCCTTTATTTGAACTGCAAGGCTGAGTTATTACTGTTAAATGTTTCCTAAAATTGGATAAAATAATTACTTTTCACCGGATCATCTTTTGATTTTCTCTCTCTCTCTATTTCTCTCTCTCTCTTTCTCTCTCTTTCTATCTCTTTCTCTCGCACGACGGTTTTTTTCGTGAACTTCGAAATTTTCTTCTTCATCTCCAAAGTTTAAACTTTCATCCACTTTGAAGTATGACTATTTTACTTCGTATAATGGTAACACGTGCTCCCGGTTTGAGTCGAGATGGTCTGGGTTCGATCCCGCCCGGTGGACTAGCTTTTTTCTGTGCGACAGTTCAATTATTTTACTTCTTTTTTTTTAAAAACTTAAACTCTTCCTACAATTGATTTTTGGAATTGCCGGACGGAAAAAAGCTAATCCACCTGGTGCGATCGAACCCAGCAATTTTCATTTTTCAAACCGTGAGTTCAAGCGCGTTACCATAACACAGCGCGTTACCATAACACAGCGCGTTACCATAACACAGCGCGTTACCATAACACAGCGCGTTACCATAACACAGCGCGTTACCACTTATAACTCTTCCCTATTCAAAAAAATCATCTGAGAGATGGCAGAAGGATGGCGGAGATTCACTGGAGCTTCCCCTTATCCAGAGCTATCAGCCAACGCTGACAGAAGCTCTTTCACCTATGGGTCCAAGCAGAACCGAAGTTTTCGTCTTGCTTGGGTGAGTCTGCTTCGGGAAATAGACTTATTTTCATTCACTTCGTAGTTCCCCTCTCCCATTTTACACTGATGTGCAAGGATAATCTTCAAATCAGAAGAATCAAAACTACTTCTTGCATAACGAAGGGATCTAAAACTAATTTGTTGTATATGTTCTGAGATCACTACCCTGCACTACTCTGACAATTAAAGCGCGAATATTTGTAATGAATCAAAAATTGGATTATTCGAGTTTCCGACGCAGGAGATGATGAGCAGGGCTGGGCTTTTTTGGTTGTCGGTTTTTTTGATTTTTTTTAGTTTTTTTTTTTTACTATTTTCAAGAAAACTTGCCTCAAAAAATCACAAAAAGTCGACAAAAACCAAAAAAAATCAAAATTTTCACCAATTGTGGTTACGTTTTATTTTTTTTGTTTGACGTCCGATAACTTTTTAAAGTTGCTTTTCTTGAATCAGAACTTAAAACTCATCAGCCTAGATGAATAAGAATTTTCGAATATGAAAGTAGTGATAAGTTCATAATAGAAAATAAGGCTCTAATTAATTATATGAAGTTTTTCTTCATTTTTAGTACAGAAAATTCAAAATCACTGTGATATTTTTTTCCTTTTCTGTTTCTATTTCTAAAAAGATGTTAACTTGAACTTTCTAAAACTAACTCTTGAAATAATGAAAACTTTGATTCTGATAAAAACTCGAATTTATTGATTTTTGTTAAAATGGTAACAATTTGTTAAAATGGTAACAAATTTTGTTGAGGAAAAAAACGATTCTTTTCAATTTCTCTTTCAGCACTTGAAGCTTTCTTCGTTAAAATTCTTCAAATTTTTAATCTCACTTGCTTAAATATTCTTTAAAATAACAAACAACGTTTTTCTAACAATTCCAGACCGTTGAAATGATTAATAATGTTGTTGACATTGTTGAAATTGAATATTTCTCTAGAAAATATGATAACCTCATTTTCTTTTAAAGATGCGTATGATCACTTAAATTTTATTGACTTACAAAAAGTGCTCCATTTCCGATTTTTTGAGATTCTACTTGCTGTTTTTTTAATTTTTTATTTCATCAAAACTTTTTTTCTCCTAAAAATTTCAATAAACATTTTCTTCAGGTTTTATCAATAAAACATAACAAAATAGATCAATAAAAAAGTGGTAAAAATTTTATTTGAAGAAAACAATTTTTATAATTTTTTAAAAAATGTTTTTTTTTTTACTTTTTAGCTCTGAAAATTTTTTTTTTGGTTTTTTGACTTCTTTTTGCCCAGCCCTGATGATGGGTATTCTAAAACACCTATACGAACATAGAGTTTTCAACAAAAAAAGTGAAACATAGTTGACATGAGTTTAGGTTTTCGGGTATTTTCTTGGGTAGTTTTGTTAACCAATAGGGAATCAGTAAAGAAAAACAGATCAAATGCTCATTTTTACAACAAAAAAAACGATACTAGTGAGATGAGGATGAGTGAATTCACCAACAGAGATGATTTTAGTCAATTCAGATTCAAGGACGAAGAGATAAGACTCTGGAGAAAGACATGCTGCAATGGATCCAGCGGGTGACGGGACAAAATCTTTCGACCGATGATTTCGAAGCAGCCACCGATGCACTCTCTGATGGAGTAATTCTATGCGAGTACGTCAGTGGATTATATTGATAACTGCGGATATATGGTAACTCAATTAATATGTTCACATAATTTGGTTACATTGGCATGCGAGACCAAGAAAACAAAGCATTGAAAAAAGTTGAATTGAAGTCGTTCAAAAATTGAACGATTGAAACCACTTTTGCAAAAATGTAACCTTTGTAGTAGATAAACTGGATTTATGGATGAATACAACCAAGCGTAATAACCAATGCAGTTGCTTGCATCCATGGATGAATACAACCAAGCGTAAGAAGAACCAATGCAGTTGCTTGCATCCATGGATGAATACAACCAAGCGTAAGAAGAACCAATGCAGTTGCTTGCATCCATGGATGAATACAACCAAGCGTAAGAAGAACCAATGCAGTTGCTTGCATCCATGGATGAATACAACCAAGGGTAAGAAGAACCAATGCAGTTGCTTGCATCCATGGATGAATACAACCAAGGGTAAGAAGAACCAATGCAGTTGCTTGCATCCATGGATGAATACAACCAAGCGTAAGAAGAACCAATGCAGTTGCTTGCATCCATGGATGAATACAACCAAGCGTAAGAAGAACCAATGCAGTTGCTTGCATCCATGGATGAATACAACCAAGCGTAAGAAGAACCAATGCAGTTGCTTGCATCCATGGATGAATACAACCAAGCGTAAGAAGAACCAATGCAGTTGCTTGCATCCATGGATGAATACAACCAAGGGTAAGAAGAACCAATGCAGTTGCTTGCATCCATGGATGAATACAACCAAGCGTAAGAAGAACCAATGCAGTTGCTTGCATCCATGGATGAATACAACCAAGCGTAAGAAGAACCAATGCAGTTGCTTGCATCCATGGATGAATACAACCAAGGGTAAGAAGAACCAATGCAGTTGCTTGCATCCATGGATGAATACAACCAAGCGTAAGAAGAACCAATGCAGTTGCTTGCATCCATGGATGAATACAACCAAGCGTAAGAAGAACCAATGCAGTTGCTTGCATCCATGGATGAATACAACCAAGCGTAAGAAGAACCAATGCAGTTGCTTGCATCCATGGATGAATACAACCAAGGGTAAGAAGAACCAATGCAGTTGCTTGCATCCATGGATGAATACAACCAAGGGTAAGAAGAACCAATGCAGTTGCTTGCATCCATGGATGAATACAACCAAGCGTAAGAAGAACCAATGCAGTTGCTTGCATCCATGGATGAATACAACCAAGCGTAAGAAGAACCAATGCAGTTGCTTGCATCCATGGATGAATACAACCAAGCGTAAGAAGAACCAATGCAGTTGCTTGCATCCATGGATGAATACAACCAAGGGTAAGAAGAACCAATGCAGTTGCTTGCATCCATGGATGAATACAACCAAGCGTAAGAAGAACCAATGCAGTTGCTTGCATCCATGGATGAATACAACCAAGCGTAAGAAGAACCAATGCAGTTGCTTGCATCCATGGATGAATACAACCAAGCGTAAGAAGAACCAATGCAGTTGCTTGCATCCATGGATGAATACAACCAAGGGTAAGAAGAACCAATGCAGTTGCTTGCATCCATGGATGAATACAACCAAGGGTAAGAAGAACCAATGCAGTTGCTTGCATCCATGGATGAATACAACCAAGGGTAAGAAGAACCAATGCAGTTGCTTGCATCCATGGATGAATACAACCAAGCGTAAGAAGAACCAATGCAGTTGCTTGCATCCATGGATGAATACAACCAAGGGTAAGAAGAACCAATGCAGTTGCTTGCATCCATGGATGAATACAACCAAGCGTAAGAAGAACCAATGCAGTTGCTTGCATCCATGGATGAATACAACCAAGGGTAAGAAGAACCAATGCAGTTGCTTGCATCCATGGATGAATACAACCAAGCGTAAGAAGAACCAATGCAGTTGCTTGCATCCATGGATGAATACAACCAAGGGTAAGAAGAACCAATGCAGTTGCTTGCATCCATGGATGAATACAACCAAGCGTAAGAAGAACCAATGCAGTTGCTTGCATCCATGGATGAATACAACCAAGGGTAAGAAGAACCAATGCAGTTGCTTGCATCCATGGATGAATACAACCAAGCGTAAGAAGAACCAATGCAGTTGCTTGCATCCATGGATGAATACAACCAAGGGTAAGAAGAACCAATGCAGTTGCTTGCATCCATGGATGAATACAACCAAGCGTAAGAAGAACCAATGCAGTTGCTTGCATCCATGGATGAATACAACCAAGCGTAAGAAGAACCAATGCAGTTGCTTGCATCCATGGATGAATACAACCAAGCGTAAGAAGAACCAATGCAGTTGCTTGCATCCATGGATGAATACAACCAAGGGTAAGAAGAACCAATGCAGTTGCTTGCATCCATGGATGAATACAACCAAGCGTAAGAAGAACCAATGCAGTTGCTTGCATCCATGGATGAATACAACCAAGGGTAAGAAGAACCAATGCAGTTGCTTGCATCCATGGATGAATACAACCAAGCGTAAGAAGAACCAATGCAGTTGCTTGCATCCATGGATGAATACAACCAAGCGTAAGAAGAACCAATGCAGTTGCTTGCATCCATGGATGAATACAACCAAGGGTAAGAAGAACCAATGCAGTTGCTTGCATCCATGGATGAATACAACCAAGGGTAAGAAGAACCAATGCAGTTGCTTGCATCCATGGATGAATACAACCAAGGGTAAGAAGAACCAATGCAGTTGCTTGCATCCATGGATGAATACAACCAAGCGTAAGAAGAACCAATGCAGTTGCTTGCATCCATGGATGAATACAACCAAGGGTAAGAAGAACCAATGCAGTTGCTTGCATCCATGGATGAATACAACCAAGCGTAAGAAGAACCAATGCAGTTGCTTGCATCCATGGATGAATACAACCAAGGGTAAGAAGAACCAATGCAGTTGCTTGCATCCATGGATGAATACAACCAAGGGTAAGAAGAACCAATGCAGTTGCTTGCATCCATGGATGAATACAACCAAGCGTAAGAAGAACCAATGCAGTTGCTTGCATCCATGGATGAATACAACCAAGGGTAAGAAGAACCAATGCAGTTGCTTGTATCCATGGATGAATACAACCAAGCGTAAGAAGAACCAATGCAGTTGCTTGCATCCATGGATGAATACAACCAAGGGTAAGAAGAACCAATGCAGTTGCTTGCATCCATGGATGAATACAACCAAGCGTAAGAAGAACCAATGCAGTTGCTTGCATCCATGGATGAATACAACCAAGGGTAAGAAGAACCAATGCAGTTGCTTGCATCCATGGATGAATACAACCAAGGGTAAGAAGAACCAATGCAGTTGCTTGCATCCATGGATGAATACAACCAAGCGTAAGAAGAACCAATGCAGTTGCTTGCATCCATGGATGAATACAACCAAGCGTAAGAAGAACCAATGCAGTTGCTTGCATCCATGGATGAATACAACCAAGGGTAAGAAGAACCAATGCAGTTGCTTGCATCCATGGATGAATACAACCAAGCGTAAGAAGAACCAATGCAGTTGCTTGCATCCATGGATGAATACAACCAAGGGTAAGAAGAACCAATGCAGTTGCTTGCATCCATGGATGAATACAACCAAGCGTAAGAAGAACCAATGCAGTTGCTTGCATCCATGGATGAATACAACCAAGGGTAAGAAGAACCAATGCAGTTGCTTGCATCCATGGATGAATACAACCAAGGGTAAGAAGAACCAATGCAGTTGCTTGCATCCATGGATGAATACAACCAAGCGTAAGAAGAACCAATGCAGTTGCTTGCATCCATGGATGAATACAACCAAGCGTAAGAAGAACCAATGCAGTTGCTTGCATCCATGGATGAATACAACCAAGCGTAAGAAGAACCAATGCAGTTGCTTGCATCCATGGATGAATACAACCAAGGGTAAGAAGAACCAATGCAGTTGCTTGCATCCATGGATGAATACAACCAAGCGTAAGAAGAACCAATGCAGTTGCTTGCATCCATGGATGAATACAACCAAGGGTAAGAAGAACCAATGCAGTTGCTTGCATCCATGGATGAATACAACCAAGCGTAAGAAGAACCAATGCAGTTGCTTGCATCCATGGATGAATACAACCAAGGGTAAGAAGAACCAATGCAGTTGCTTGCATCCATGGATGAATACAACCAAGGGTAAGAAGAACCAATGCAGTTGCTTGCATCCATGGATGAATACAACCAAGCGTAAGAAGAACCAATGCAGTTGCTTGCATCCATGGATGAATACAACCAAGCGTAAGAAGAACCAATGCAGTTGCTTGCATCCATGGATGAATACAACCAAGGGTAAGAAGAACCAATGCAGTTGCTTGCATCCATGGATGAATACAACCAAGCGTAAGAAGAACCAATGCAGTTGCTTGCATCCATGGATGAATACAACCAAGGGTAAGAAGAACCAATGCAGTTGCTTGCATCCATGGATGAATACAACCAAGCGTAAGAAGAACCAATGCAGTTGCTTGCATCCATGGATGAATACAACCAAGGGTAAGAAGAACCAATGCAGTTGCTTGCATCCATGGATGAATACAACCAAGGGTAAGAAGAACCAATGCAGTTGCTTGCATCCATGGATGAATACAACCAAGCGTAAGAAGAACCAATGCAGTTGCTTGCATCCATGGATGAATACAACCAAGCGTAAGAAGAACCAATGCAGTTGCTTGCATCCATGGATGAATACAACCAAGCGTAAGAAGAACCAATGCAGTTGCTTGCATCCATGGATGAATACAACCAAGGGTAAGAAGAACCAATGCAGTTGCTTGCATCCATGGATGAATACAACCAAGCGTAAGAAGAACCAATGCAGTTGCTTGCATCCATGGATGAATACAACCAAGGGTAAGAAGAACCAATGCAGTTGCTTGCATCCATGGATGAATACAACCAAGCGTAAGAAGAACCAATGCAGTTGCTTGCATCCATGGATGAATACAACCAAGGGTAAGAAGAACCAATGCAGTTGCTTGCATCCATGGATGAATACAACCAAGGGTAAGAAGAACCAATGCAGTTGCTTGCATCCATGGATGAATACAACCAAGCGTAAGAAGAACCAATGCAGTTGCTTGCATCCATGGATGAATACAACCAAGCGTAAGAAGAACCAATGCAGTTGCTTGCATCCATGGATGAATACAACCAAGCGTAAGAAGAACCAATGCAGTTGCTTGCATCCATGGATGAATACAACCAAGGGTAAGAAGAACCAATGCAGTTGCTTGCATCCATGGATGAATACAACCAAGCGTAAGAAGAACCAATGCAGTTGCTTGCATCCATGGATGAATACAACCAAGGGTAAGAAGAACCAATGCAGTTGCTTGCATCCATGGATGAATACAACCAAGCGTAAGAAGAACCAATGCAGTTGCTTGCATCCATGGATGAATACAACCAAGGGTAAGAAGAACCAATGCAGTTGCTTGCATCCATGGATGAATACAACCAAGGGTAAGAAGAACCAATGCAGTTGCTTGCATCCATGGATGAATACAACCAAGCGTAAGAAGAACCAATGCAGTTGCTTGCATCCATGGATGAATACAACCAAGCGTAAGAAGAACCAATGCAGTTGCTTGCATCCATGGATGAATACAACCAAGCGTAAGAAGAACCAATGCAGTTGCTTGCATCCATGGATGAATACAACCAAGGGTAAGAAGAACCAATGCAGTTGCTTGCATCCATGGATGAATACAACCAAGCGTAAGAAGAACCAATGCAGTTGCTTGCATCCATGGATGAATACAACCAAGGGTAAGAAGAACCAATGCAGTTGCTTGCATCCATGGATGAATACAACCAAGCGTAAGAAGAACCAATGCAGTTGCTTGCATCCATGGATGAATACAACCAAGGGTAAGAAGAACCAATGCAGTTGCTTGCATCCATGGATGAATACAACCAAGGGTAAGAAGAACCAATGCAGTTGCTTGCATCCATGGATGAATACAACCAAGCGTAAGAAGAACCAATGCAGTTGCTTGCATCCATGGATGAATACAACCAAGCGTAAGAAGAACCAATGCAGTTGCTTGCATCCATGGATGAATACAACCAAGGGTAAGAAGAACCAATGCAGTTGCTTGCATCCATGGATGAATACAACCAAGGGTAAGAAGAACCAATGCAGTTGCTTGCATCCATGGATGAATACAACCAAGCGTAAGAAGAACCAATGCAGTTGCTTGCATCCATGGATGAATACAACCAAGCGTAAGAAGAACCAATGCAGTTGCTTGCATCCATGGATGAATACAACCAAGCGTAAGAAGAACCAATGCAGTTGCTTGCATCCATGGATGAATACAACCAAGCGTAAGAAGAACCAATGCAGTTGCTTGCATCCATGGATGAATACAACCAAGGGTAAGAAGAACCAATGCAGTTGCTTGCATCCATGGATGAATACAACCAAGCGTAAGAAGAACCAATGCAGTTGCTTGCATCCATGGATGAATACAACCAAGCGTAAGAAGAACCAATGCAGTTGCTTGCATCCATGGATGAATACAACCAAGCGTAAGAAGAACCAATGCAGTTGCTTGCATCCATGGATGAATACAACCAAGGGTAAGAAGAACCAATGCAGTTGCTTGCATCCATGGATGAATACAACCAAGGGTAAGAAGAACCAATGCAGTTGCTTGCATCCATGGATGAATACAACCAAGGGTAAGAAGAACCAATGCAGTTGCTTGCATCCATGGATGAATACAACCAAGGGTAAGAAGAACCAATGCAGTTGCTTGCATCCATGGATGAATACAACCAAGCGTAAGAAGAACCAATGCAGTTGCTTGCATCCATGGATGAATACAACCAAGCGTAAGAAGAACCAATGCAGTTGCTTGCATCCATGGATGAATACAACCAAGGGTAAGAAGAACCAATGCAGTTGCTTGCATCCATGGATGAATACAACCAAGGGTAAGAAGAACCAATGCAGTTGCTTGCATCCATGGATGAATACAACCAAGCGTAAGAAGAACCAATGCAGTTGCTTGCATCCATGGATGAATACAACCAAGCGTAAGAAGAACCAATGCAGTTGCTTGCATCCATGGATGAATACAACCAAGCGTAAGAAGAACCAATGCAGTTGCTTGCATCCATGGATGAATACAACCAAGCGTAAGAAGAACCAATGCAGTTGCTTGCATCCATGGATGAATACAACCAAGGGTAAGAAGAACCAATGCAGTTGCTTGCATCCATGGATGAATACAACCAAGCGTAAGAAGAACCAATGCAGTTGCTTGCATCCATGGATGAATACAACCAAGCGTAAGAAGAACCAATGCAGTTGCTTGCATCCATGGATGAATACAACCAAGCGTAAGAAGAACCAATGCAGTTGCTTGCATCCATGGATGAATACAACCAAGGGTAAGAAGAACCAATGCAGTTGCTTGCATCCATGGATGAATACAACCAAGGGTAAGAAGAACCAATGCAGTTGCTTGCATCCATGGATGAATACAACCAAGCGTAAGAAGAACCAACGCAGTTGCTTGCATCCATGGATGAATACAACCAAGCGTAAGAAGAACCAATGCAGTTGCTTGCATCCATGGATGAATACAACCAAGCGTAAGAAGAACCAATGCAGTTGCTTGCATCCATGGATGAATACAACCAAGCGTAAGAAGAACCAATGCAGTTGCTTGCATCCATGGATGAATACAACCAAGGGTAAGAAGAACCAATGCAGTTGCTTGCATCCATGGATGAATACAACCAAGCGTAAGAAGAACCAATGCAGTTGCTTGCATCCATGGATGAATACAACCAAGCGTAAGAAGAACCAATGCAGTTGCTTGCATCCATGGATGAATACAACCAAGCGTAAGAAGAACCAATGCAGTTGCTTGCATCCATGGATGAATACAACCAAGCGTAAGAAGAACCAATGCAGTTGCTTGCATCCATGGATGAATACAACCAAGCGTAAGAAGAACCAATGCAGTTGCTTGCATCCATGGATGAATACAACCAAGGGTAAGAAGAACCAATGCAGTTGCTTGCATCCATGGATGAATACAACCAAGCGTAAGAAGAACCAATGCAGTTGCTTGCATCCATGGATGAATACAACCAAGGGTAAGAAGAACCAATGCAGTTGCTTGCATCCATGGATGAATACAACCAAGCGTAAGAAGAACCAATGCAGTTGCTTGCATCCATGGATGAATACAACCAAGGGTAAGAAGAACCAATGCAGTTGCTTGCATCCATGGATGAATACAACCAAGGGTAAGAAGAACCAATGCAGTTGCTTGCATCCATGGATGAATACAACCAAGCGTAAGAAGAACCAATGCAGTTGCTTGCATCCATGGATGAATACAACCAAGCGTAAGAAGAACCAATGCAGTTGCTTGCATCCATGGATGAATACAACCAAGGGTAAGAAGAACCAATGCAGTTGCTTGCATCCGTGGATGAATACAACCAAGGGTAAGAAGAACCAATGCAGTTGCTTGCATCCATGGATGAATACAACCAAGGGTAAGAAGAACCAATGCAGTTGCTTGCATCCATGGATGAATACAACCAAGGGTAAGAAGAACCAATGCAGTTGCTTGCATCCATGGATGAATACAACCAAGCGTAAGAAGAACCAATGCAGTTGCTTGCATCCATGGATGAATACAACCAAGGGTAAGAAGAACCAATGCAGTTGCTTGCATCCATGGATGAATACAACCAAGGGTAAGAAGAACCAATGCAGTTGCTTGCATCCATGGATGAATACAACCAAGGGTAAGAAGAACCAATGCAGTTGCTTGCATCCATGGATGAATACAACCAAGCGTAAGAAGAACCAATGCAGTTGCTTGCATCCATGGATGAATACAACCAAGGGTAAGAAGAACCAATGCAGTTGCTTGCATCCATGGATGAATACAACCAAGGGTAAGAAGAACCAATGCAGTTGCTTGCATCCATGGATGAATACAACCAAGCGTAAGAAGAACCAATGCAGTTGCTTGCATCCAATATTCTTGAAAACTAAGAGGAATTTAAAA
This sequence comes from Allodiplogaster pararmata, assembly GCA_964056735.1. Lineage (NCBI taxonomy): Eukaryota > Metazoa > Nematoda > Chromadorea > Rhabditida > Diplogasteridae > Allodiplogaster > Allodiplogaster pararmata. The sequence goes on along the minus strand of OZ057406.1, from coordinate 25,215,644 downwards.
TTTTTTGAGGTCTTCAAAAGTTAAATATTTTCATTTGAAATTGAGTGGTGTTTCTTTTGTATGAATATTTTCGAATAATAGAATCGCAAGTCATGCTGAGATCCAATCCTGACTCCGTTCCCAAGTCTGCTTGGAACATAGAAATCCAGGGTAGAAGACCAAGAGGTAGACCGAAGCTTAGATTGAGAGACACCATAGAACAAGACATGGCGGCTATCGGGCTGATAGCCGAAGACGCCTCGAATCGTATGATGTGGCGAAGTGCTATCTACACAGCGGACCCCGCTTTTCAGCGGGAATAACGCTAGGAAGAAGAAGAAGAATCGCAAGCTGAATTGAAACTTTTAAAATTGTGAACCATGGAAAATACTACTGTACGGATTAACAATGTTTCTTGAGTGGCGTAGTAAAACAGTATGTAGCAATACGCTTAACTTCCAGTTACAGTATGAAAAAAGATGACTGTGTAGATTCTGTGAGCTAGCTTTTTCCATGCGATATTTCAGTCATATTTCACCTTCTGCTACAATTATATGTGTTGACAAAGGATTTCCGTTTTAACAAGTAGTTACTTAAACAATTAGATCTGATTGTCTCATATTTGCAGTTTAAAAGGTTGATATGATATGAAATCAGTGTTTCCTTGTTGACATTTGCAGTTAAACAATAAAAAAAGTTTAGGTTATCATACATTTTATTATTTATTTAGCTGGGTTAGGGTTGTATAAAAGTTCTGAAATTGTCATTCTTAGTAGAAGCCATGTGGTTTAAACTATTCTATAAGTTTTAATTAGAACAGAGGACACGAAACCAAAAAAAGTAAATGAATCCATACACTGTTGAAATACTTTTATATAGAAAAGAACCAAGAAAATAACGCTTATAAATAGTTTCTGGATCAACTTATCATCTAAAGAAATCCTTCGCACGGGGAAAATGGCACTCAGTGGGGTCCGAACCTTTAAATGACCCAGAAGTGAATTAACCGTGGTCACATTTTGTGAGGTTGAAGCAAAAAATGTGTTTTTAAAAAAAGAAAAACTAGAAGAAAACTTCAGATTTGTGCAGATCTTGAACAAGAACGCCCTCACAAAACGAGTGAACACACGCCCGTCTCGATTTTCCGCTGTGGACAACCTCGCAAATTTTTTCCATGGTTTGAAACTGTTTACGAAAACTCTATGTGCTTTATTCACAACTTCACAATAATGGTTTTTATTGTTTTCTTGTTCGTATCTATTTATTTCTTTATTGATACAATATATAAACGCCACAGCAGAGCATTCAGTATAGGGGAGGCAGGATGGATTGGTTTTTGTAAGTAGAAAATGACATAGGAAAGAAAATATACTGAGTTTCGCACTGCCCCTTAAGATATGATACTGAATCGCATACTTGTGTTTTATCTGAAAGAAACCGAGTTTTTTGTTGTTTAAAACGAAAGTTTAACTTGCAGACAAAATTTTTAATTGGGTACAAAAGTTTTTTTCTTCTTAAAAACCAGCATTTATTGAAAGATTTTTTTCATTGAGACAATTTTTTTTCTTGAAGACAAAAGTTTTCATTGGAGAGAAAAGTTTTTCTTGGAGACAAAAGTTTTTCTTAGAGGAAAAAATTACTTGAACAGGACTGAGAGGAATGGGACTAAGTGAAGAGGAGCTCTTTGATCCGCGCCAGTTGACGGAGAAAAAAGACCTTACCGGGCTCGCGAGAACTCTCAACATTCTGCATCAAAAGGTCTCAATTTTGTATTTTTATAAAATTTAATTTTCTGGATCAATCTGGAAGATTTGGTATCTCCTGAATTAGTATAGCCACTAAGGCCAAGATTTACAAAGCATTCTGCTGAGATTCTCAAGTCAATTTATGTGGGCGTGAACGAGTTTGAACAGCTACGCTAGAAAATTAGTAGTGATAACAAAACTTTTTAGCATAACTTTTTTTGTTATTGTTAATCACCCGCTATTTACGCAGCCGGATTCATTTGTGATCACAAAAAAATGCAAATTTTCTTGAGAATGCATATGAATTGCGATTGTTTGCAACTTGTTTGAAAGAACCAATAATTTTAGAATTTTGCATTTCATAATTTGAACGAAAAACCGTCTGAAATGTATGCCATTTTTTTATTCTCACGACACGAGACAAATCAGCGCACTAATGTTTTGATCAAACAGTTTTTCACTAACGAAATTCTTTTATATTCATTTTAACGCTCCATAACCTGTAATAATTGTTTTTATGCATTCATCTAGGAGTTGCAGATGAAAGAATGACGCCGAATCTTCAGCCCAGCCTTTCTCGACAATACAGCCATGTCTAATCTTGACTTCACCCTATTCTATGCATTCATCTAAGAGTTGCAGATGAAAGAATGACGCCGAATCTGCAGCCCAACCTTTCTCGACAATACAGCCATGTCTTACCTTGACTTCACCCTATTCTATGCATTCATCTAAGAGTTGCAGATGAAAGAATGACAATGAATCGGCAGCCCAGCCTTTCTCGACAATACAGCCATGTCCTACCTTGAACATTCACATGGGGCAAAGCTGCACCTTTTCAGAATACGAGTTTCAAACAAATCACTTTGCTCACTTTTTTCATGCTGCGTTCAGATGAGAAAGCTCTAAAGTTTTTCGGTACAATTTATTGATCTGAACTCGTTCGAATTTATTTAAGGAACCTATCAAATTAATCAAGGTTTGCGTTTCACTGAAGTAAACAAGTTATAAACCCCTAAAATGGTTCTTGAAAATGATTATTGACTCTCATGACGCTTCTCATCGCTACAACTTGCACCCTCCGCATTATTCATTTTCAAAGCAGTGGATATGTAATTCAAGTTATAATTGAAGTTAATTGAAGTTAACGAAGCCTAAGCTAAGATTGTAATCAAAATACATGGCAATATGTCGGGTGCAAAACGTCAGGTGCAATATATCGCCGTGCAAAATGTCGTGGTAGCAGATTATTGCTTTGTTCTTTGAGAAGGAAAAACAGTTTATTGAAAAGATCAGCTCTTTTGACGGAAATACGTGAAATAATTGAATAAGCAGCCTCTGTTGAAGAAAGGTTGTGGCATGGAAAAAGTTGGAGCTTGCCTAAGTTGACTGATCAAACTTTCTGTTAAGACTTTTGCTTCAGAAATTTCTGAATTCTCTTTTCAAACAATAATGAATGAATGACTGGCGGTGATTACAAAGTGAAAGCTGTTTGGGTAGTTCACTCGAGAATATTTGTTTCTAAATTTGTGACGTATACAATCAAGTTCTGAATTGTTTCGAGTAATCAAAAATCGAATATTATTGAGTCTTTTTCATCGTATCACTTATCATAGGATGCATACACTATTCTGTCTGTTGTTATGCAATATCCATACATATTAAATGAACTTGACTTAACAAGACGCGTTTGCAAAATAAATAATAAAAAATCTAAAAATCTCGTTTTTAAAATCTAAAAATCTAAAAATCAGTACAAACTAAACCAATATATAAATCATGCTATCTAATGATTATAATTTGAAGTGTGAAAATCATCAAGATCACAATCTCTTCAATTTTCGATAATTGCCGAAGCGTGAGAAAAGTTCGTTCAATTAAGCATCAAAGACCGAATATGTGTAAGTATCGAAAAACTTATAAATATTTATACTTATAAATATTTATATAACTGTGAAATTATAAATAAAAAATCTCTTCAGTCGTTTCTGGTCATTGAGCTGATTTCTATCAGCGATAGAATCCAGTCAGCGAATGAACAATCAAACTTTATGTGCACAAACATATGGACTAGGGAACAGGCCGAATTTTAGGGATACTCTCTTCACGGAATTCTCAGTTTGAATTCTGACGTGTTTGCTGTCGCAATTGGACGTAGGGATTCGGCGAGATTTTGGGGTAGAGACGAGGCGCGACATTGCGAACCCGCGGCGTGACTAAACTTTGAGTAATCATAGTCATATAATCATTTTCCTATTGTCATTTTCTTTCTAGTCAGAAAAGTCAGATTGTGTTCACTAGAAACCCATCAAGTTTTTTTTAAAATTATAATTGTCACCTGTTTTCTTCACCTTTAAACATTGATATAAACCCTGCGAGACATTCCTAGCTTTCACGCTCTGTCTATGAAGTAATTGTAAAATATTGTTCTTAAACAATTTTTAGGAGGAAAAACTTGGGTTCAAGGCGCCAATCAATGTTATAAATTCGTAACCAACAAAAGGCTACTTTACTTAATTTCTAACTTTGAACTGAGTTCGTTTGCGAGTTCGACTGATTGGCAGTCGGCTGAGGCATTTCATGTGAGGCTGGCGCCGTAGCTGCGTAGGGTGGAGGAGGGGTTCGAGACTCCATCAGTGAAGGCTGCAGACGAGATGAGAGACGAGTCGTGGTCGAGGGAGTGGCATTGGCTTGTCGCACCACAAACGAGGGACCGAGGAGGGTGGAGGCGAGCTGTGAGTGCAGTGAGGCCGATGTCGCGGAGGCGGCTGCCTCGGTCGCCTCGAGAGATCTTCTCAGGTGCTGCACTCGTCGCTGGGTAATGGGAGCGCCGTCATAGTTGAGCAACATGACGTCCTGAGTTGAGATGGCGGGAACGAGCTCCGTAATCTCCCGCATGCAGTTGAAAATGGCGGCAGAAGCCGAATTCTGCGCGGTCATTGCGTCGGAAATACCCTCAACTCACAAATCTCAAACATTCAGCTAGTTTTAAAAGCAGACAACCGGAACAATTCTAATAAAACTCCCCTCACCATCTCCATTTAAGGTCTACTAACACACTTTTTCCGGTGTACCGGGCAAAACATATAATCATTCAACAGAACGAAAAAAACCCGTTAACCCACATTACATCAACTTTTATATTCTGTCAGGAAGCACTGCATTAGCAGCGCCTTGTATTATTTTTGAAGCAGTTTTACCGAATTAGCATGCATTAAGAACATCTTATTAATTCAAATCCGCTTTTTTCAGAGCTTCCAGAATGCACATTCAAGAGTTTATAGCTTAAGTTGGGTAAAATTTTGTGAAGTGTTAAAAAGATCTCTTACTACTAAGTCATAACTTTCCTTGAGAATCACTTAAAAGCTCTTATTACAAATAATCAATTCAAGTTCTCTGCAGGCATATAACGAGTCATTGGTGTGCACCTCGAGAAATAGTGATTGATAAAAAAGTCACCTCGAGAAATAGTGATTGATAAAAAAGTCACACCATCATGGCAGCTCTGTAGTGGAACATTTTGATGACTTCGCATTCTCTTTTCGCTTCTGTCAACAATTCATCGGCTTCGTCTTCTTCCTCGCGTAGTTCGTAATACTTTTGCTGCAGAAGCTGATAGTTCTCATCACTTCGGCGCCGGAAGAAGACGCCGTTGCTGCGCCCCTGCAATATACATGAATGTTCCGAAGAAAGAAAAAGAACATTAGAAAAATTATAGTTTTTAATTCAAACCATAACCGGGTGTGGCATAATGTTAGTGTGTTCGACTATTGTGCGAAGAGTCTCGAGTTCGATTACCACCCCAGACAAATCCACCCAAACCAAGAAGTTTACGAAATTTTGGTAGTGCTCATGCACGAATCTGACTCTCCCCACTGCTGCAATTCACAGTAGCAGTGATCTAGCAGGCAGCCACTGGTTCTACCAGGATAGGTCTGTCCTGCATCTCAGGGGAGCGCGTACCCTGCCGCGAGGCGAGAACAAGTGCGAGGATGATTATTATATACAATTCATAACATAACCATCTCTCCATTGATCGAGACACCTCATAATATCAGTTCTATGGCTCGAAACATGAGGGATAAACTTATCAGAGAAAATGAACTCTAGAATTTTTATACATAAATGCAGAGCATAAAGTATGAAGTGCGAAAACGACCTATCTGAATGAAAATGGTGTATAATTTTCTTAATTTTCAAATATTTTTGTTCTGCGGGAGTCTCTTTTAATGATTCTGTTAAGCTTTTGATTTTTTAGGCTGGAACATACATAGATTACTTTTTCATGTTTTTTATTTTGCTTTACAAACTTTAGAATGCTTGCGATTTCTCTCAAAATATCTTAACTAATCAGTTGAAAAACTAAGCAGTTCGAAGTTTTTAAAGAATAGTATAGTTAATCTAATCAAGACGGTTTCTTGACTGTTCTAAGAATCAGACAAACCTTCGCGAGGGCCTTGGCCAGTTTGGATCTTTTATCTCTGACCCCATTCAGTCTTAACTCCAGTTCCTTCACAGTCTTCTCTGCATCGTTCATTTTCCGAAGTTCCTGGAGAGAGATTTTTTTAAAAACCCAAGTTATACTCTTGAATAACAAAACAATTTGTAATTTTCCATAAACAAGTGATGTTTCTCGATAGGAAAAAATTGAATTTTTAATCATTTCATAAACTTAGTTTTATTTAATGCGTGAGATTTAAGTGAAAAAACTGCGTGAGTAAAACAAAATACATATTAGCTCCAGGGTTATCAGAGGACCAAGACATTGTTCGTTGATTAGCAACTGATTGGTTACCTCGATCCCATATCTCCACTGCCCGGCGCATCTCGTCTCCACGCCTGCGTGCATCTTCAGCAGCTCCGCAGCCTGGCCGGTCACGTCGTCGATTGCTGCATTGGAAGATCGCCGTGCCCATGCGGCAAGAGAAGCGGCCGCGCGTCTTTCCGCCTCCGCCATGCGTGTCTTTAACTTCGTCACGAGTTGAAGTTGATCGAGGGCCTCTACCAGTGAGGGCTGCTGCGTGAAGCAGAGAGTGATCTTTCCCGCCGAGCGAGTCCGTCTACCGAGCGCCGCGCCCGCGTCCGGAACATCTGAGCAACCGGCCTTATTCTCAGATTCCGCGTCACTTTTTCTGTCGAGAGAAGCTCTATTAATATTTTTTGTTAAAAATTCTTTTCGAAAAAGCTTTACTAGCGTGTTCAATTTCAATTTCAATTTTGTTACGTGAAAACATTATATACAGCAATGCAATAATAGTTCACGTGGATTGAACAATTGAAATAAACATGATCATCGAAAATTATAATAAAATATCAAAAAATAATACAACAAAAGTTACAAATATGTATTGAGAAGTCGTTTAATCCTGTCTACCATGCTCAGTGTATGATCGAACGGAACGTATTGAAAATGCATTCAGCCTGCAAATGGTTTTTGGGGCTGGGTGTGTTTTTTTAAAAATATTTCCTCTTGTCTTGGATGCTCTGATTTTGAAAAAAATGATACTTCCTGTTTGAAAGTATTTTTCTACCATATACTAGATTCGAAAGTAACTTTACATCATTCGATTCTCTTACAGAACGCAGAGAGGATATGAAATCGATGGATTTAAGAGAGGATATGAAATCGATGGATTTAAGAGAAGATATGAAATCGATGGATTTAAGAGAGGAATTGAAATCGATGGATTTAAGAGAGGATATGAAATCGATGGATTTAAGAGAGGATATGGAATCGATGGATTTAAGAGAGGATATGAAATCGATGGATTCCAGAGAAGATATGGAATCGATGGATTTAAGAGAGGATATGAAATCGATGGATTTCATTCATAATGGTCTCAGCCCTTCGTTGCTTAAAACGATCAACAAAGATTTTCAAAAAAGCAGAGAGGATAGACCCAATCTGCTATTTCTCGTCTGACTATATGGAATGCTTTTGAAAGTATAACTGAAGCAGCGATGGAAATCCCGGCGTGTAAAAGAGTTTTGAACTTTCTACAGTACGGCTATATCTTTAGCAAAATGTGGGGAGTATACAGTTGTGCAGTGTTCTAGAATAGTTTAAATATAGATCTTTTATGCGTTAACTAGTACATTAGGATTACAACTTTTGAGGACTTTTATAATAAGATAACATTTGCGCTTTGCTTTGAGAGCTATTGTTGAGCAATGACGAGGAAAAGTCAACTTGCCATCTACAATGAAACCTAAGTCACTAATTTATTTAAGGAAGGGTAGGGAGTGACCGTTGATTGAATATGGGAACTTTAGTGGTTTCTGAGTGCCCATTCTCAAAACACCGCATTTCGGGAGAGAAAGGGGGTGTTCTCGCCTTTCAGCAGGCTGTGAGCTAATTTTAAATTATATCAAACTTAGAGGGACCAGTTGAATCAAACTTAGAGAGACCAGTGGCTGTACTTTAAGCCAGTGCTAACTTTAAGCCAGTGCTAACTTTGAGCCAGTGCTAACTTTAAGCCAGTGCTAACTTTAAGCCAGTGCTAACTTCACGCCAGTGCTAATAGCAGGCAGCTTGAAAACTTCTCCGAGACTTATGAAGCCTCAAAATTAAAAAAAATTTACTTCACGAGATGAAAGAGGTACATAATTTCGCACTTTTATTTTTGTCATCACGAATTGCAAGGAAGTGCCAATTGATTAATGATCGCTTCGTTGGAAAAAACACCGTAATCCATTCGCATTGCACGGCAATTTGTGTTGAAACGAATAAACTTACGAAATAACCAATTTCTTAAACTTACACTGCAAAAGTACATTTCTGAAATTAAACGTTCTATTATATTAGTTCAAACACTGTCGAAATTTCTTACCCTCTTAGGTTTTGGTGGATCTTTTCATGTTGAGGTCGATTTAAGAGCCCAGCCCTACACAGAATAATCAGAAAGACCACCATCATCCTTTCAACAACAAAAAAAGTATAATTTTTCAAATCCACATTGAAAGCTAATAAGAACACTGTAGAAAACAATGTCAATGAATGATTGCATACCGTTAGCGGTTGTTCGTGCCTCGAGCGAACGTCTTCCACTCATTTCTGTGGAAGATCTTCTTCTCCTCTCTCTTCTACCCCTGCCCAAGGCGACCGCGGATTCTGTAAAACTTTTCTTCTTGTTTTTTCACTCTTCTTTTTTTATCGGGAAAATATGCGGAGATAAAAAGGTTACGAGCTGCTTCGAGTCAACGGAAACCGGAGCCGAGTGGCTCAGCTCATTAGGGCCGATTAGGAACATGGAAAAACGAGAACAAAGTGGATGAGTCGCTGATAAAGAGAGACCGAACGGAGTCACGGAAATGCACTTTGATAAAAAAATTTGAGAGGAAAAACGGCAGAGAGTAAGAGAGAATCACGGAGAAACAGATAGAGAGAGAGAGAAAACCAGAAAGAGCGAGAAAGAGAGAGGGGAAGAGAGGCTTAGAAAGAGTCGGAGAGAGAGAAAGAGAGAGAGAGAGAGAGAGAGAGAGAGAGAGAGAGAGAGAGAGAGAGAGAGATAGAGAGTTCAAGCAGTGATGGAAAGTGTGTAAGAGTGCTCAAACCAAAACATGAGACACTCGACGATATATGCTTTCAGGCGCGATGATTCTCTTTTGGTCTCGGGTAAAAATCCTAAGAACAAACATTCCTCTGAGTGGGAACGAAGTAATATGAACACGACTCATAAGTGGAAAGGGGTTAGAGGGAATGGGGGGGGGGGCGAAACTGGGAGTGAACCGGGTTGGGGGGAATAGACGGGAAGCGGGAGAGGGAGCCTTGGAAAGGGTAGCGACCGTAAGAAATTCCGAAAGGGACGCAGTCTAGAATAATGAATAGTGAAATTCTTAAAGCTCTTCAACTTTAGCTCGCTTCTCAGTATTCCAGACTCGCTTCTCAGTATTCCAGACTCGCTTCTCAGTATTCCAGACTCGCTTCTCAGTATTCCAGACTCGCTTCTCAGTATTCCACATTCACAGAGCTGTAGTTTTTTTTAAATTTCAATAGTTACATCAGACCTTTGGTGAACTATGTTCGCTACCACAAGAAGCAAGATATGAAACAGGAGAGGGTATGATATTCAAGGATATTCCAGATAGGAGCAAGGAGATGAGATGAACGCTCAAAAATAGTTGGTGGCAGCAAGTTGACGTGGTAGTAGGTTCAAGAGCAGGCGATCAAGTAAAGATATAAGTCAACGGAAAAATTGAGAGGATGGCGAGGCACCCGAGAGTTGAGGTACTAGGTTTAGGAACAAGTTTCAGAAAAGATATCTGGGATTGACAAAATGAGATCATGGAAGCTAAATTGACAAGAAGTGAGAGATGAGGTGATGAGAGGTACGAGTAATGGTAGAAGACGGGAGGTGGGATAATGAGAATGGTTCAATCATCAGAAAAGGAGAACAAATTGAAGTTTCCCCCGAATCGAGAGTTTTTTTCAAAGTCTAGACTTCAGGTAAAAAGAAGTACCTTTGTTTTCAAAAGTTGGTTGAAATTTGCATTCAATTACGAACGAATCTTAAACTTTTGCTCTAAGAGCAACAATAACTGCAAACAAATAAAAGGTAGTGAGGTTGAAAGACAGGGGAAAAGGTCTGAGACAGTTCTGCAAAACAAGTTATTCAATAAACGAAATCAAAAAGGAACCCATTACCGTTTCTAGCGATCGGAAGTAACAAAACAAAACTAAAAATTTCTGATTAAAAGTATGTGAGTATCATCAAACCATTCGAAATGCTTACGATGACTTGCTAAATAATTTTTCACCATTGAAAATGGTGAAAAAATTTTCACAAGAAAGTTTGGTTGATAAGTTATCTATGGAGAAAAAAATTTTATCGCAAGTTAAACTGTTAAATTTTGCACGCTTTTAGAAATCGTTTTAAAGTTTTGATGAACAGCAGAATCAGCAGCACAAGTCATGAAAGGAAAAGAAAAGTCAGCAGCACAAGTCATGAAAGGAAAATAAAAGTCTTGGAAAGGAAATTGGAAGTCTTTAAAAAAAGAAAAGATGCTGTGAGTCACTTGAAACGAAAGCAGTTCCGTTGTGTTGATGCGAATCATGCTGCATCACTGGTAAGGCAATGAGTAAGTGTGAGGTGAAGCTAAAGACGACCGAGTTGAGAAAGAAGAGCAGAGGAAAATGACATGTCGTTTTCTGAACTTTTGATAAAAAAATAGCTATGGTTCAATATCAACTTGCATGAAATGAAGCGCCTTTTTCAGATTTTGCCAATACATGAAATGAAGCGCCTTCAGCCATTGATACTTGAGTGATGGTTTTTGAATTGATTGGAATGGTGAAGGTTTAAGATTTTTGATTCATGATATCAGCCGAGTCCAATCAAGCAACCGAAGTCAATCTAGCAGCCGAGATCGATCTAACAGCCGAGCTCATTCTAGCCACCGAGTTCACTTAGGCAGCAGTGTTGAATTTAGCAGCCGAGCTCGATCTAGCCGCCGAGCTCAATCTAGCCACCGAGCTCAGTCTAGCAGCCGCGCTCAATCTATAAAACGAGTTCAGTCCAGCAGCTGAGCTCAATCAATCAGCCGGGTTCAATATATTCGCCAAATTCAATATAGCAGCCGTGTTGAATCTAGCATTCGATTTAAATTTAGCAGCCGAGTTTATTCTAGCATCGGATTACAATGAGGAACTAAAGAGTGAAAAGAGATTGAAGTTGATTGCTTTCGCAAGCCAAAAATACCATCTTCACGGGCTCTCTCTCTTTACAAAGAAGCATCGGAACGCAAAGGAGTTGTATGCCTCTTGAACAGGAAGAAGTTTAAAAGAGAAGAATCTCTCTGATGGCTCTCAATTGAGAAATTCAAACTTGTTGTTGGGACAAAACGAGCCTATCCGACCACTCGTCAGGCCAGCAGCCCGATTGACTTTCCGTGCTTTTCAAGTCTTCAAGCACGAGTCCTCAAGTCTTTTGTACTGATACCATCTGTTTCCCAGTCCAGAATATCTGTCCTTACTAGCTTTCAGTTGCATTTTGAGTACGCCTAATTCTACAGAGTCGTGTATCTTCTTCGCATCTGCGTGACGCTTCTTGGACGGATAAAAGATGTGATGAGAGATGGATAGCAGTCCCCCAACACAATTAGGGTGTGGACACAACTTAGGGAGGGAATATTAGATAGAGGCATGAGGTTTAGAGAGAGAGAGAAAGAGAGAGAGAGAGATGTAGACTGCAAAAGAGTCGGACAACATAGTGAGATGAGAGAAGATAATATGATAGAAACAAGGATTTTGAGAAGAGATAAAGTGAAAAGAGTTATAGAGAGAGAGAGAGCGGAAGAGAGCTAGAAAGAGAGAGAGAAGAATAGACAGTTAGATAGGAAAAATAGAGAAAGAGAGAGGTAAAGAGAGAGATAGAGAGAGAGTGAGAGTGTGGTTTCGAAAGCAAGAAAAGGCTGAGAGAGGAAACCACCGTAATGCTGAAAGCGAATTAGGATATAAAACAGAAGAAAGATTTAATAACGAATTTTCCGCCGGAGGAGGAATGAAAAAAGAGCCAATAAAAAATTGTGAATTCAGGGGAGGCTTAGAAATAACACATTTTACCAGCCACCAAAAAAAAACAGACGATAAAGAAGAGGAGGATGTGAATTTTGAAACGGAGACCTATGATATAGACAGAAAAATGAAGATATAGAGATAAATGGAACAGAGAAAGGGTGTGGCCGAGGGAGTGTGAGAGAGAAAGAGAGGGTCAGAAAGAGGAATAAAAAGAGAGGTACCTAAAGATACCGAGAGAGACAGGCAGAGAGAGAGAGAGAACGAGAGAGAGAAGTAGAGACAAATAGAGAGGTAGAAAGCTAGTAACGCGAAAGATACATCAGAGTAACAGACGCAGCTGTAAAACCAAACCAGTAATTCTAAAAAGAGCAATATCAGACTAACTGGAAGAAATCTGAGAGATAAGTCGGACTTGGTCATAAAGAAAAGCTTACAATACAAGTGCATCAAATCTCTTCTCATTCGCATCCCCACTGGGGTTCAGTAAAACATTTAGTCATATATCCACAATCAACATTCATGAGCTGTGCTTATACATTCAGTCATATATCAAGCTGTGCTTATACATTCAGTCATATATCAAGCTGTGCTTATACATTCAGTCACGGATTTGCAGAGTACATTTGTGATGAGAATGGCAAGAGCTCTCCTTTAGAGTGACTGCTGTAACAGATGAGTCGAGATCGAAGAAGTGCTTTAGAGGAAGGAGAGAATCGCAGTTAATTGCCTCCCTGCAGCTTTTATAGGCGGCGTTCCATTAAATTTGCAGCCATCTTCTGTCAATTCCCTCAATCGCACACTTTTTGACTCTCTCTCTCTCTATTTGCCTCTCTCTCTATATATATATAATATATCTCTATAACTATCTTTCTTTCATTCTTTGTCGTTCTCTGTGTCTTGCTATATTTATATATCTTTCTATTTCTCTCTCATTCTTTTTCTCTTTCTCTCTATCTTTTTTGGTTTATTCTTAATTTCTCTCTCTATCCCTTTTTCTGTCTATATTTCTACTTTTCTCTCCCGCTTGTTTCTCTCTCTCTTTGTTCCAATCTCTGTCAGGGATACTATCTTCTCTTCTCTTCTCTCTTACTGACTAATCTCTCTTACTGACTAATCTCGGACTGCTCTCACGCTTATTCATGCATACTACTCGGCAGGTTGGAACGGAGAACGTAGAGACTGTTGTTCTCCTCTTTTTCTCTTTCACTTTTTCGTCTCTCTGAAATATTTTTTTTCTCCATTTGTTAGTACTCCTCCTCCTCTCAAACTTTATGGTTCGTCTCTTTTTCTTCTTCCACGTCACTCTCTTTCCTATCTTACCTTCTCTCTTTTTCTTCTTCCACGTCACTCTCTTTCCTATCTTACCTTCTCTCTTTTTCTTCTTCCACGTCACTCTCTTTCCTATCTTACCTTCTCTCTTTTTCTTCTTCCACGTCACTCTCTTTCCTATCTTACCTTCTCTCTTTTTCTTCTCCCACGTCACTCTCTTTCCTATCTTACCTTCTCTCTTTTTCTTCTTCCACGTCACTCTCTTTCCTATCTTACCTTCTCTCTTTTTCTTCTTCCACGTCACTCTCTTTCCTATCTTACCTTCTCTCTTTTCTTTTTCCTCTTCTTTTATACAGTTGTCCTAGCAGTCTACCGGATACTACGGAAACAACGGACATATATCCTTCAGGTGATTAATGAGCTTTATAATTGATAACCAGTTCGGCAAGAACAAATCTGACTTATCTAATCGTTAGTCATATCATAATAACAACCAATAATTCTAACCTGTCAACAAGTTATTTATATAACAATAACAACCAAAAACTCTAACCTTTGTTGCTTATTAAAGATTTGAAGCAGATGTGCAATTGATAATGCGAAAGAGAGACAACTATGAAACAAGAAAAAAACAACGTTATACTGTCAAGTTTAGCTGGAAAATGGAGAAGAATTCCATTAAATGTAACTCATCGAGTGTTGAGCCTGCAGATTATCCCATCAACTTATAGTTTTGAAAAAGGAAGGCCAATCATGAGAAGAGCTCATTAAGAGAGGGACAGAAGACGTGAAGGTCACTCACTCACTCTTCTCTGGCTGCTCACTCTTCCACACATTGTTATTCTTCGAGCATCCTCTCTATCTGTCTCTATCTCTCTATCTTTTCTCTGTCTCACTCACTATATCTCTCTCTATCTCTATCTCTCTCTCTATCTCTCTGTCTCTCTCTCTGTCTCTCTAACTTTCTATCTCTCTATCTATATCTTTCTCTATCTCCCTTCATCTCTCTCTCTCTCTGTCTCTATGGTCGATCTCTAATTCACTCTATTCCACTCTATCTCTCTCTATTCTTGTCTCTCTCATATTGCTCTTTTTTTCTTTTCAAGCCTACGCTTACGCAGTACTCTCTAAAAAGCTTTAGTCTAAAAACTTCAAGAATGGGTTAGACTGAGCAAGAAAGCGGAAGAAAAAAGACAGAGATAGAAAATGGATCAAATGCATAATAGTAGAGCAAACCATATAGAGAGAAAGAGAAGTAGGCACCGAGACAACCATGAAAGATAAACGGAAGGGTTTCATTCGCTATGCAAATGAGAAAGTGGTCGGGTTAGTCGAGGGCAGCGTCAGAGCACTAGAATGATGGAAGTTGCCATCGAAATGACATTCGGTCTCAACTGAGAGAGAGAAAGAGAGATGAAAAAGAAAAAGAGGTATGAAGACAGGAGAAAACAAAGAAGCAAACTAAAAGAGAGAGAAATGAGAGAGTAAGAGAGAACGGAAGAGAAAAGAGAGAAGAGAGAAAAGAGAAAAACGGAGAGATAAAAGAGGAAGGAAAGGAAACGAAAAGAGGGGAGAGAGAGAGAGAGAGAGAGAGAGAGAGAGAGAGAGAGAGAGAGAGAGAGAGAGAGAGAGAGAGAGAGAAGAGAATGAAGAACGAAAAGAAAGATAAATAAGAGGAGAGATGAAGAGAGCCAATTTGGATGCGTCATGCTCTTCGGGAAAGATTCTGGCTTACCCGTCATGGACCAGAATTGTGAGGAGGTGATAAGAAAGAGATGAGACCAGTGTCAGTTTCCATTGTCTATCTCAGCACTGCCAAGTTCTTATTCACAAAGGCATCTTTGCTCACTAGCATTTTCATCCAGCCTCTTCATCGGCTTTTGATGCAGTAAAAGTTTTATCCCACTCGCCTCCAAAACAATAGTAAATCACACAAATCACAACCGTGGATAAAAACATTTGTATTGGAGTTGATAAAATGGATTGAGATCGGAAAACGCGAAATGGGAGGAGCGCTTGGAAGAATGATAGATACAGAATGCTCATTTTGCGTAATCCAGTCAGGCAGAGAATTGGCAAGATAGAAATATTTCTCTTCCGCCCTTTTCATCGCACCGTGCACAGAAGCACCGAAGAGACCAGCCAATGAGATCACCCGGAATCCCTTATCTCTTATCTCTCCCTCTTTCCTCTCAACATCAATCTCGTTCAAACTCCCTGATATTCTCTCCTGTATCTCATCTCTCTCACTCTCCCTCTCCAACTCAGTCACTTTCTCACGCACGCACTCTCTCACTGACTCTCTCTCCCACTCCCTCTCACTCTCATTCACTCACTTACCCTCTCTCTTTATTACTCTCTCACTCACTCACTCTCTCTTCCTTTCTTTATCTTATTTTATCTTTCTCATTCTCCAGCTCATTCTCTAATTCTCCCTTCAAACAGCTTTTTTCGAACTCATATTTCCAAAACGATCCCATCCATCCTCTTTTTGAGCCAGATGGTAGATTACAGATGGAGAGAGAAGGAAAGAGGACACCTGCAAGATCAGAGAAGGCAAAAAAGAGACAAGACAGATCCTCCTTCTCTTCTCTCTTACTCTCTCTCTCTCTTTCTCTTTTTTTCTCTCCTTCTCTCTCTCCGTCTTTCTCTTTATTCATCATCCGTATCTCTCTCTCTCTCTCTCTCTCGCTTAATTGCTGTCTATATCTGTCTCTCTTTCTAGATCTCTAACTCCTCTTCTTTCTGGCTTTCTCTCTCCATATTTTCTCTCTCATTGTTCCGTTGCCTTTTATTCTCTCCGAGTACAGACAACTCCTCTCTCTCTCTTCTTCTGACGCCGCTCTTTCCTTGCCATATAAGCATATAGGAGTGAGTGGTTGTTTGCTCTGAAACAGACAGTGTACCTAAATCCCAAGGGAGAGAGGAGAGATAGGTCAGCATTTTAGTTCTATGCCCTTTACGATGCCCGGGCATGCCCTATTGGAACTCCTCTCACGGTCTCCTAAAGCATATTGTTCTCCAGGTTTTCTCATGAGATCCCTCTGGCGAAGTCTAATACGATAGTTTTTTGACGCTTATTCTAGCGTCGTTGCCGAGTACGCGCTCTTCTGAGACGAGATACATACCTAACCTCATATGTATGAACAATGACTGATCTATGAACAACTTCCGAGAAGGTCAACAGATGAGCTTGTTATATCTCAAACGTACAGAGCAAAGACAAAGATTGTTTCTATATATGTAGTTACAGTAACAGTAAAATATTTTATCGAGGCGTAAATATTAAGATAGGAATTGAGCAGACAATGAATTTATTGAACGATTTAATCACACACCGAGTAACTGAAGCACATGAGTAATTCAAACTCCGCCTATAAAACTGAAACGTTTTGAAAGTTTAAAAAAAATTGTTCTGACTTAATCTCAGCCTATCTCCGTACAAGCACAAAATATTTTTCCTGAAAATTTTTTCAAGGAAAATACAGTTTTCTATAGGTGTCGTTGTACATGATCCATCCAATTCCAAAAAAAACAACATTTTTTCTCAAAATTAGTTAAACATTTCTTTTCCATACCGATTTTGATCATTTTCGAGACAAAGGCAGTATTCTCCATCAGTTTTTCTGAAAAAAAATGGTACGTACGTATGTCCCAGGTGGTAAAATTTCCTGACATACCAAGAGCGACGAGGAAGTTACAATGCAACGCTTTACTTGATGAACTTCTCAGCAAAGCAAGCAACGTGTGATGAGAAAAAAAGAGAGAAAAGAACAGAGATATGAAGAGGAACAGAGAATTCAAAAGAAACTGAGAAATAGAGAGGAACAAAGAAGAGGATGAAACCGAGAAAGGAAGAAACTTATAAAGAGAGACAAACAGGGAAGTAGGGAGGAACCGATAAAGAGGGAGGAGAATGAAAAGAGAGGGAGGGTCTGTCTTACTTCTGAGACACCTCCATTTGTATACTTCACGGAACGTTCTCTTCGAGAAGCAATGAGCAGTTAGCGGAAGACGGTATGGACACAAAGAAGGAGAAAGAGAGGAGGAGAAGGGACAAAGCAGATCAAATGAGCCGCGCAGGCAGAAAAGACTTCCAGGGGTGGGCTATTGCTGCGGGGGAGGAATAAGAGAGAGAGATAGAGAGATAGAGCGAGAGAGAGGGGGGATAGAGTGAGAGGCAGAGAAAATAGAGAGAGAGGAAAAGAGAGATAGATAAAGATAGATAGAAAGAGTGAGAAAGAGAGAGATGGAGAGATAGAGAGAGAAAGAGAGCAAAAGAAATGGGGAAAGAGTGAGTGTCAGTTAAAGAAAAGTTGGCTGTAAGAAAAAGAATAGCAAAACGTGAAAAATGATGGAAATGAGATGAAAAAGACAGAGAGAAATAGAAAAGTCAAGACAAAAATAGAAAGATAATTAAGTTTAATAAGCAAAAAGATAATACAAGAGCCATAGAAGAAAACTGAAACGCCTACATAAAAAGAATACAAATGATAAACATACAAACGATTTCTGGCCCCATGAAAAATAATTGCCGAATAACATGAATAGATTTTGTTTAAAAACATTATGGTTCTTTTTAACTTGTGGGGGGAGGCACGCGCTTTACTTGGGTGGGGGGCGCGCTTTACTTATTTTTTTTTTTCTAGAAACAACTTTTTTAAGGATTATTTTTACATCAAAAAACGCTTAGGCTTAGGAAAAAGTTTACGATAACGAGGCCGTACGGCTGAGGCGAACGAGACCGCATAAGAAAATGTACATTTTTTAAATACATGATTTGAACGCACCGAAAATAGCCCCCCCCAAGTTAAATTTTGCCAACATTATTACAGTACCTGGAAACACTTAAGTCAGAAATCATCTGTTTGTGTGAGATAAAAGAATGCCTTCGGGACTCACTTCTCGGGTTACAGAATATGTTTATCTTGTACGAAAAGATAGAGTAACACAACTCTGAGCGAAAACAAAAAAATGCATCACGAAAGACAAGTGTCGAACAGAAAACAAAACAGTACTAGAAAAAAGTGTACGTTTTTTGATTTTTTTACCATAGCTTTTTCCAATAATATTTTAACCTTTTAACAAAAAAAAACATTTTTGATTGCTCTATAGTTTTTAAAGTTTTTACCTAGCAAAAAGGTCATTTATCCTTAGTTTGTGATATTGTTTATCTGACACCCTTCATAAAAAAGACTTTAACACATCTATGTCCAATTATATTATACGCAAGCCAAGCACATTACCTAGCATTGCTTTGTAGAAGTATTTTGTGTGTAGATTATGTATTTATTTACATCGATCACAACTTTCATGTTTTAATTCCTAATCACGCACCAATAGATCACTCTAGTATCAGGTAGAATCGAAAATTGACGCTCAATAATGATACCGTGGAGCAATTTAATACTAAAGTAAACAGTGTTCAGGTCGAACTGCATGCCGTGATAACGCGATAAGTTGGTTCATGATGGGAAAAGTCATGTTTAGCCTGAAATAATCACTGATGGTACAATTGCAAAGTTCCATCCCAGTGACACTTCCTAATCGGCGGAACAAACGCGGTGTAAATAAGGTTCGCAACAGCATACAAAGAAGACGCTAATGAAACGAGGTTTTTTCAAAAAGGTGTATTTAACATATGTATGTATTAATGAAAATTCAAAGAAGCTTGCACGGGGTCACATGTTAAGCGATGAGAGTGTTCATTCCTTCATTAATTATTCCATGCACATCAACATGGATGAAGAAAGAATGAATTAATGTTCGTATTAAAGATTGAAAACGAGCTTGAGAATGTTTCATTTGACACCTTGAGTAATGAAGAAGCGAATGCGAAATGTTGGTGCCACGTTTGGAAAGAGGAACTGGTCACTCGTCTGCTCTTTTCTAGGCCTACATTTCTAGTTCATTCTCTTTCTTCTTAATGCCTATCTCCTTCATGCTATCTCTCTCTTTATATCTTTCTCCTCCTCTCTCTTTAACTCTATATCTTACAAAGTCTTCATTTCTGTTTCTTTCTCTCTATTTTTGTGTCTCTTTCTGTACCTCTTCCTGTCTCGGTATCAGTTCTTTGTATCTCTATGCCTTTCTCTATCAATGTATTTCCTTCTCTTTGTGTCTCTTTCTCTTGAACTCTCTCCGAGTCCTTTTCCTAACTATTTTTTCCTGCCCAGACTCCTTTTCGTGATCACATCTCCCTTCTTTCTATGCCATAGTCTATCGATCGCGTGGTCGTGGAAATGGGTTTGAGATTGGAAGAGAGGCAGGCGAGAAACAAAAGAGGTCATCTAAGAAAGAGTAAGGGAGAAATAACGACAAGAAATGGGAGAGAGCTACCAAGAACTGGTGAAAGAGACAAAAAAAAAAGAAAGTGAAAAAGAGTAGACAGAGGAAGAGAGAAAGCTCTTTTGGATAGTACATGAAGGACCAAAGTATGAATTATAGGGAAATGCGAGCCCACTCAATAAATCAGCTTCGGTGAAGTTGTAAGGATCACTGGGATAAGGATCTTTCCAGACACTAATCAAAGTCAAAGGAAAAGCCGGCTTTTCACTTCAAACACTGTAAGACATAACACCCGCTCCAAGTATCGCATTCGCGACATTCAGAATGGGTTTTCGGGTCCGCCAATTTTTTTTCTTCAAGAGAAGTACCTCAATTAAAAAATTGTTGTTCTGTCTACACGTTTCTCGCTTAGAGCTCTCGTCAATTCGAAATTCAAGAGCACTCGGCGGATTAACCGAATGGGGATATGAATAGAGTCCGTCTTCTGCTCTTCCTACTCGTCTTTCACTCATTCCGATGGACACTTGACCTGGACCCGCTTCTCTCTCTGCGTACTCTTCGTGGTTTTCGCGTCTCCACCTCCGACGAGCTATTTCTCTTTCCCTCACTCCTCCCTCGTCTTCATCCGTCGAATCGAAATCGCGCGCCGCTGAGTGGCCCGATTCGTGAAACAAAGTCGCGTTCGTCAGTACTTCGACATTATTCTCTTTCTCTTGGTCGTGCTCCCCTTTCTTTCTCTCCTTTTCTCTCTATCTCTCTCTCCTTCCATCTCTTTCTCTCTCTCTCTTTCTATATCTGCCTTTCTCTCTCTTTCTCTTTTCTCTTTCTCTTTTCTCTTTCTCCCTCTCTCTCTCTCTCTCTCTCTCTCTCTCTCTCTCTCTCTCTCTCTCTCAATTTCTCGCATACCAATCATAATTCATCATTCGTTATTCTATTAATTTTTAGCTTGTTTGCATACAAACCAAACACTCGCGCAGCCGGCAATCATGTTCCGTAATATCCGCTTGAAATAAAAAAGAGTGAAAGTGAAAAATCAAAAGGTAAGGGCGAAGAGAGAGCGTAAATTTTGAGAACGCAGCTTACAGATCGGAGAGAGATAGTAAACAGAAAAGAACAGAAGAGAGATAGGTAGATACAAATAGAGAAGAGGGGAGAGAGCGTAAGAAACAAAGTAAGAGTGTGAGGAAAAGTGAGAGAGACTTGGAGAGATGAGTTTTTGTCGTTTACTCCAGGAATAATTGTACTCGGAAGGGTCATTTTCCTCAGTGAATGAAACCAATGACAAGTAGACGACGAATTACCGACACTGTGTACCGCGTCACTTTGTATACGACACTTTGTACCCGACACTTTGTACCCCGTCACTTTGTACCGCGACACTTTGTACCGCGACACTTTGTACCGCGTACGGCCTCGTTAGATAAGCCGTACGGCTTCGTTATCGTAAACTTTTACTAAGCCTAAGCGTTTTTTAATGTAAAAATATGTTTTAATGTAAAAATAAAACGCGCGGCCTCACTCAAGTCGCGGTACAAAGTGTCGCGGTACAAAGTGTCGCGGTACAAAGTGACGGGGTACAAAGTGTCGGGTACAAAGTGTCGTATACAAAGTGACGCGGTACAAAGTGTCGTGATACGGTAGACGACAAATGGTCCACTCTGGCTTCTTCTCATGAAAGCTGCATAAATGAGAAAAGCAATTAAAAATCATTCTGCCACTTTCTCACCAACCCGCTCGGTGTTTTTGTTTTCTCCTTCACATAGTCAATGCAGCGGATTAAACGATTGCGAGAGAAACAAGCAACGGTCGCCAAGCACGCCATCGGGGACGCGCGCTCGCGAGAATTGCGACATCTGACGGAGATTCTCGTGGAAGTGCAGCCTCGGAAGATTCTTTTTACTAACGACAGCAACACGGCAACATACACTCACACTCTCCACAATCATGGGCATGTTGATGTCGAGCTGGAGATTCTTACCAACAGACCAGAACTTCTCTGCGTTGACTCACTACCCATAAAAACTCTCAAAGCGGGTTCCAAACTGGTGATGAGCATTCACAAACACCCAAAGTCACCCGAAAATGCGAAAGTCATAATCGAATTGAAGCCGTCTGAAAGCGCGTACAGCCACGCACTTTCCGGCTACCGCATCTACATCTACTACCGAGTTCGAGAGCTCGCCTTTGATCTACTTGAGGCCGAAATGCGAGAGAAACTGGAAATTTCTCCTGAGATTGAGCAACTTCTGGTTCAAACTGGCTTAAGAACCGAAGGAACTAAGCTTTCGAAGGGCTGGATTACCAGCTCAGAGTTCGCCATTCTGTGCTCTGCTCTGGCGCATTCGGTCGAGTTCGATGAGGCCTTAAACGAGCAGCGACGGGATCGGAAGCCACGCTCCAATCAAGATAAGAACTACTTCAAAAAAAACTTTTGATGTTCTCTTTTCTCGTGGATAAAAGTAAGTCAACAAAACGTATTTACTCCATTCCACTACAATTCATTTTTACTAGTTCATAAAAGTTTTTACAACTCAGTTCAAACGTTTCATTCCTAGCGAAATTGCTTACCATAGCTAGCTCACCAAAGCTAACTCGAGAACTCAGAAAAATTAAACAGCCTTTTAAGGAGGGGAGGGGGAGGGGATCTAGAACACTGAAAAGCAAACTATAAGTGAGAGGAGAATAAACGAGAGATTGGGTTATCTAGGGAACAAGAGAATTCAGGCTAGCTCGAATGCGATTATTGCGATTGAGAATGCGATTATTCTAAGCTACCCATAGAAGAGTGGTAAATTTTTTTTAAAGAAAAAGCAAGGTGTTGAGCATCAGGGACCTGGGGCCGTATTCAGAGATCTAAGATGAAATCATGGGTAAATTTTACCCTAGTATATTGTAGACCTAAGTTCAACTAAGTTCTGTATTCAGAGACAAGACACGTGAGAGCGTCTCAGCTTTCCTACTAAACTTTAGTATAAAGTTTACCCTAAAGTCTACTCTTTGAATTACATTTTGGCGAAACTACAACTTAGTATAAAGTTTACCATAAATTTTAGTATAAATTTTTGTCTCTGAATACGGCCCCTGGTGTACTGCTTCTGATCTAGTGTACTGCTTCTTGTTACGAGCCTTTCTCGAAAACTCCACTCCAATACAACTTTTTATGTCGACTGATAAATATTAAAGAATTTCTCTTTTGAACCATTCACCAGACTACATAGAAAGAATTTTCTTGAACTGTAGCACTTACTCCGATTTTTTTTGTTTTTTCACACATTTTTTTTATTCATACATGAACTCGAATGAGAAGCAAGCTTCGGCTAAATAAAGTCGAATCCTCCTCGGCTCGCGAGAGAGCCTTTTTTTCTTTTTTGGGATACACTCACAACCATTCTTCTATTACTCACAGAAGTAAAGGAAATACTGCAAAACTTTATTAATAATGATTCGAAATACTTTATTAATAAAATAGCTTTCGGTTCTAAAACAAATTTTCAGAGCTTCTGAATCATTTATAATTTCACGAACAAGAGTTTTATTTCTTCAAAAATGTAAAATTATTCCGCTTGTTTTAGTACACGATTGAACATTTTCATTGCTTTATCTAGCTTCTAGTACCTAATTGATTTTTCGTTGACTTCTAGTACCTAATTTGACTTCTAGTACCTAATTTTTGTTGTAATGTTACACATTGTTACCAACACTGAAAGCGAGAAAAGGCTGAAATTTTACTCGAATCACTTCAGTGTAGTTATTGACTTTCTGTTATGTACTAAAACAATAATATTCAAGAAAACTGTTTAGAAGAATTTCGAAGACGACAACATCGACGGCCTCTCCGTTAGCATAATTCAGAAGCTAACTGTTTGAAAAAAGCTTCAGATCCGTTCTCTACATGTAAAAGCATTCAATACGTAATGCTGAATTAGTGCGGATTGTTTAATGATAAATGAGCCTATATTAATAAATTAAAGAGTATTTTTGGTAGCCATCTTTCTCTATCCATTGTATTTACATATTTAGAAAAAGTTACTCATCTGGCGTTCCACGCTTTCGAATTTTTATAATTTTTTTTTAGAAAAGTAAACATGTCCGAGAAAAACTCATTACGAAAATTATTGAACACTCGCGCTGAAAAAAGCAAATCTTCCGCCAAAATCTATTTCTGCCGTCTCTTTTTCCGAGAAGAAGCACTTCACCACTCGTTACGGAACATTAATAACCGGAAAACTGAACCGAAAACACCTGTCAAACGAATCCTTTCAAGATTACAACAAAACCTGTTTTGTTTTTAAAATGTTCTCGGAATCAGAAGTTTTGTTTTGAAATTTTGCTTCATTTGCGAGCTGGCGTCTTTTGAGTCTGCATGGGTCGCCTCCCAGCAGCAGCCGGTTGCTTCCTGGCAGGAGTAGCACTCCCTCCGATTGGCTTACCGGCTCCAGTTGAAGGTGCCACTAGGCAATACTACTTATTTGAAGTTTCCTTTCATAAATTTAACTCCGAATCTACAAATGAAACTTTTCCACTTTCAAAGAAAATATCTTATAGAGATTTTTGTCAGAAATTGTGTAAATACCAAGCCGTCGAAACGGTCGACAAGAGTAAAATTTCCATATGCATACATTCATACTACATATGTATATGTATGTTTCCATATACATACATTCATACTACATATGTATATGTATGTTTCCATATGCATACATTCATACTACATATGTATATGTATGTTTCCATATGCATACATTCATACTACATATGTATATGTATGTTTCCATATGCATACATTCATACTACATATGTATATGTATGTTTCCATATGCATACATTCATACTACATATGTATATGTATGTTTCCATATGCATACATTCATACTACATATGTATACTACATATGTATATGTATGTTTCCCTCTCCCTATCTCCATTTCCTAAGACACTTTCGTGAGAAATTGAACCAATCTCATCCGTTTTGATGAAATATAGTATTTTTTATGTATGTATTTGGGATGAGCATGAGGTGTCGCATAGTTATGGAGCGTTAGAATTCAACTTTTCATTTTGCAAAGTAATCTCGGCAAATTGATCCCGTTAAACGCTCTAGGCCGTATCCCGGCCACACCCCGTTAAGCGTTTAACGCTCTAGGCCGCATCCCTCACTTTGCAGAGATTACTGTGCAAAGTCAAAAGTTCAATTCTTACGCTCCATTAGACTAATGCGATGTCTTATAAAAATTTACTAAAATAAAAACCTTTCTTGTTATTGTGAAGTTCTTTGGCCGGGTTCCCGGGTAAGATTTCCTTCTCTGGCACTTCTCCAACATCTTTCTGAGTGTAAACGAACACATCGGTTCCCTTATCAAAGATCTCGTCATGTAGAAGACTCGTCTCTCTTTGCTCTTGAACAGCCATTGGAGAAGGAGGCCCATTAACCGCTTGAGTATTAGGTAGTGACTCTTCGAGAGTGAGGCAAGGAGAGTGGGGTGTAGAAAGGGCGGATGACTTCGCCTGATGACTTGGCGATAGAGGGAGAACTGCACAAGACGATCCATCAAGTACCTGAGGAGAGACGGGAGCAGAGTCCCTGTAGGACAAGTTGGGACTTTGAGAAGGGACATGGGAAGACTCATCCAGGACTTGAGGAGATTGAGGGGGCAAGAGAGCACCACCAGATCCCCTGATGGTCTTGGGAACAAGAAATGAATCAGCTTCTTTCTTCCCGCGATCTTTCGAGGCTGCAGGAGCTGATCTTTTTAGTGAGCTTGGAATGCTTTTAGATGTCTTGACTGCTGATCGATGTGGGGTCGGTTTGGATCGGGGAGAGGCAGAGCTTTTGGATTGCTGAAAGGTCGGAACAGGAGACACGGAACCTGCTTCCTTAGGTTTGGTGTCCTGAGGAATAGGTTGTATGGTCACCAGAGCAGATACCTTAGTGGAGTTAGGATTCATTTGAGATGGTGTTGCACCGGACCCCTTCAGAAGAGATTGAGATATTTTCGATCGCATAGGAGCAGCACCCATAGTGGTCTGAGAAGTATTATCAGTAGGCACTGGAGAAGTTTTCTTCCCTGCCGAATCCTGCGGAGTCGATAGAGATGGAAACGGACGGGATCCCTTGTTGGATTGAGGAGTCAATGGAGTTGGCGAGGAAATGGATCCTTTGAGAGAGTGAGTAGAAGTTTTAGACTGCAGGGGAGCAGGTGCCTTGGAAGGTGGGGGAGCCATCTGAGTTTCAGTCGGAGCCGATCCCTTGACTGTGAAAGGTTCGGTCTTGATATTAATAGGAACCAATTTCTTTTTTCCTCCAGTATTTTTTTGGGAGAGTGTGGTAGCAGGTCCCTTTTTGACATCAGCCTCTGAAGATGATATGTGAGCCATGGGTTTCTTCTGTTGAGGAGGCCCCTGTGTTGGTTGGGAAACGCCTTTCTTTGCAAGAGGACTTTGCACATTTGATTGAACAATCTTCTCAGCCGTCGGTTGCGTTTGAGAGAGAGAAGAACTCACCGCGGAGCTTCGTAAATTTTTTTCTTCCGGAGCATCCTCAAAAGTTAGGGATAAATACGTTTATTATTACTTGTTTTATTTCTGTTGATGCCTTCTTGGAAAGCGAACTCCTGAAGAAAACAAAAGCGATATTTTTTGTGAATTAATTTTTTTTAATTTAGAAAAGTTTTCGATGATATCTTACGAATTGTTAACTCAAGTACCTTCATCACCGTATTAATTTTCTGATTGGGGTTAATCGTAAAACAGTAAATATTCTGATAGGGGTTAATCATAGAACAGTAAGTATTCTGATAGGGGTTAATCATAGAACAGTAAATATTCTGATAGGGGTTAATCATAGAACAGTAAATATTCTGATAGGGATTAATCATAGAACAATAAATATTTTGATAGGGGTTAATCATAGAACAGTAAATATTCTGATAGGGGTTAATCATAGAACAGTAAATATTTTGTTAGGGGTTAATCATAGAACAGTAAATAGTTCTGCTCTAAATTCATGCATTTTGAGATGGTGCTTCATAGTTGAAAATTTATACAAGCGACGATGCAAAATTTTATACCATACAATGTAGCTGTTGTGTCAGCTTAAATAGGCGTCACTGCCTTCAAACTGTGTTAAAGAGCATTTGAAGATAAATAATAGAGCTTAAAGTTAAGTTTACAGTAAAACGGCTCTTTTCAGCTTTTTATTAAGATTCCCTATCATTGCTATTTATACTATAAGGAAGCGAGAAGAAAAAAAACGGAGACTCACTATTGATCCTCGAGTAAGAAGTTTCGAAGCAGATGTTCCTCCAGACTTCCGAGAAAGATCGGACTTTGTTGATACTTTGTTGACGATTCTACCTGCAATACTCAGGTGCCATAGATATGTACTAAGAAGGAACATGATAGCAACATCGCACGGCAGAAAGCTGGTCTACCGGGCGAGATCGAACCCAGCCAGCTCTTTTCAATCCGAGAGCAAGCGCGTTACACCACGATGACACATTGCTAGTGCTATGTATGTATATGAGAGGCTCAATTGCTTTCCTGTACTAAGAAAACTCAAAGAATCGAGACAATTAGTCATCTATGTATACCGGAAATATTTTCCCTGATAACAGTTTTCAGTGGAAATTAATGTTTTTTGCTAAACCTGATCAGTTCAAATGTTTACTTCAAAGTTGAGAGTTCTCCTAGAAAACGGAGTAGTACCTGGATACCGATTTCAGCTAATTTCGAAAGAAACCTAGGTCTATCACCCAGGTTTTCAAAAAAATACATAGCATGTGCATACGGCTTCTGCAGAATTGGCGAACCTTGCGGTTCTGGTTGAGATTGAGGTGGCGTAGGTAGATAAGCCTCGGAGATCTCCTGTGGTCGCTCTTTCACAGAATTTTGCTTGACTGGAGACTTCTTACGTGGTCCCATGTTGAGAGGAGCTGGAGTGAGGTTTTAAGGTTGTCATCTAATCAAAAAAGGATGCCCCGAAAAAACACTTCTTCAACGTTTTTGTAGTGAGGTAAATTTTCGGATTAAAATTGTCATAAAAGCAAACTTGGTCAAAAAACTAATCTAGAAAGGCATGATCAAGAAAAAAATACATATACATATGTAAAAATACATATGTATATGAAAGAATCATCAAAATTTTTAAAAAAAGTTAAGTCAGAAAGTGAAAGACATTCGATCTTAGCTAAGCTTCAAGCTTAGAAATACGCGTACATCTCTCAAGATAAGCAGATGAATACATTCCTTCTTTACAATGCAATCGGAATTTGCGATCGGAAAAAGTTTTCTAGAGATATTGTCGATGAGAATAATTTGAAAGTTATACCAGGTCTTTTAAACAGCATTACTTGCCAAGTATCGATGAGACTAATTTGAAAGTTATCCCAGGTCTTGTAAACAGCATTACTTGCCAAGTATCGATGAGACTAATTTGAAAGTTATCCCAGGTCTTGTAAACAGCATTGCTTGCCAAGTATCACTCTTTGGAGCTCTACCAAGCCTTAACATCATGCCTCAGACTATTCTTAAATTGATGAGGATCGCACACCAATATACCTGTGGGCGGGTCACAAGTCACACGAAACATTCTGAGATGAGGAAGTATTTCGAGGAAAGGCGGAGCCTACTATCATTTGACAAAATCCTTGAATATTTCACAAAGAAAATTCGCTACGCAGTAATTGCGTGTGAACTTTACTTAGGATATTCGTTCATGAAAACCGGATAACTTTTAAAAGGAAACGTCTAAGGTTTTTATAACTTTTATTAGACTTTCTGAGGTATTTCGTCCCTATTACGAAACATAAAAGCTCTATTCATTCAATTCTTGACAAATACATCACAAAAAACAAAGTAAATGTCCTTTTTTTCAGACAGCTTATCAGTCTGACAGTCTGACAGTCTGACAGTCTGACAGTCTGACAGTCAGCTTTTCTGATAAATCGATGGGGCGTACAAAGTAAGATTACGCTTTTTTGGGAACCAAGCTACTTAAAAATAACCAAAAAAGCTTATGACTACAGGAAGTGTGTATAACTACAGTCAACCAGTTTGAAAATGATATTAGTCGTGTTGCTAAAGCGAAAGAATAGCGAATGTTGTGATAACGGTTGAATACTGTTTTTGGGAAAAGATCATGTAGAGGTAAGCTTATATGTTAAGAAGAAAGTAGTTCAAAACCCCATTACATCATGTATGTACGAAAACCGGATTCTTTCTTGACTATTCTTTTGATATTTATACTTGAAATGAATCTAAGACAAATATATATAGAAGATTCGAACGTTTCCGTGGTTCTTTCCGTTCTCGTGAATGCTCCGCGGACATTTTACGTGCGGCATCTAGGGCGTCCATCCGCGCCGAGGCTGTGCCAGGGACCTTCTTACGCGGAGACGGAGGCGCTACCCTTTTCACCTCAAGACAGGCCGATATGCATAAGTTATAAAGTTCAACAAAATGCAACACTCAATACCGGGCAATACCCCAGGTTCGGCCGGCGCGGATAACGAAAGAAGAAGAAAAAGAAGAGGAAAAGTTATTTTTTCTAGTTTACTAATTTTAATTTTAATTTGTATTGTTTACATGTTCGCCCAGTCAAAGAGGTTACAATAAATCGTATTCATAATGCAAAACTTTGCGACTTTTTTATTTTATCCACTCATCTTTTCCACCGAGAAGATGCAAGTTTTCGACCAATTTTCCACCGTACAAGTGAAGTTGTAGATATGTTTGTGTCTGTGTTTTTACATATAAGGACTGCTATTTTGCTTATGGAGTAATTATTAAGTACTTAATTATGGAGTACTTATGGAGTAATGCTTACCGTGAAATCGTCGAACACAAATCTTCTTTCCCTTGTGTCACTCATATTAGCTTTTTCAGGCTGCACGACATGCATGACTTCCTATAATGTGAAGTTTCCGGAAGGGAAAAATTAGGGTTGTTTTTCGTGACAGGTATTGTATAAGAAAAAAGTATTTTGATACCGAAGGGATTGTTCTCTTTTCTAGAACAAAAAAGGAAACTAATCAAGAAGTTTTGAGTTAAGCAGTTAAGCAACAAAAAAATTACAAAGTTTTATAGGAAATATGTAAATACATATAATTGAACTCTTTACGCAAGGAGAAAAGCGGGAACCCATACATATTTATACCTCTGACTGGAACTGCGACTTGGCATAAAAATTTTTTAAAAAACTGAAAAGTTACTCGATAGCTTCACATAAATGAGTGGTCGATAGAGTATAGAAAATCAAAAAAATGTTTGATGTGGAAAAAAACGAACATGAGGTGCGACTGCAACATCTTGAAAGACTCGCTCAAGAATTTCTTCAATTCTAATTTCAGAATTTGGTCGTTGGCTTCTGGAAAAAAATACAGAACTTCAAATAAAGAAAAGTTTTACTGTGAAATATAAAATTTCAAATATACATCATCTAGTTTCCTAGCCCGCTCAGCTGAATAGGCCCTTCTAATTGAAATGGAAACCAACATTCTGTTTCTCCTCTCCATGTCTCCAGCAGTTTGAGAATCCAGACGGCTCTTCAAATTGATTATTATTTCCTTTCACACTCAGAACCATGATCAAATGAAGAAATGAACAAATAACATTAATTCTTTAGAGTAACGAAAGACAAACTTGGAAAGAAATACGTTCTACTCTTTGTTCTGTTCGTGTGTTTCTTTTCTTTTCTATCGAGCATTTTTTTTGCTAGAGTAGACTTTGAGTAGAAAAAAAATAAAAATAATAAACGTTATTATAATGCGTTTTTATATCCCCTGAGGCTTCAACTTGATCTACTTTAAAGTTCTGGTATGGGATTTTCTTTATTTCCCTTTTTTTTGCCAGAAAAGAACGATTTGAGGAAAAAAGAAGAAAGACGTTGCAATTTTCTTGCATTTTCCACTACTAACATTTGATGATCAAATTTATTGCCGATAGAAACAGTCCATGCCCGAAACCACAGTTTTTGAGAACCAAAAAAGGTTCAAAAGCACAAAGTTTTGTAACGAACCGTCTGACCTTTTAAGCTATGAAAAGTTCAAAAATCGTAAGAAAGGTATTTATAAGCAAAGTTTCACTCGCAAAAATGAGAATGCTTGGCTGCCTTCCGCCCTGTGAAGGATCTAAATTTTACTCGTATTACATTTTTAACAAGCCTCACTGCCTTGTAACTGGGTCACTAGTTCTAGTTTCAAAATAATATGAAAATTTTAAAGAGTTCAAAAGGTTTTTCAAACCAAGATTGTTAAAGTTTGAAGCTAAAATATTTTTATTGCCTTTAGAGTAGTCGAGAATTCAAAGCTTCATAGGACATAAATCTAAATTCAAACGTCTACATGCAAATTTTTTGTATCCCATCAAAAGCGTAAAGTTTTTTATCTTAAGAAAACAATATTGGGGAGAGATTGCTCACGGGAAACGAAGTAATTTGATCGAATTCAGAAAGTATAACTTCTGCTTTGAGAAAGAATAACTCTTATATTTGTATATATGAATTGTGATTCATATATACAAATGAAGTCAACCTGACCGGTCTTTCGGAAGTTCCTTTGGTGTTTAATGGACGAAGAGGTTTTTTCGCCGTCATTTCCTCGAACTATTTGATGGAGAACCTCGATAAAACCTTTTAGAGGATAGATTTGAAAGTTAATGTAAAACCTTTGAACAAAACAAAATTTCTAAGTTAAAGATCACAAGTTCGGGAAGCGAAAACTCCTGGATTTCTTTCACGAAACTCAATTTGTTTTCTAATCAAAAAATTATTTAACTAAACGAAACTTTTGAGCAGTTTTTCACCACATGTCAACAGAGCCTTTTCCATCACTGCATGGTAGAAAAGCTACTTGGTAAGGATCTTGGTAACCCGATAAAAAGTGACTGCTTTGAAGTCTTAGGTAAAAATGGTGTTGGAAAAAGGGCAAAGAACATAGAGTCAACAAAGAGAACGGGTGCAATATGGAGGAATGTCGGAAGAAATAGCTATGCATTCTTGATAATCTCAGGACTTGGTCGGAAAAGAGTTCGGATCCTCTGATATCCTCAGCTCCAACCAAGCAAGACATCTCAAATGCAGTCGGTTCGTCTCATCAATTCAGATAAGGGGATCTGAAGAAATGGAGAGGGAGTGTTGGTGTGTTGGAGTTTGTGAGAATGGAATGGAGAAATAAGAAAACCAAGAAAAATGAAGAGAAAATAGGTTGAAAAGTGAACGTCAGAAAAGTCCTTTTACGGGAGAAAGAGACCCTTTTCTCTCCTACCATTTCATATTAGTCTCATCGATAAAGACCCAAAAGCTTTGCTATTCATGGAAATAATAGGAAGCTACCAAACTCTTCTTTTTTCTGCTCAAAAGACTTTACGTCGAGAAATTTGGAGTCCTTTTTTCTCTTTAGACTTGAGAAGCTATTTTTTTGTTGTTGTGAAATTCTCTCTCTGTCTCCCTCTGATGCTCTCTCTCTCTCTCTCTCTGTCTCCCTCTGATGCTCTCTCTCTCTGTCTCCCTCTGATGCTCTCTCTCTCTCTCTGTCTCCCTCTGATGCTCTCTCTCTCTGTCTCCCTCTGATGCTCTCTCTCTCTGTCTCCCTCTGATGCTCTCTCTCTCTCTCTCTGTCTCCCTCTGATGCTCTCTCTCTCTGTCTCCCTCTGATGCTCTCTCTCTCTGTCTCCCTCTGATGCTCTCTCTCTGTCTCCCTCTGATGCTCTCTCTCTCTGTCTCCCTCTGATGCTCTCTCTCTCTCTGTCTCCCTCTGATGCTCTCTCTCTCTCTGTCTCCCTCTGATGCTCTCTCTCTCTCTCTCTCTCTCTCTCTCTCTCTCTCTCTGTCTCCCTCTGATGCTCTCTCTCTCTCTCTGTCTCCCTCTGATGCTCTCTCTCTCTGTCTCCCTCTGATGCTCTCTCTCTGTCTCCCTCTGATGCTCTCTCTCTGTCTCCCTCTGATGCTCTCTCTCTCTCTGTCTCCCTCTGATGCTCTCTCTCTCTGTCTCCCTCTGATGCTCTCTCTCTGTCTCCCTCTGATGCTCTCTCTCTGTCTCCCTCTGATGCTCTCTCTCTCTGTCTCCCTCTGATGCTCTCTCTCTCTGTCTCCCTCTGATGCTCTCTCTCTGTCTCCCTCTGATGCTCTCTCTCTCTCTCTGTCTCCCTCTGATGCTCTCTCTCTCTGTCTCCCTCTGATGCTCTCTCTCTCTCTCCTCTCTCTCTCTCTCTCTCTCTCTCTCTCTCTCTGTCTCCCTCTGATGCTCTCTCTCTCTCTGTCTCCCTCTGATGCTTTCTCTCTCTGTCTCCCTCTGATGCTCTCTCTCTCTGTCTCCCTCTGATGCTCTCTCTCTGTCTCCCTCTGATGCTCTCTCTCTCTCTCTGTCTCCCTCTGATGCTCTCTCTCTCTCTGTCTCCCTCTGATGCTCTCTCTCTGTCTCCCTCTGATGCTCTCTCTCTCTCTCTCTGTCTCCCTCTGATGCTCTCTCTCTTTGTCTCCCTCTGATGCTCTCTCTCTGTCTCCCTCTGATGCTCTCTCTCTCTCTGTCTCCCTCTGATGCTCTCTCTCTCTCTGTCTCCCTCTGATGCTCTCTCTCTCTGTCTCCCTCTGATGCTCTCTCTCTCTCTCTGTCTCCCTCTGATGCTCTCTCTCTCTCTCTCTGTCTCCCTCTGATGCTCTCTCTCTGTCTCCCTCTGATGCTCTCTCTCTGTCTCCCTCTGATGCTCTCTCTCTGTCTCCCTCTGATGCTCTCTCTCTGTCTCCCTCTGATGCTCTCTCTCTCTCTGTCTCCCTCTGATGCTCTCTCTCTGTCTCCCTCTGATGCTCTTTCTCTCTCTGTCTCCCTCTGATGCTCTCTCTCTCTCTGTCTCCCTCTGATGCTCTCTCTCTCTGTCTCCCTCTGATGCTCTCTCTCTCTGTCTCCCTCTGATGCTCTCTCTCTCCCTCTCTCTGTCTCCCTCTGATGCTCTCTCTCTCTCTGTCTCCCTCTGATGCTCTCTCTCTGTCTCCCTCTGATGCTCTCTCTCTCTCTGTCTCCCTCTGATGCTCTCTCTCTCTGTCTCCCTCTGATGCTCTCTCTCTCTGTCTCCCACTGATGCTCTCTCTCTCTGTCTCCCTCTGATGCTCTCTCTCTGTGTCTCCCTCTGATGCTCTCTCTGTCTCCCTCTGATGCTCTCTCTCTGTCTCCCTCTGATGCTCTCTCTCCATTTTCATTCCTGTTTCTCTGTATTTCTTTATTCTTCTTTGTCTTCACATTTTTTGCATCTAATTTTTCTGTCTGCTTTATAAATACTTTTTCTATAGGTTTCTCCATTATTCAATTTTATATGATACCTGGTATGAGAAACTACCTGCTTTCAGTACTTTATGTCTCTTCTCTCCCGAATCTATTATCTCTCCCTCTCCTTCTGTATCTCCTTCTTTTCTTCCTCTCTTTTTCTCTTATTCTTTCTTTTTCTTTCTCTATATCTCTATCTTTATCCGCCTATCTATTTTTCTCTCTCTCTCTCCATCTCTCTCATTGTTTCACTTGATATTTTCTCTTCCACTTAATGCAGAGACCTAGGCGTCTTTCCATCATTCTCGTCTCGAGTAGTAAAATCTATGGAGAGGAAACACATAAGCAACATATTCTCTCAGCCGAAGATTCGGTGAGAAACGGAACATTCAAAACGTCTGAGAACCGTTCGTGGGACGTATTTTATCTCTCTCTCTCTCTCTCTCTCTCTCTCTCTCTCTCTCTCTCTCTCTCTCTCTCTCCTCTCTCTCTCTCTCTCTCTCTCGACAATCAAAAATTAAAACAACTCATTCTTCTATAACTAAGAAACAAACTATTCAGGCGATTCTCGAAAGTTCAGTCAACTCAACTTGATCCTTTGTGTTTTGAGCAAAATAACATTATTTCAAATTCTTTAAAACGCCTGAGGCTCTTTCTATATGTATCTCTCTCTCTACTCTCTCTCTCTCTCCCTCTCTCTCTCTTTTTCTCTTTCGTCTTCTCTCTCTTTATATTATTCCTTTCCTTCTGTTCCTTTGATTTATACTCTATTTTTTTCAGTTTGTTTTCTAATTTCACACTCTCGGCTCTTTTTGTGTCATTTTCTCTACTAGGAAAAACTAACCGATGATTTCGCTTAATCTCTACAGCGTCTCATTCGTGTTAACTGTTTCTTGTATCATTTGCCTTGCACTGTGCAATATTATACTTTTCTCTGTCTAAATCTCCTTTAGAGTCGGTTCTCCTTGAAGCACTCTTTTTCTTGATTTTGTATATTGTTTTCTGCAAATTATGCCTTGTCTGTCTTTCTAATTTCTTTCTAACTCTGTATCTGAACTTCTCTTTTTCTTCGTATTTCTGTCTAGTGTTATTTTTCTTTCTTTTACTTTCTCCCTTCTTCTTAATTATCTGTTTCGCTGATTTCCCAAACATCTCCACCCTTTTATGGTATTTACATGGTGATGATCAATCTTGAGAAGGCAAGCAGAGAGCAACTATTAAGTGACACTGCGCCTTGTAGCGCAAGAATATGTTGAGATAACAGTCAACAGAGAGAGGGAGAGACTGCTCGATGGTGCAGAATAACACACGAAATGGGAGAAGACAAGACAGGAACAAGCTTGAGCCGTTTACTTTTCAAGTTTTCACATATTGTTTCGCTATATTTTTCTTGATTTCTCTGCCTCCAACTGCAATGATCTTCTCTTTCAGCTGATCTGTTGGAGGCTTTTTGTCTGATCTAAACTTTTTAGTGACCCTATTCAGCATGATACCTATTATTCACCGTCCTTAGTGTAATAATATGTATGCAACTTGCAGAAGAAGGATACCAGACCCACCAGAGATCTAGGTTTGCTAATATCTCATCGAGAGAACTGAGATTACTCTTCGAAGTTATGCGCTTTTCTTTTTTAAAAATTTCAATCTGTAGAAAATTCTAGTTTCACGTAAAAAAGCAAAGTTTTTTTACACGTCTCAAACTTTGAGTTGGTTATTTTTATTTATGGCTCGTAGATACATCAATGTTTAGTTTTTCACTGACATTTAAGCTTCAACAGCCATCTAGATTACTAAGTTCCGAGCACCAGTTTAAAGTAAAACTACTCTAACGATATCTGTTCTCAAACAGTATCTGATTTGCTATGAGAGCTGTTTCGGTATCTTTAAAGTTTTAAGACTATTCGTTCTTTGGGGTTAATATAATTTAAGCCTTGCATTTTTTCCCTCCCGTTCTTTCATGATTTCGTGATTCAAATCAGCGTTTCTTTATTAGAGTCATAAAAAGCAAAGTTGTGATGGCAATCACTTCGAAGGGAAAAGACGAATAGCAGGCTGTGGGCTAAAACAATACCGGGATTCTTTTTTGTTGAAAAAAGCAAGATATAAAATTTATAAGGCAAGAGGGCGATGTGTTTCAGAAAGACGATGTTGCTCAAATCACTGATAACTTTTTTTCTCCTCAGCAAGTCCTCGATCGCCGTCACGCTGGATGACAATGCTTGTGAGTCTTTTTCTTTTCATCAGTTTATGACACTTGATATGTCATTGGCAATTTTTTCGTCGGAAACAATGACAATCCCGGGTTCAATTCCTTTCTGAAGACAGTTGTTTGTAGCTAGCCTTTCTCGTTTTCTGAAGAAGTTTACTAAAACAAGCTTTACCAAAGGAGAGTAAAATAAGGTTTCTCGAGCATTATAGTCCAAGGATTCAACGAGGAAAGCACGGAAACTGAGGAAGATGAAGCCGTGGAGGTTGGCGTATTTCGCGAATATGTTTTTTAACCCGAGCAAACATGGAGAAGGTGTGCTAAAAATGGAAATAGTGTCTAGGACTTGCTGAAGAGAAGTGGAATAATGAGGGGTTTAAGCAATCTTGTCTTTCTGAAACTCTTAGTCCTATCGTCTATCGATCGATTTTTTTAATAAAGGCGGATTCCGGGACCGCTCTAGTCTCCAAAAGGGAAGGGCGAGTTCGGTTTCCAAGTTGACTAATACAATATTAATAGTTTAAATTTTTTGATTGATAATTGTCACACATGTTAAGTTAGTGTTTTGGTTTCTTAACTTCAAAAGAGGGCGCATTTCCTAACGAATAAGAGTTCAATAAGGGCAGAATGTATAAAAGTGCATCTTCTCACAATGTAATATGTACATACATACATAGATAGCTCAAGCTCAAACTACCAATTTAATTGAAATTTCCAAACTTCGGAGGTATTCAAACGCATTTGATTAGACGTTGAATACCTTTGAAGGTGGTGAGCGTGAAAAATGACAAGGCTACGATCACATGGACTCTGCCCGAACAGATAGCCGAGTTGACAACGAAGCAACGGCTGATGATTGTTGTGCGACCAGGTTATAACATTTACTTTTAGTGCGACCAGGTTATAACATTTACTTTTAGTGCGACTTATAACACATATGTATGTACTTTCAATGCAACCAGATTATAATACATATTCTCCTTTATTTTTTAATTATTTTATTTTTGTTTAAATGCACTTCGCTATGCTTTCACTCAGGGGCTTTTTAGTTTGCAAGAAAAAGGTGCAGACGCCCGCCCAAGGCGAGAAATTTTTTTGCACATAAGGGTCCCCCTAATGATAAAAAACAGAGGCCCGCGAAATTTTTTTGTTATATTTAAGGCCCCCCCCTTATGAATTAGAAAAAACAGAGGCCCGCCGACAGAAGGTCTGACATGACTGTTTAGGCCCTGATTCCACCGGGGCCACGAGTTTATGAATATAGCTTGGACTAGGATGTAACAAGTAGAGAAAAAGAAGTTTTTTAACCAGGTTACTTAAAATGCATGGGGTTCACTTGCAGACCTTATAATAGTTTGTTTTGGTAGAGGTATTCATTAGGTAGTTCGAAGTACATACATATGTACATATGATACCGATAACATGTTGAATTCTAAAATCCTGTTAGTGAAACAAGTACTACAAGTATTTAAAACAGACAAATGTGCTCCAGGATAATCCGATATGGGAAAAATGAGCAAAGAATACTCAAAGTTGAGGGGAATCAACATCTTCTGCCTCGGTTTATTCGGTCACCGTCAGATCACCAGTCAGAACATACACGTTCGACAATCTAGCAGGTTCACTTTTTTCATTCATTTAATAATTATTATCATACACTCATTCAATCATTTATTCTTTCGTTGGCTCAATCGGTAGAGCACTAGACTATCAGTTTCAAGTCGCCGGTTCGGCTCTCATGCTGAGCGGCAAAATGCGGTTGTTTCTCTACTCCCACTCTTCTTCCTCCATTCTCCAGCATGGTTGAGCACTGTCTTTAGAAGGATATGGATACGTTGAGACCTTATCGTCCAAACCCCATTCTACATTATTTTATAGTTTCTCTAGGTTTCACGTTCTCGAATAACGTGATAAGTGGTAGAACTGAGTTGAATTGTTTGAATTATTGTGCTGCAAGTCTATGAAATTGATTATAAAGCGGCTTTTTCAGAAATAATCGTTACTCAAAAAAACAACAATGGATTCTACACATGTTTTCCATGGTCTTTGAACTTATTCTTAACTTGAATGAAATCGATTTAGAGTTCAATAAAATGCAACAAACGCTTCATCTTTCATGTAAAGGTACATACAGCAGAGCTCTTTTTGGATGCTGTTGCTGATAAAAATAATGGGAGAGATAAATGTGAGTATACATACACATCATTCAAATATGGCTAGAGAATGTAGGCCTTCAAGGTGTCAGAGAGCCAATTTAATCATCTTTCATGATGAAAATTGAGCAGAAAAACGACAGCTTTGAGCTCCTGCCGA
Organism: Allodiplogaster pararmata; assembly: GCA_964056735.1. NCBI lineage: Eukaryota > Metazoa > Nematoda > Chromadorea > Rhabditida > Diplogasteridae > Allodiplogaster > Allodiplogaster pararmata. The sequence continues at coordinate 25,177,076 of OZ057406.1, read as the reverse complement.
ACAGAAAACCTCTAATATGTAAAAAAAAAAAAAGAAGAATGAAATCACATTGGTTCGGAAAAAACAAGGCTTGAAAAAGCTTGGAAAAATACAATACGCAATTTTACAGGCAACACATCCTATCGCGCGAGTGTGGAGGCGTTTGCAGGTGATCGCTCGCTCTGGTACTCCAGCAATATGCTCCATACGTCCTTAGCTGGTTACAAATTATGTCTCCCTCCTAGTTTGCTCGTTTGTGAACCTCTTTCTGTCGCATATATCGGTAATGGTTCAGATAAGGTTTTTCTCTCGCGATGAACTCTTCATAATACATATAACACACAACTTAATTCTTTACTTAAAATTTAAAATAATAGGGAAGGTATTTCGTGGTCCGCAAGGAAATTTCGATGATGCCAGCGAGTTTTGGCACGCATTGGAACTTTTGAAGGCAGATGTGATTCATTTTAGATTTAAGAAATTTGAGGGACTCTGGCGAGTGTAGACCGAGAGGTAAAATAGAAATTATAACCAGTGAACATTGTCGAAAATTACCGAATTAAAAAAAAAACTACTTTGTTTGACTACTGTTCTGAACGATTCGAAGGAAGCCAAACAAAAAAGCCTGTACCTTGAGTAAGTCAACGATCTACTCTGAGACTGATATCTTACACTGGTTTTCGTAACATCTATTTTCATACCTCGAATATTATTTCGGGGATTCTTGGTTTCAAACAAACTTTTTTCTTTTTCAATGACAGTTATTTCGTTCAAATAACTCCGGAAAGTGGATGGCTTCAAGTACCTCGGATTCTACATCACCGCAGACCTAGACCCCAAGGCTACAGTTGCTGCGAGAGTCAATGCTGCCTGGCTCAAATGGAGAGAATCAACCGGTGTACTATGCGACAAGCGAATGCCTGACAGACTGAAAAGTAAAATTTACCGATCAGTTGTCAGACCAGTAGCGTTGTACGGCCTCGAATGTTCTCCATGCACAGCAAAGACTATACAGATGCTGCATGTTATGGAGATGAAAATGCTGAGATGGAGCCTCGGACTCACTCGTCTAGACATGGTGCGAAATGAAACCATCCGAGATCGTCTGGGCATCGCCCCTATATCTGAAAAGCTTCGAGAGTCAAGGCTGAGATGGTACGGGCACGTGATAAGATCAAATCCCCATTCCGTTTCTCAATCGTCCTGGAACCTCGAAGTAGAGGGCAAAAGACCCAGAGGCAGACCCAAAACTAGGTGGCGAGACTGCATCGAAGTAGACATGAACACGACCGGGCTGAAGACTGAAGACGCAGCTGATCGGGTGAAATGGCGTGGTGCAGTCTACAAAGCGGACCCTGCCCGGCGGCGGGATAAACGCTAGGAAGAAGAAGAAGAAGAAGAAGTTATTTCGTTCAAACTTTTATAGGCCAACGCTAGACCTATTGATTCTCCTCTCTGACAAACGCAGGTAACTCAGTTTAGATATAAACATGATCACTTAAACATTCATACTTTTTTAGTTTTCTAGATCGAGTTTTCGACGGTTTAAAGTACAACGAGAAAGTCAATAAAGTGCTGATTAATAAAAGCTACTTTTCAGCTCTATTTCAACCTTGACTAACACTGAATGTAATGTTGAAGACCTGGACTGGCTGCCAGCCCCAAAAGACTTGGTGCTTCTGTCTAAGTCAAACACTTCTCTAGAGCTCTCTTGGTCACTGCCATTAGTGGTGCAAGGCACCACAACCGCTCTCATCAACCAGCATTTTGTTAGTTTCTCACATATATCTGAATTTCGCAAGAATAGTTATTCATGTTCTAGTCCGGGCGTGGCATAGTGGTAGTGTGATAGACCATTGTGCGAAGAGTCCCGAGTTCGACTCCCACCCCGGACAGATCCACCCAAACCAAGGGGGTTAAGAAATGTTGGTAGTGCTCATGCACGAATCTGACTCTCTCCACTACTGCTAATCACACTAGCAGTGATCTAGCAGGCAGCCACTGGTTCTACCAGGATAGGTCTGTCCTGCATCTCAGGGGAGCGCGTACCCTGCCGCGAGGCGGGAACAAGCGCGAGGAAGAAGAAGAAGAGTTATTCATGTTCTCTGTCGTGAGGATACATAACAAAAATTAAAATATAATAAAAGAGAACTCTGAAAAGTGAATAGTGAGTTTTATCAGTAAAAAAATAATGAACACACAAAAATCAATGTTCTCTTTATCATAATTCATTCAGTCATTTTTCATTTTGTTGGTTTACATACATACATATATGTACATATATAATTATACACAGAGCCAATAAAATCACCATTATCATATACGTATACATGCAACTTGATTTGTAAAATTACGAAGATGTGAACTTTTCGATTGAAGCGATCTTCGAGTTAGTTCATTAGACAGTTGAAGAGCATTGACCGCTTTCGTGTCTCCAGAAAATGCAGATTTGGTTTATTCTTCTCAATGAATGTGTAGATTTTAAAAAATTCATTCAAAATAGAATCGTGAACATTTTCTGCGTTGCTAAACTTCATTCATTAAAGCAATTGGAAGGCGATTTTGCTTATTAATCCCTTTGTTGAAAAGGAAAAACGATGGGTTCCTTTCCACCAAAATACACCTGTTGCATAATATTTACCATAATTATTGAGATTTAACTCATGTTCAGGCTCGGTTCATTCCAAATAACTCAAAAAAGAAAAAGAAAAAGATAACTTGCAATTATCAATTATACATTATTGCTCGCAGAGGTACCCCAAAACTTAATTAAAAGTGTTTCAAGTTGAACGTGTTCGAGCACATGCCGGTCAACAAGGGTTTCGTAAAGAGAACTTCTCACTCATTACCGCTGCCCATGCACTCCTTCACCGTTCCCAAGTTGTCGCCTGGTACAATCTACAACATAACACTGCAGGTTGAGAAGATATTTGATTGTATTTCACATCTGGTAAGATAGAGAATAAAGCTTTGCGGGAGAGCTTTTGTTGTTAAGCAATGTTAATCACCCTTTATTTGTTAAATAAACGTGTCGGGCTGGAAAGATTAAGAATGAAATCATGGTATTCATAACCAGTCTTGAATACGTACATTACTAGTAGATTCATCTGCTCCGTAGGCGTGCCTCTTTTTCAAGCTTCTGAGAAAATGACTCCATGAATGAAATTTATTTTTTAAACTTTCAATAGGACGACTCTCAAATCTTTTTTTTCGGGCAGATTTTCGTTCCCATCTTCTGTGTCCTTTCAAGCGCATTATAAAAACCCCGACGTTAAAATGTTTTTATCATTTAAATAACTAAATTCATGCTTTCGAAAATATTTTTATAACCTTTTCGGAGATAGGCAGGCACCTCCTTCGGCTACGGCAAACTCGCATGGACTGCTCAATCAACGCTGTCATCGGATGAGGATGTCGTTCTGTCACTTAGAGATGTCACGCCGAACTCAATCGTTCTCTCGTGGCCAGTCTCATGGCTGTCTACGCCTCTAGCAAAGTGCACGGTAGCTATTTAAATTCAGTTCAATTCTTTTATCCATGTATTCATTCATGAAAAAGACAAAGAGTTAACTCACAATTAACAATAACATGGTTTTAGTAAAATGAGTGTAGTCATAGTGAATAAATATAAACATAGACAGTAAACTTTTATCATTAAATTTTATCATTACAACTATGATTTGTAAAGCCTTTTCTAATTTAACGAAAAAAAATTTCGATGGTTACATTCAAATGTCGGGATAATGAAGCTTTTTGACATTTAACGAGATTAAGCTGAAGAACTCTTGAGAAAATTTAGTTAAGTGCAAACTTTGGGTAATTTTCAAAAACGCCCTCTTTATTCCTACTTTTTGCTTCAAAGTCTCGCTTTTTTACCTTTCAAAAAATTCGATTGCAAGAAGTTCCTGGAGTATTGATTGATTGCAGATCCGAGTATTGATTGCAGATCCGAGTATTGATTGCAGATCCGAGCAAAATCGATTCTCGCCGCTGAAGGCGGGATTGAGACTGAGTTAGTGAGCACCTCCGTTGCCGATATCAACGGAAAGTTCGCCGAGTTCTTCATCAGGTAGGAGCTTGATGAGTGTTAAAGAAATATAATTTGTCACCGTGCAATCTACAATTTAGAGAGGTTAAAATTGTCTTTAACAAACTTTCATCTTATATAACAAGAGATTGGAACTGTTTTGATAGCGCAACGACAACTTTCTGTAACTGTCATTGTTAAAGACGAATCGGACACGACTTTTGATGAGAATAAAGTCATGGCTAGTCACATTTTCAAGTACAGAATTCGTCCGAGTAACTAATTAAAAAAACTAAAACAGAAAAGTAATCAGAAAGTCATCAAAAGAGACATCAAAAAGTCACTAATCACAGTTTTTGAATGTAATTGAAAAAATGTTACTGGTACTCGCTGAGCAAGAGCAACATCCATCATGCAGAAAATATTGTTTAAGCAGGTCAAGATCAAATTGTGCCTTTTTTCAGAAACCTGCGTCCAGCCACGGCATATAACATTTCAGTGACGACTTCTTTACATGAGGTTGCTATATTCTTACATTCCATTATCTGGTTCTACAAAAATTCAAAACCGGTTATATGTACATATTCTACCTCGAACAATTCTCTACCTCGGAAAATTACAACGAATAAACCTAAATGAAAAACCTCAAACACCTCTGAACGTTTTTAGGCTTTCATGAATAAGAAAAACACGCTTAATTTTGAATTCGGTTGTGGCCAATTTTTGAAGTCCAGAGGTTTTATATTTGACAATGTCACTCGCTCAGTTTAAATTATCTAAGATAATAAAACATTGCAATTAGAACATGTGCAAGCTGAAGATAATTTTTGAAAATAATTTTTTTGGAAGCGTCAATTCATTGTCATTATTTTCCATAGTTTTTCCGACTCAGTTTTCCACGAACTTTGTTTTTTGCAAATTAGAACAATTCTCTTTTCCAGACACAAACCGCCACCGGTCGTTATTTGTACCCTCTCAGGAAGAAGATCATCTGGGGTGTTTTTTCTACGCTTGTGCAGGTTCCGTATGTTTTATCCCAAAAAAATTTCAGAAGCTTGTTTTATATTTAAAAAGAAAAAAAAAATATTTAATTTACTTCACTTCGTGATTTTTTAACAAAAAGTTTTAGTATGAAATCGACATTTACTTTCAGTTGCATCTAATAACCCCTTGAGTGATTTCGGTGAATCATAAATCTCATAATATTAACATTAGGAAAACTCTAGTTTTGGAGTGTGGAAAAATGAAGGTGTTACAAATGAAAACTGAAATCCCCCCCAAACAAGGCTAATGCCATAAAATACCCTCGGAGCTGAAAGCGATTTATATACCGTAACCGAGCCCTTTTCAAAGGAGAGTATACCGTAACCGAGCCCTTTTTAAGAGAGAGTATACCGTAACCGAGAACTTTTCAAGGGAGAGTATACCGTAACCGAACCCCGCGTCGTCGTTGAAACCGATTATGCGGCTTCTTTTGTCTGGCATCCATTGATGAATCTCGGAGAAATCTCTTATCAGGTTCATTTTGGCAAAGATCAGGGCTATCTTCTCTCTCTCTCTCTCTCTCTCTCACACTCTCTTTCTCTCTGTCTCACTCTCTCACTCTCTCTCTCTCGCTATCTCTATCTCTCTATTTCTCGCTCGCTTTCTCTCTCTCTCTCTCTATTTATCTCTCTCTCTCTCTCTCTCTCTCTCTCTCTCTCTCTCTCTCTCTCTCTCTCTCTCTCTCTCTCTCTCGCTATCTACCTCTTGCGCGCTTCTCATCAGGGGGGGGGGGCAACGCTTGAATGAGCGGTTACTTATTTTCTACTGCAGCACGGCAAAAACTCATCAAATCCCGCCAGTCCCTTTTCTTTTTGTTGGAATGTAAACGATATAATGTTATTCCAAATTTTATTCGCAATCTACTCTCTCAAATTCCTCACCCTACTATCTCTATAACCAAATCTATCAATAGACTTTCTATTCAATTGCTCAACACTCACATACGCTCTACTCGTAACACCATTTTTCGTCACAATTCTAGCTGTAACTTTTTCGATAATATGCTTAACTCAAAGATATCCGCTACTGTTTACGAAAACTTCGTTCGGTTGTCAAAGTCGGTAGGTGACAACATTCGTGACGCCGCACGTCTTCGACTTTACAAGAAGCTTTGTAACCTCGCCCCAGATGCTAGACGTTTTACCGATTCGACACCCTCTAACTCTATAAACTCTGTCGAGCGTGTTACCATAGCTCAAAATGTCGATCTCCCAGTGAAATCCACTTCGATATTGGCATACGGACCTTCTTTTATTCCCAGTTGTGCTTTTCCACGTGACATCGAATTTAGTATGCAAGTTTCCCTACAACAATTGTGCCAAACCTTGGGATGGCAAGCCTTATTTTCTCTTAACCCCTCGGAGACTTCTGATTCCGTCACTCGCAAACTAATTTCTACTTGTCCATTCCCTCGCATGTTCACCTCCTTCCCTCCGAAACATGCTCCTTCCGATAGAGCTGTACTAACATTGGCTTCTAAGATTCGTGATATTGTTATAAATCACAGATCTATTAGACTTCCTCGCAACTTGACCTCAGAGGAAAGCATAGCTTTGAAAGCGCTCAAGGATCTTGTTCGAACTAATAGCATACGTATCACTAGAAGTGACAAAGGTGGAGAATTTGTTGTCGTCAATGCAGATATGGACAAGAAACTAACATAATTGCATCTCTCCGATCCTTCTCTGTACACTCTATCCAATAGAGCTGCCTTCTCTCGTTCTCACAAATCATTAACTGCCAAGTTTCACTCTCTTTCTAAAAAATCTATTATTTCTACTAGCATCGTTAACCGTCTCATTGACAATCACCCTCGTATTCCTGTCATTTATACTCTCATCAAGAC
>OZ057406.1:25101270-25169980 GCA_964056735.1 Allodiplogaster pararmata | reverse complement strand
TAGTCATTATGTTGTATCAATGGTAGAGAGAGCCTCATCTGTGAAAGATTGTTCACCAAAGTCATTATGTTGTATCAATGGTAGAGAGAGCCTCATCTGTGAAAGATTGTTCACCAAAGTCATTATGTTGTATCAATGGTAGAGAGAGCCTCATCTGTGAAAGATTGTTCACCAAAGTCATTATGTTGTATCAATGGTAGAGAGAGCCTCATCTGTGAAAGATTGTTCACCAAAGTCATTATGTTGTATCAATGGTAGAGAGAGCCTCATCTGTGAAAGATTGTTCACCAAAGTCATTATGTTGTATCAATGGTAGAGAGAGCCTCATCTGTGAAAGATTGTTCACCAAAGTCATTATGTTGTATCAATGGTAGAGAGAGCCTCATCTGTGAAAGATTGTTCACCAAAGTCATTATGTTGTATCAATGGTAGAGAGAGCCTCATCTGTGAAAGATTGTTCACCAAAGTCATTATGTTGTATCAATGGTAGAGAGAGCCTCATCTGTGAAAGATTGTTCACCAAAGTCATTATGTTGTATCAATGGTAGAGAGAGCCTCATCTGTGAAAGATTGTTCACCAAAGTCATTATGTTGTATCAATGGTAGAGAGAGCCTCATCTGTGAAAGATTGTTCACCAAAGTCATTATGTTGTATCAATGGTAGAGAGAGCCTCATCTGTGAAAGATTGTTCACCAAAGTCATTATGTTGTATCAATGGTAGAGAGAGCCTCATCTGTGAAAGATTGTTCACCAAAGTCATTATGTTGTATCAATGGTAGAGAGAGCCTCATCTGTGAAAGATTGTTCACCAAAGTCATTATGTTGTATCAATGGTAGAGAGAGCCTCATCTGTGAAAGATTGTTCACCAAAGTCATTATGTTGTATCAATGGTAGAGAGAGCCTCATCTGTGAAAGATTGTTCACCAAAGTCATTATGTTGTATCAATGGTAGAGAGAGCCTCATCTGTGAAAGATTGTTCACCAAAGTCATTATGTTGTATCAATGGTAGAGAGAGCCTCATCTGTGAAAGATTGTTCACCAAAGTCATTATGTTGTATCAATGGTAGAGAGAGCCTCATCTGTGAAAGATTGTTCACCAAAGTCATTATGTTGTATCAATGGTAGAGAGAGCCTCATCTGTGAAAGATTGTTCACCAAAGTCATTATGTTGTATCAATGGTAGAGAGAGCCTCATCTGTGAAAGATTGTTCACCAAAGTCATTATGTTGTATCAATGGTAGAGAGAGCCTCATCTGTGAAAGATTGTTCACCAAAGTCATTATGTTGTATCAATGGTAGAGAGAGCCTCATCTGTGAAAGATTGTTCACCAAAGTCATTATGTTGTATCAATGGTAGAGAGAGCCTCATCTGTGAAAGATTGTTCACCAAAGTCATTATGTTGTATCAATGGTAGAGAGAGCCTCATCTGTGAAAGATTGTTCACCAAAGTCATTATGTTGTATCAATGGTAGAGAGAGCCTCATCTGTGAAAGATTGTTCACCAAAGTCATTATGTTGTATCAATGGTAGAGAGAGCCTCATCTGTGAAAGATTGTTCACCAAAGTCATTATGTTGTATCAATGGTAGAGAGAGCCTCATCTGTGAAAGATTGTTCACCAAAGTCATTATGTTGTATCAATGGTAGAGAGAGCCTCATCTGTGAAAGATTGTTCACCAAAGTCATTATGTTGTATCAATGGTAGAGAGAGCCTCATCTGTGAAAGATTGTTCACCAAAGTCATTATGTTGTATCAATGGTAGAGAGAGCCTCATCTGTGAAAGATTGTTCACCAAAGTCATTATGTTGTATCAATGGTAGAGAGAGCCTCATCTGTGAAAGATTGTTCACCAAAGTCATTATGTTGTATCAATGGTAGAGAGAGCCTCATCTGTGAAAGATTGTTCACCAAAGTCATTATGTTGTATCAATGGTAGAGAGAGCCTCATCTGTGAAAGATTGTTCACCAAAGTCATTATGTTGTATCAATGGTAGAGAGAGCCTCATCTGTGAAAGATTGTTCACCAAAGTCATTATGTTGTATCAATGGTAGAGAGAGCCTCATCTGTGAAAGATTGTTCACCAAAGTCATTATGTTGTATCAATGGTAGAGAGAGCCTCATCTGTGAAAGATTGTTCACCAAAGTCATTATGTTGTATCAATGGTAGAGAGAGCCTCATCTGTGAAAGATTGTTCACCAAAGTCATTATGTTGTATCAATGGTAGAGAGAGCCTCATCTGTGAAAGATTGTTCACCAAAGTCATTATGTTGTATCAATGGTAGAGAGAGCCTCATCTGTGAAAGATTGTTCACCAAAGTCATTATGTTGTATCAATGGTAGAGAGAGCCTCATCTGTGAAAGATTGTTCACCAAAGTCATTATGTTGTATCAATGGTAGAGAGAGCCTCATCTGTGAAAGATTGTTCACCAAAGTCATTATGTTGTATCAATGGTAGAGAGAGCCTCATCTGTGAAAGATTGTTCACCAAAGTCATTATGTTGTATCAATGGTAGAGAGAGCCTCATCTGTGAAAGATTGTTCACCAAAGTCATTATGTTGTATCAATGGTAGAGAGAGCCTCATCTGTGAAAGATTGTTCACCAAAGTCATTATGTTGTATCAATGGTAGAGAGAGCCTCATCTGTGAAAGATTGTTCACCAAAGTCATTATGTTGTATCAATGGTAGAGAGAGCCTCATCTGTGAAAGATTGTTCACCAAAGTCATTATGTTGTATCAATGGTAGAGAGAGCCTCATCTGTGAAAGATTGTTCACCAAAGTCATTATGTTGTATCAATGGTAGAGAGAGCCTCATCTGTGAAAGATTGTTCACCAAAGTCATTATGTTGTATCAATGGTAGAGAGAGCCTCATCTGTGAAAGATTGTTCACCAAAGTCATTATGTTGTATCAATGGTAGAGAGAGCCTCATCTGTGAAAGATTGTTCACCAAAGTCATTATGTTGTATCAATGGTAGAGAGAGCCTCATCTGTGAAAGATTGTTCACCAAAGTCATTATGTTGTATCAATGGTAGAGAGAGCCTCATCTGTGAAAGATTGTTCACCAAAGTCATTATGTTGTATCAATGGTAGAGAGAGCCTCATCTGTGAAAGATTGTTCACCAAAGTCATTATGTTGTATCAATGGTAGAGAGAGCCTCATCTGTGAAAGATTGTTCACCAAAGTCATTATGTTGTATCAATGGTAGAGAGAGCCTCATCTGTGAAAGATTGTTCACCAAAGTCATTATGTTGTATCAATGGTAGAGAGAGCCTCATCTGTGAAAGATTGTTCACCAAAGTCATTATGTTGTATCAATGGTAGAGAGAGCCTCATCTGTGAAAGATTGTTCACCAAAGTCATTATGTTGTATCAATGGTAGAGAGAGCCTCATCTGTGAAAGATTGTTCACCAAAGTCATTATGTTGTATCAATGGTAGAGAGAGCCTCATCTGTGAAAGATTGTTCACCAAAGTCATTATGTTGTATCAATGGTAGAGAGAGCCTCATCTGTGAAAGATTGTTCACCAAAGTCATTATGTTGTATCAATGGTAGAGAGAGCCTCATCTGTGAAAGATTGTTCACCAAAGTCATTATGTTGTATCAATGGTAGAGAGAGCCTCATCTGTGAAAGATTGTTCACCAAAGTCATTATGTTGTATCAATGGTAGAGAGAGCCTCATCTGTGAAAGATTGTTCACCAAAGTCATTATGTTGTATCAATGGTAGAGAGAGCCTCATCTGTGAAAGATTGTTCACCAAAGTCATTATGTTGTATCAATGGTAGAGAGAGCCTCATCTGTGAAAGATTGTTCACCAAAGTCATTATGTTGTATCAATGGTAGAGAGAGCCTCATCTGTGAAAGATTGTTCACCAAAGTCATTATGTTGTATCAATGGTAGAGAGAGCCTCATCTGTGAAAGATTGTTCACCAAAGTCATTATGTTGTATCAATGGTAGAGAGAGCCTCATCTGTGAAAGATTGTTCACCAAAGTCATTATGTTGTATCAATGGTAGAGAGAGCCTCATCTGTGAAAGATTGTTCACCAAAGTCATTATGTTGTATCAATGGTAGAGAGAGCCTCATCTGTGAAAGATTGTTCACCAAAGTCATTATGTTGTATCAATGGTAGAGAGAGCCTCATCTGTGAAAGATTGTTCACCAAAGTCATTATGTTGTATCAATGGTAGAGAGAGCCTCATCTGTGAAAGATTGTTCACCAAAGTCATTATGTTGTATCAATGGTAGAGAGAGCCTCATCTGTGAAAGATTGTTCACCAAAGTCATTATGTTGTATCAATGGTAGAGAGAGCCTCATCTGTGAAAGATTGTTCACCAAAGTCATTATGTTGTATCAATGGTAGAGAGAGCCTCATCTGTGAAAGATTGTTCACCAAAGTCATTATGTTGTATCAATGGTAGAGAGAGCCTCATCTGTGAAAGATTGTTCACCAAAGTCATTATGTTGTATCAATGGTAGAGAGAGCCTCATCTGTGAAAGATTGTTCACCAAAGTCATTATGTTGTATCAATGGTAGAGAGAGCCTCATCTGTGAAAGATTGTTCACCAAAGTCATTATGTTGTATCAATGGTAGAGAGAGCCTCATCTGTGAAAGATTGTTCACCAAAGTCATTATGTTGTATCAATGGTAGAGAGAGCCTCATCTGTGAAAGATTGTTCACCAAAGTCATTATGTTGTATCAATGGTAGAGAGAGCCTCATCTGTGAAAGATTGTTCACCAAAGTCATTATGTTGTATCAATGGTAGAGAGAGCCTCATCTGTGAAAGATTGTTCACCAAAGTCATTATGTTGTATCAATGGTAGAGAGAGCCTCATCTGTGAAAGATTGTTCACCAAAGTCATTATGTTGTATCAATGGTAGAGAGAGCCTCATCTGTGAAAGATTGTTCACCAAAGTCATTATGTTGTATCAATGGTAGAGAGAGCCTCATCTGTGAAAGATTGTTCACCAAAGTCATTATGTTGTATCAATGGTAGAGAGAGCCTCATCTGTGAAAGATTGTTCACCAAAGTCATTATGTTGTATCAATGGTAGAGAGAGCCTCATCTGTGAAAGATTGTTCACCAAAGTCATTATGTTGTATCAATGGTAGAGAGAGCCTCATCTGTGAAAGATTGTTCACCAAAGTCATTATGTTGTATCAATGGTAGAGAGAGCCTCATCTGTGAAAGATTGTTCACCAAAGTCATTATGTTGTATCAATGGTAGAGAGAGCCTCATCTGTGAAAGATTGTTCACCAAAGTCATTATGTTGTATCAATGGTAGAGAGAGCCTCATCTGTGAAAGATTGTTCACCAAAGTCATTATGTTGTATCAATGGTAGAGAGAGCCTCATCTGTGAAAGATTGTTCACCAAAGTCATTATGTTGTATCAATGGTAGAGAGAGCCTCATCTGTGAAAGATTGTTCACCAAAGTCATTATGTTGTATCAATGGTAGAGAGAGCCTCATCTGTGAAAGATTGTTCACCAAAGTCATTATGTTGTATCAATGGTAGAGAGAGCCTCATCTGTGAAAGATTGTTCACCAAAGTCATTATGTTGTATCAATGGTAGAGAGAGCCTCATCTGTGAAAGATTGTTCACCAAAGTCATTATGTTGTATCAATGGTAGAGAGAGCCTCATCTGTGAAAGATTGTTCACCAAAGTCATTATGTTGTATCAATGGTAGAGAGAGCCTCATCTGTGAAAGATTGTTCACCAAAGTCATTATGTTGTATCAATGGTAGAGAGAGCCTCATCTGTGAAAGATTGTTCACCAAAGTCATTATGTTGTATCAATGGTAGAGAGAGCCTCATCTGTGAAAGATTGTTCACCAAAGTCATTATGTTGTATCAATGGTAGAGAGAGCCTCATCTGTGAAAGATTGTTCACCAAAGTCATTATGTTGTATCAATGGTAGAGAGAGCCTCATCTGTGAAAGATTGTTCACCAAAGTCATTATGTTGTATCAATGGTAGAGAGAGCCTCATCTGTGAAAGATTGTTCACCAAAGTCATTATGTTGTATCAATGGTAGAGAGAGCCTCATCTGTGAAAGATTGTTCACCAAAGTCATTATGTTGTATCAATGGTAGAGAGAGCCTCATCTGTGAAAGATTGTTCACCAAAGTCATTATGTTGTATCAATGGTAGAGAGAGCCTCATCTGTGAAAGATTGTTCACCAAAGTCATTATGTTGTATCAATGGTAGAGAGAGCCTCATCTGTGAAAGATTGTTCACCAAAGTCATTATGTTGTATCAATGGTAGAGAGAGCCTCATCTGTGAAAGATTGTTCACCAAAGTCATTATGTTGTATCAATGGTAGAGAGAGCCTCATCTGTGAAAGATTGTTCACCAAAGTCATTATGTTGTATCAATGGTAGAGAGAGCCTCATCTGTGAAAGATTGTTCACCAAAGTCATTATGTTGTATCAATGGTAGAGAGAGCCTCATCTGTGAAAGATTGTTCACCAAAGTCATTATGTTGTATCAATGGTAGAGAGAGCCTCATCTGTGAAAGATTGTTCACCAAAGTCATTATGTTGTATCAATGGTAGAGAGAGCCTCATCTGTGAAAGATTGTTCACCAAAGTCATTATGTTGTATCAATGGTAGAGAGAGCCTCATCTGTGAAAGATTGTTCACCAAAGTCATTATGTTGTATCAATGGTAGAGAGAGCCTCATCTGTGAAAGATTGTTCACCAAAGTCATTATGTTGTATCAATGGTAGAGAGAGCCTCATCTGTGAAAGATTGTTCACCAAAGTCATTATGTTGTATCAATGGTAGAGAGAGCCTCATCTGTGAAAGATTGTTCACCAAAGTCATTATGTTGTATCAATGGTAGAGAGAGCCTCATCTGTGAAAGATTGTTCACCAAAGTCATTATGTTGTATCAATGGTAGAGAGAGCCTCATCTGTGAAAGATTGTTCACCAAAGTCATTATGTTGTATCAATGGTAGAGAGAGCCTCATCTGTGAAAGATTGTTCACCAAAGTCATTATGTTGTATCAATGGTAGAGAGAGCCTCATCTGTGAAAGATTGTTCACCAAAGTCATTATGTTGTATCAATGGTAGAGAGAGCCTCATCTGTGAAAGATTGTTCACCAAAGTCATTATGTTGTATCAATGGTAGAGAGAGCCTCATCTGTGAAAGATTGTTCACCAAAGTCATTATGTTGTATCAATGGTAGAGAGAGCCTCATCTGTGAAAGATTGTTCACCAAAGTCATTATGTTGTATCAATGGTAGAGAGAGCCTCATCTGTGAAAGATTGTTCACCAAAGTCATTATGTTGTATCAATGGTAGAGAGAGCCTCATCTGTGAAAGATTGTTCACCAAAGTCATTATGTTGTATCAATGGTAGAGAGAGCCTCATCTGTGAAAGATTGTTCACCAAAGTCATTATGTTGTATCAATGGTAGAGAGAGCCTCATCTGTGAAAGATTGTTCACCAAAGTCATTATGTTGTATCAATGGTAGAGAGAGCCTCATCTGTGAAAGATTGTTCACCAAAGTCATTATGTTGTATCAATGGTAGAGAGAGCCTCATCTGTGAAAGATTGTTCACCAAAGTCATTATGTTGTATCAATGGTAGAGAGAGCCTCATCTGTGAAAGATTGTTCACCAAAGTCATTATGTTGTATCAATGGTAGAGAGAGCCTCATCTGTGAAAGATTGTTCACCAAAGTCATTATGTTGTATCAATGGTAGAGAGAGCCTCATCTGTGAAAGATTGTTCACCAAAGTCATTATGTTGTATCAATGGTAGAGAGAGCCTCATCTGTGAAAGATTGTTCACCAAAGTCATTATGTTGTATCAATGGTAGAGAGAGCCTCATCTGTGAAAGATTGTTCACCAAAGTCATTATGTTGTATCAATGGTAGAGAGAGCCTCATCTGTGAAAGATTGTTCACCAAAGTCATTATGTTGTATCAATGGTAGAGAGAGCCTCATCTGTGAAAGATTGTTCACCAAAGTCATTATGTTGTATCAATGGTAGAGAGAGCCTCATCTGTGAAAGATTGTTCACCAAAGTCATTATGTTGTATCAATGGTAGAGAGAGCCTCATCTGTGAAAGATTGTTCACCAAAGTCATTATGTTGTATCAATGGTAGAGAGAGCCTCATCTGTGAAAGATTGTTCACCAAAGTCATTATGTTGTATCAATGGTAGAGAGAGCCTCATCTGTGAAAGATTGTTCACCAAAGTCATTATGTTGTATCAATGGTAGAGAGAGCCTCATCTGTGAAAGATTGTTCACCAAAGCCATTATGTTGTATCAATGGTAGAGAGAGCCTCATCTGTGAAAGATTGTTCACCAAAGCCATTATGTTGTATCAATGGTAGAGAGAGCCTCATCTGTGAAAGATTGTTCACCAAAGCCATTATGTTGTATCAATGGTAGAGAGAGCCTCATCTGTGAAAGATTGTTCACCAAAGTCATTATGTTGTATCAATGGTAGAGAGAGCCTCATCTGTGAAAGATTGTTCACCAAAGTCATTATGTTGTATCAATGGTAGAGAGAGCCTCATCTGTGAAAGATTGTTCACCAAAGTCATTATGTTGTATCAATGGTAGAGAGAGCCTCATCTGTGAAAGATTGTTCACCAAAGTCATTATGTTGTATCAATGGTAGAGAGAGCCTCATCTGTGAAAGATTGTTCACCAAAGTCATTATGTTGTATCAATGGTAGAGAGAGCCTCATCTGTGAAAGATTGTTCACCAAAGCCATTATGTTGTATCAATGGTAGAGAGAGCCTCATCTGTGAAAGATTGTTCACCAAAGTCATTATGTTGTATCAATGGTAGAGAGAGCCTCATCTGTGAAAGATTGTTCACCAAAGTCATTATGTTGTATCAATGGTAGAGAGAGCCTCATCTGTGAAAGATTGTTCACCAAAGTCATTATGTTGTATCAATGGTAGAGAGAGCCTCATCTGTGAAAGATTGTTCACCAAAGTCATTATGTTGTATCAATGGTAGAGAGAGCCTCATCTGTGAAAGATTGTTCACCAAAGTCATTATGTTGTATCAATGGTAGAGAGAGCCTCATCTGTGAAAGATTGTTCACCAAAGCCCCTGTTAACTTGAATTTTTTGGGAATTCCCGACAGTTTTATTTGAATTTTTTCTCACGCCATTCAGTGACTCAGAGAACAATCACTAGGTCTACCAGCTTATAACTGTATATCATCAGGTAAGACATCAGTGCAGCGCTCACCCTGTCGCGATTATTAACTTTTGCCACAACTGCTTTTTGTTCAAAAAAAATTAAAAATATATCAATTAAGAAGTGAAAGCTATCACGGAAGAAACCAATCTAATGTACTACTCAAGTGATTCTGCTGATAATTGCGAGGTTGGTATAATTTTATTTCGCACTAGTCACTCACCACTCATAACCGGAATTTGATAGTCATTACTCAACCCCATGATCATATCGATTTCCAGGTTACGCGAGAATATCGTCGTAAAGAGCAGAGAGGATTCGAACCTAGTCAGACGGAAGAGAGGATTGAATTCATGAACAGTGATTGACTTTGTTACCAATGACTACGGAAGTCATGAACGCTCGAGGAGAGTAGAAGTATAAATAATGACCGAATTGTTATCTGTGACTTATGTTAGTCAATAGCACGGATTGAGTAATTGTTCAAAGATTAAAACCATTAAAGAACACCGACTAATGCCGCGATCATTGGGTTGCAAAATGTGATATAAAAATGTGATGTGCGTTTTTATGAAGAAATTTCGAAAATTAATTCATTATCTTTCTTGTTTTGATTGTTGACTAAGATTCGAGTTTGTTTTCTATATTTGTTAGCCAGTGCATTTTCTGTTCAGAGCGGGTTCTCGGCCATTATCAAATAACACTGATTTCTCCCGATAAAATGTGATGAAATATATATTTCGATAAAGTGAATTTTCTATACGTATCGCTACATGCAATTTTTTCCTTCTGTAATAATGTTTTTGAGTTACAAAGTTGAAGGCATAAAATTTTTTGCTATCTACCAGATCACCAATATACTTCAATAACTGGGTAATTGTTGAGTGAAAGATAAAATACGTTCCAAAATACATGTCACTGTCGTCATCCAGATTTCAAACTTTTTAAATGGGAAAGGCTCGTTTACAGACAGACTAACACAGATTCGAACACGTATACATATTGACGAATTACCGACACTTTGTACCGCGTCACTTTGTATACGACACTTTGTACCCGACACTTTGTACCCCGTCACTTTGTACCGCGACACTTTGTACCGCGACACTTTGTACCGCGTACGGCCTCGTTAGCTAAGCCGTACGGCCTCGTTAGCTAAGCCGTACGGCCTCGTTATCGTAAACTTTTACTAAGCCTAAGCGTTTTTTAATGTAAAAATATGTTTTAATGTAAAAATAAAACGCGCGGCCTCACTCAAGTCGCGGTACAAAGTGTCGCGGTACAAAGTGTCGCGGTACAAAGTGACGGGGTACAAAGTGTCGGGTACAAAGTGTCGTATACAAAGTGACGCGGTACAAAGTGTCGTGATACGCATATTGACATATGCATGTTCAAAAAGAAAAACCTGAGAACAAAGAGAAAAACATAACATCAGAATACATTTTGTTGTATCCTTCTCAGTATTGAAATTTATCTAAAAATTAAGAAAAATCCTAACCGGAACACTTATCTATCAAAAAAACCTTTAAACTTGGAATATGTATAATCTTCAAAAACAAGCGTTTTGCAGAAAGGTATGCGTTTTTAATTTAATTCGTCTTTTAGTAGCTATCGAAAAGACAGAATCTACGCACACCGGAATATTCGAAACTAGTATCCGAGCCGTGTTGGTGGTCAAACTCAGATGTTGACTTAGCACTTTTTTAACAGCAGAAGTAGCTGTTCCAAAAGTAACCGACCATGGATGAGCTCGAAAGACTCTCGCTCGTCTCCAAGGTTTGTGTTTTTTTTTGAAAAATAGATCTGAAACATCTTTTTTTGTGTGACTTCAGAAGTTTCACCTACAAAACTTGGCACTGTTGGCGTTTATGCCCCCCCCCCTAGCAGAAGTTTCATGCGTCAGATGAGAGTGGCATTTTTTTTATACGGTCTCGTTAGCCTAAGCCGTACGGCTTCGTTAGCGTAAACTTTTTCTAAGCCTAAGCGTTTTTTAATGTATAACTTATTTAATGTAAAAATAATTGTGAAAATAATTTTTTGTAAATGTAAATAAGTCAGACGTATGACCCTTGGAACCTCTAGTAGGGGGGCATAAACGCAAACAATGCCCAAACTTTACTATTAAAAGAGAGAGCTACGGAAAAGACAGCATCAACCGAGGAGAAGCAAAATATGTAGCTGAATCAATCAATCAATCTTTATTCCAAATTGCATACTAGTGTTACATGGATGGTATACAAAGTGGATCACTGTCACATAAGTGATATCAGTTTAGGTAATACAAACAAGCAAGCACCGAGAGTTTGAACTTCGAGAAAGGTAATAATAATATAAAAAAAGAAGCTGGCATGTTCACACTGAGAAGAGTAGTAAATAAAAATGAACCGTGCCACAGTTATACAGGAGAATAAACAATGAAAAAAACTAATTTAAATTTCGGATTAAAGAACGAGGCACGATTTCATCTCTAAAAAGAGATGAATCGCAAAACATTAAAAAAAAGGAGAATGTAGGAGAAGAAACGTAGGCTCGGCAATCTCAATCATGTCTCCGGGTGTCCTTCAAGTAAGTGCTGCGAGTTCTGCTGAAAACTGGTGTCCATTTCACAAGTTTGCTTTCTAAACTATTGCAGGTTTGCTCTGAACTCGAGAATCACTTCGGAATAGCAGACAAAGATGTAGCCGAGTTCATCATTCATCTGGCCAGTGAGGCCAAAACGTTCGACAAGTTCAAGAAATCACTTGCTGAGCAAGGTTCCTCAATTGTTTTTTCTCGAAGTTTCTACCACGACTATGTTAGCAAGATGAAATACATGACTTTTTACCTCTGCTAAACTCGGCAATTTCCGAACAGCGTGATTTAGAAAAGCGTTTTTGTCAAATGCACTACTTGCACATTATCACACGGTTCTGTTCCTAAGCCTTACGGTCTCGTTAGCGTAAATTTGAGCTAAGCCTAACCCGAGATGTGAAATTTTAGCTGGACTTTTTTAACATTGAAAAATTATCAGAAAGTATGTCATCGAAATGTGAGCAGAAAGTGTTGTGTGTGCTTGTAGTGCATCTTAAGAATAATGCTTGTAGTGCATCTTAAGAATAACGATTTCCGGCTAATGCCGTTAAACTCTGACAATTCAGGTCTCGGCGATCAGTTCGACGACTCGTTAACCGCCAATTTGTTACGTCTTATACACCATATGATGCCCAATCTCTCGAAGAAGAATAAGTTGGTTTTGCGCTAACTTTTACTTCTTCCGCAGCAAGTCTGGGTTATCAGTTCGAGTCTGGGTTTTCTTGACAAGAAATGTTGGGTTGATTCTGCACCGGAGATAATTTTTATCCATTTTATAGATATCATATTTCATCCAGAGGTTCAATAGTGACCGGATCAGTCCCGTCGGCGGATACATGTACACACACTATTGGCAAAAAACTCCCTCTTTTCTTACCCTTTCTCTTTATCCCCTCTTCTTTTTTCCTCTAAACTTTGAGCGACGGATACATGTAAACCAAAATTGGGCGGCTCCATTTAACCCCTGATTTCAACTTTTAAGCTGTGCAACAGAGAAATTTGAATAGAGATTTTTTTATTCCTCAACCTCAAACACAATGAACTGGTTGATAAATTTTATAGGGTCATAGCTGAAATGTTTAGAAATAAAGGTATCAGAAATGGGAAAATTCGGAGAGAGTTTCAGGCAGCTGTAGAGGTAGAGGGTTTTTAGACCACTGAGCGTTTGAACCTGTTTTTTTAATTAAAAAGTCTGAAAGATGGAGAGGGGAGAGAGACTACTATAAAACTAGGGAGAATAGAAAACTTGAAGACCGAGTTGTGAACAATCTACAAAAATTGGAACTTTCTTGGAGATATTGCAAATTCGCTTTATAAAAATTGCGCCTTCACCAGAGCGGGCAAAGGAGAAGGGACGGACAAGAAGAAAATTACTCTCATATCCGATGCGAAGGAAGAGCTGAAGGAGCTTTTCCCCGCACTCGCGATGCCGAACGAGAACGAGAAGAAGGGATCCAGTACGGATATCATGAGCCAGCTCGCTAGTCTCGAAGGAAAATGGAAAGAGGTATTATTCTAAAAAAAATCATGGTTGAAAAACGTCCCAATTAAAAAAACATTGAAGAAAATGACAACTCTTGAAGCGGAGAATACTGAAATAATGAGAACATAGGTAAACTGTCACAAAAAATTTCTAGGGCGACCAACCTCCCGACCCTCTCCCTCACTCAAAATGAAGGGGCGACCAACCTCCCGACCCTCTCCCTCACTCAAAATGAAGGGGCGACCAACCTCCCGACCCTCTCCCTCACTCAAAATGAAGGGGCGACCAACCTCCCGACCCTCTCCCTCACTCAAAATGAAGGGGCGACCAACCTCCCGACCCTCTCCCTCACTCAAAATGAAGGGGCGACCAACCTCCCGACCCTCTCCCTCACTCAAAATGAAGGGGCGACCAACCTCCCGACCCTCTCCCTCACTCAAAATGAAGGGGCGACCAACCTCCCGACCCTCTCCCTCACTCAAAATGAAGGGGCGACCAACCTCCCGACCCTCTCCCTCACTCAAAATGAAGGGGCGACCAACCTCCCGACCCTCTCCCTCACTCAAAATGAAGGGGCGACCAACCTCCCGACCCTCTCCCTCACTCAAAATGAATGTATCACAGTTTTCACAGCTAGAATTGAAAAAAGTCTTCATTCCTCTTCATGAATAGAACGTTTCATTAGTCAAAACTCAGCCACAACAGGTTTCATAGAGTTGAAAGTGAAACTTTTAGTCTAATTTAGCGATCGAGTTTTTGAAAAATCAAGACATATTTAATGAGAAGCAAACGAGAGGCGAAGGTCCGGGCGTGGCATAGTGGTAGTGTGATAGACCATTGTGCGAAGAGTCCCGAGTTCGACTCCTACCCCGGACAGATCCACCCAAACCAAGGGGGTTAAGAAATGTTGGTAGTGCTCATGCACGAATCTGACTCTCCCCATTGCTGCTAATCACACTAGCAGTGATCTAGCAGGCAGCCACTGGTTCTACCAGGATAGGTCTGTCCTGCATCTCAGGGGAGCGCGTACCCTGCCGCGAGGCGGGAACAAGCGCGAGGAGGAAGATGAAGAAGAAGAACGAGAGGCGAAGGTAAGGGAAGGGAGAGCTTCTCATTACTCTAGGTTCCTCGCTCGGGTAAGCTATTGTTTCAGGGTTTCTTTTTTTTAAATGCAGGTCACCTGCAGCAGGTGACATCTATGCAGGGGTTAAATGGAGCCGCCCAATTTGGGTTAACATGTATCCGCCGCTCAAAGTTTGGAGGAAAAAGGAAGAGGGGATGAAGGAAAAGGGTAATAAAAGAGAGGGAGTTTTTTGTCAATAGTGCGTGTACATGTATTCACCGACGGGACCGATCCGGTCACTATTTAACCCCCTGCATATATGGTAGTATATTGGTGGTAACCAGAGTGTTACTGTAGCATGCACTGCCGGTAAAATCTATGCGCTTTCCATGAAAGGCTAGTGGTGCGAAATCTCTGTTCATAGGTCAACTGAATTTGTCAACAACAAAACAATCGTTGGCCAGGGGCCAGGCGGTAAAAACTTCTTCCCGAGATTTGTGTATAAATTTGATTCCCTATGGTAATTTCCCGAGTTTCCCTATAAGGTAAAAGAGAAAAGAATGCAGATTGCAGCGGAGCGTTATTGGAAGCGATTTCTTTATTGTGTTTTCGACTTTTTTTGCTTTAACTCAAATGTTGTGGTAAATGAACTTCATCAAACACAATAATACTTAAGGAAATGATTATAAATTGGATAAAAGCCTAAGAACGTAAGAAACTCCAAAGATAATCTTTTCATTTCTCTCCAAACGGCTCCGCTATAAACTGAAAAAAATGATGTTTTTTTCCTTTTTTGGCGGGGACCGGGGGCTTCTTTGTACCCCTTGGCGGGGGGCTGTAAAGCTTTGTTTGCAAACGTTCTCTGTTTTCAATCATTTGCGCTCGTTCTCTCTCTGAAGCCTGCCATTCCCTCATGATTAGTCTTTATGATGTTGTTGTTGTTGTTGTTGTTGCCGGCAAGCATCCCGCATCGAAAACTTGGTTATGAACACTCTCTTTAATGAGAGAAGTTCTCGTGTTCTTCGGACAAGATGCGTCCGGAGGAGGGTTTTGATGTCCTTTGCAGTCCTGAGACTGTCATGCTGCACCTTGTGAAGGCGGACATCGTTGTAGCAACCTGTTCATGCTATAGGCCTTGTGAGTGAGTGGTCAAGCCGGCCTAGCATCGTTTTTGGTGGGAGTAGAGACGTCTCGCCTGTCGTTGACCGGAGATAGGCAAGAGGCTATTTTACTGACGCCTCGACTCGCCATTGAAAAGTATAGCGGAGTATCGGCTGATGTTTTGTCCGGTGGCATGCCCAGGCCGGTCCGGCATCGCCCTCCTTTGACGAGCTATACTACCCAGTTTTGGTCCGCGGCGGGATTTCTCCCGCTACCTCCCAGTACGAATTCTTCGTAGGGAGGCGTCCCTCTATCCGCCACCTGAGGTCGCGCTCGATTCTGGACTGGATGATCCGGCTCCATCCGTGACAGGCTCTTAAGGCTGTAGAGTCACGAATGGCCACTGTTGCCAGTGTGTTTCGAGAGTCTTTATGATCTACAACGAACTTAGGTGGGTGGTAAAAACAGCCTAGTGGTAACCGTTCTTGAAATGGAGGCATCTCCATTGTACCCGTGGCTATCCTTTATTCATCCAAATCATAAATTTTCTCATTTTAATGACTCAGTAAGTATCGAAATTTACCCCCCGCCCCTTCTATCCAGGCTTACTTGACCTATTTTCGTACCGCAATGATTATTTTGTTGCTGGTATGCAGCTTGCAGCGAAGATAAATTCTTCTGAGCAAGATGCTTCCGGGGAAGGTTGTTGATGTCCTTTGCAGTCCTGAGACTGTCATGCTGCACCTTGTAAAGGCGAACATCGTTGTTGCAACGTGTTCATGCAATAGGCTTTCATATGGGTGGTAGATCAAGCCTAGCATCGTTTTGTTTGGGAGTCGAGGGCTATAGCATTTTCCGACCGAAGAAAGGCAAGAGGTTAGTTTTTATTGGCGCCGCGGCTCGCCGTACCGCAATCTTCCGCTTCTATCTTCATTTCTCCTCACAACTCTCTAACTTGCCTGCCACTACTCTGAACGATCTTTTGTTTTATTGGAGACTTATTTTTAGTGTTGTTGATGTTGAGGAGTTGAGGTTTCAATTGTTGCGCCTTTAGTTGGAGCGTGTGTCTTTTTTGTTTTGTGAGTAAATCTGATGTGAAATTTTTTCCTTAAAATTTTCTCAATAAAAGGTTTGATGATCTCTTTAATGGTTGAAGAGACTATTGAGTTCTTAAACTTCGTTGGAAAATTTCCATTTTCAGGAAGTTGCTGCTAAAAAAGGGCGAAGTCGTAGCAGAAGTAGGTCAAAAGAGCGGCGGAGAAAAAGAAGTCGAAGCCGAGACCGAGACCGGAGTCGAGATCGATACGAGTCCAGAAGAGAGGATCGAAGTCGGAATAACAGGGACAGAAGCCGGGAAAGAGGCGACAAAAGACGCCGAAGCAGGTTGGTTGTCTTTCTTCCCACCCACAGGAAGAATGTGAAGATCAAGATGAATAATCATGAGAGAAAGGCAGGTAAACTTGGAGCGCGAGAGCGTGTTATGTGAAAGAGAGCATGCAGACGATCAGAGCATTTTCATCACTAGCTTTCTTGAATAGCGCATAGATTTGCGCATAGATTTTACCCCGGGTTAGGGAAACAATCTGATCCCATGTCAAGCGTTTTCTTTTTAAGCCTTCTACCAATGAAAACGATTTAGTTTGAGAAATATCATGGGTCATATGGTAATTCCAGATAGCATACAGAGCCAGGGGAGGGGTTAAATACAGTAATAAAATCAGCTATGTTGGCGCATACATGTCCGTGCCGAAATAGATCTACGTTCTCTTCTTCTCCCGTTCTATTTTACTCTTCCTCTATTTCAATTCCCATTTTTGAAGCTTCTCATGTTTCTTTCGCTCGGCACGTACAATTATCCATTATACCGGTTATATTTAACGCCTGTAGTTCACCAAAGGTCCATGTTTCAAATCTTAATTTGAAAAACCGCTCTCAGAGTAATGGAGGGTCTAGAATAAAAGGAGAAATTAACTAGAATGGAAGGGAATAGGACATAGAGCGGTTAGGAAGTTTAAGAAGTCAATATTGTGAAGAATCGCTCGCATCTCAGTGCTCTAGGCCCTTGCTCATGTAGCGGAAGTTTAGAAAAAAATTTAGCAGTACATTTGACCTCTGTAGATCTCTGTTGCTATCTCCAATGTAGATCACTCAATCAATACTCAGATTCGCTATTCTGAAATGTATTATTGTTGAGATCCCCCCATCGGGGCGACCGTAGAGGTGGCGGTCGAGGAGGAGAAAGGAGGGAAGAGGTGCTCGATGAGCCAGTTGTCGGCGGCATCTACGATGCACGGGTCAACAACATTCAGCCCTTCGGAGCCTTCATGCAGGTCCGTTCACACTGCATCAATTACAGTATTCAAATGTTGTTGCAGTAACCGCTTGAAGTAAGAGTATCTACCAGTTACGGTGTCCACTTATGCAGAAAGATATCCAGCTCTAAACAACGAAATTGAGCATGTTCTTAGAGCGCAAATTCTGGCTATTATGACAAACTGTTTCTTTGCAAAGCATTAAAGAGGTTAGGACCAGGGGTTAAAGGCTCATGGCTGACCCTCTATCGGCGGGCGTCTGTTTTTTCATTGATAAGGAGGGGGGAACCCTATGTGAAAGTGCCGGTTTGCCGTTTCATAAGGTCTTCATCGAGAACCACTAGCCGGGTGAAGCACGCGGATTTTTTTTCTCAAAAGTTCAATAGCTTTGCAGGCGAGAAAAGTTGGACGAGCTTAAATTTTGTGATTTTCAAAAAAGTTTGGTTTCCACAAAATCATAAGGGCAGCAGAAATTTTTAAAAGTTTTCAGCCTTTGAATCACTTTATTGATTTTTTGATGAAACTGCGAAGAACTAGAAAGTTCAATAAAGTTGATAGAAAAGAGAATTATAAGTGAAATAAATAAAATATAATAAAAAACAGTTTCAAAGTTAAACTTGAGAGATTAAAAAATGATTCGCAGTTGGAAAACTTCCGAAGCAAAGTGGAAGGGCTCTGCCATATTTCCCAGCTGAGAAATGAGAGAGTCAACGCAGTGGCGGATGCCGTTTCGCGCTCGCAGAAAGTCAAAGTAAAGGTATGCCAGAAGTAAAACCCAGGTTGTATCATTTGATTGGGTATTAGCTAAGCTCCCAGAAGTAAAACCCAGGTTGTATCATTTGATCTGGTATTAGCTAAGCTCCCAGAAGTAAAACCCAGGTTGTATCATTCGATTGGGTATTAGCTAAGCTCCCAGAAGTAAAACCCAGGTTGTATCATTCGATTGGGTATTAGCTAAGCTCCCAGAAGTAAAACCCAGGTTGTATCATTCGATTGGGTATTAGCTAAGCTCCCAGAAGTAAAACCCAGGTTGTATCATTCGATTGGGTATTAGCTAAGCTCCCAGAAGTAAAACCCAGGTTGTATCATTCGATTGGGTATTAGCTAAGCTCCCAGAAGTAAAACCCAGGTTGTATCATTCGATTGGGTATTCTCTGAAGCTCTGAAGTTCCAAAATGAAAAGAAGTAAACTTTGTGAGCAGCGAAATGCGAGAGATTGAGAAGAAGAAAAAAAGAGAAAAAATGAGAAGAAAAAAAGGCGAATTTTCGAAGAGTGAGAGGCGCGCGAGAAAGTTTGGAACCCAAATGTTTAAGGGGTGAAGTATATGACAGGGAAGTCCTGTGTATGATTAAACCAATGTGTGTACCGAATGATTAACTAGTTAAAGCTCATTGTCTTTTGTAACAGTTAAATGAGACCGGAATAAGGCTTGTTTGTACGCGCCGAGTGAGTTGGAAAAGGAATGGGGAAAGGCAAGAAGAGTGAAAAGAGAAGTAGAGGGGAAGTAAAATATAACGGAAGGAGAAGAGAATGTAAATCATTTTTGCGCGAACTTGTATGCGCTAACATAGCTGGTCCGGTAACCATTTAACCCATGTTTGTAACCAAGTTCGCTAACATAGCTGGTCCGGTAACCATTTAACCCATGTTTGTAACCAAGTTCAAAACGAGCCTTTCCTCTTTCACCAAGAGGGAGTCCTTCACCAATACAAACCAAGAACTTATAGCCAAGCCATACATAGCGAATTCATCTTCTATATTTGTTTTGACTTGAGTATCATGGACAGGAAGTTTTTATAACCCGCATTGCGGGTAAACAAAAATCTATGCGCTTTCCAAAAACCTCGAAAAACATTGAAATCTATGCACTTGAAAAAATTTTTTCTCGGATTTTTCGTAAAAAGTGCAAATCATTGGAAAAATTGAATGTTGAACTCTGAAATCTTAAAAATCTATGCGCTCGAAAAAAGTTGTGCGTGTACTAAGAAACACCCTGATCATGGAAAGATTATCCCATCTCATTAGCCCTTTTTATACCTATTTACTAGGATTGTCCCATCTCATTAGCCCTTTTTATACCTATTTACTAGGATTATCCCATCTCATTACCCTTTTTATACTTATTTACTAGGATTATCCCATCTCATTAGCCCTTTTTATACCTATTTACTAGGATTATCCCATCTCATTAGCCCTTTTTATACCTATTTACTAGGATTATCCCATCTCATTAGCCCTTTTTATACCTATTTACTAGAGACAGTGACAAAAACTGTCCTGTGGTGAACAAAGTAATAATAATAAGTGATTGCTATGTGAAATAGATTCGTCTTATTTTTTTTAAGGTTTTGCGCATTGAAGGCGGCAAGCTCTCGCTGTCCATGAAGGAAGTCGACCAGAACACAGGGGAAGATCTAAGTCCGCCGGAGCCGGAGTTGGCTCCGGATGCCATCGGAGTCGAACTGAGGAATCCCGATGCGCCCTGGAGAAGAGAGGAAGAGACGACGTCTACAGCGCCCAGTGCAAGGTGCGGGTTTTTTGAGTGATGTTCATTAGGATTGGGGTTGTTTTTTTAAACAAAGTATCAGAAAGCGGAATAATTTCATCTTTGAGTTGAGTGAAGATCGAAAGTTTGGAAAATGAGCTGCTAATGTGTTCAAGTAAAGTGTAACATCCGCTAATTTTCCATCTAAACCATTGGATTCATCTTGATATTGTCCTTTTTTTCGCGTTGAATAACGCATTATAGCTGTTCGTAGTAATCTGTCAGGGACGCATTATAGCTGTTCGTAGTAATCTGTCAGGGACGCATTATAGCTGTTCGTAGTATTCTGTCAGGGACGCATTATAGCTGTTCGTAGTAATCTGTCAGGGACGCATTATAGCTGTTCGTAGTAATCTGTCAGGGACGCATTATAGCTGTTCGTAGTAATCTGTCAGGGACGCATTATAGCTGTTCGTAGTAATCTGTCAGGGACGCATTATAGCTGTTCGTAGTAATCTGTCAGGGACGCATTATAGCTGTTCGTAGTATTCTGTCAGGGACGCATTATAGCTGTTCGTAGTAATCTGTCAGGGACGCATTATAGCTGTTCGTAGTAATCTGTCAGGGACGCATTATAGCTGTTCGTAGTAATCTGTCAGGGACGCATTATAGCTGTTCGTAGTAATCTGTCAGGGACGCATTATAGCTGTTAGTAGTAATCTGTCAGGGACGCATTATAGCTGTTCGTAGTAATCTGTCAGGGACGCATTATAGCTGTTCGTAGTAATCTGTCAGGGACGCATTATAGCTGTTCGTAGTAATCTGTCAGGGACGCATTATAGCTGTTCGTAGTAATCTGTCAGGGGTGGGGTAGAAATTGGTCATTGCGTGAAAATTTCAATAAATAACAGTTTTTGCATGAGTTTCTTTTTTAAATGAAAAAGTGAATTTGTTTTCTATTTTCTGAACTTGCAGCAAGAAGAATCGAGTGCGTCTATCAACGCCAGAACGATGGGAATTGCAGCAGATGAAGGGTGGAGGAGCCATCACAAATGTCGACCTTCCCGACTTTGACGAGGAGTTGGGGGTCCTCAAGAACTATGAAGGTTACATTCATTCTCCGTTGCGTTCTAAGCAGGAGTTAAATGGAGCCATACTGTTTCTCACAACTTAAAATTGGCACAAAAAAAAATTTATTTGAAGATTTTTGTCAATTTTTGTTGAAGATGAAAGTGACGGCGAGGACGTGGAGATCGAGTTGGTCGAAGACGAACCAGAGTTCCTGCGAGGATTGGGAGCCAAAGTAGCTCAAGAAATTGAACCCGTTAAGGTATATTCATGATTTGTACCGTAACCGTCTTCATAAAAGTTGATATCTACTTGACAAGATTCTTTCTGCAATACTTGCAAAGTTTAATTTTTTGAGCATGCGTGACTAGAAAGAACGGTCATTTTGCCTTACACATAGCGAGAAATCGCATGGGATAATGTACGCTTGGTTGGTGTATTGCTAATGCTCTGCAGGCCCCGGTTAGGCAACGGAGGTTCGGTCCCGGCATAGTGCCATTTTTGCCCGTGCGATGGATTTATTTCATACTTGGACAGTTTCTAGTAATATATTTTTTTAGGTAGTGAAGAATCCAGACGGAAGCTTGGCACAGGCAGCACTAATGCAGGTATTTCATTTTTTGATCCGTTATATAATTTGCGCAAATATCATTTTTTTAAAAATTTAAATGCGCAAATATCTCGCGCAAATATAAGGAGAATTATGCTGTTTCTCAGACTCAAGTCAAATTAAACGCTGAATCTCTAAGTATTTTGAGAAAAAGACATTGAAAACATGAAAATTCATATAAATAGGGACTTGTAAATAGAATCAAAGGAGCTCGTAGCTTATAACTTTTTAAAGAAAATGATGAATTGCCTTACGATTGGATGGATTTAGGGCGCGTTGGCAAAGGAAAGGAAGGAGTCGAAAGTGCAGGCCCAAAGAGAAACCGAACAAGACCCAAGGTTAAAATTCACCCAGTATGTTGTTTTTTGCGATCCCTCGGACTAGCATTGTCTTTCTTGATTTCTTCGCACGAAATCTGTTAAAATAAAGGGTGAAGGAGTCTCGCGACCCTGACTGGGTTGCTCCATAGCTCCTCTGGGGTGCAGTGCTCCGATAGGGCTGGGCAGTTGAGCAAGTGCTGCGTGTTGTGTGCGTGGCTTGACAGCTATGACATGCGTCGGCGATGGCTGGTGAGATTCGGTGGCGGTAGCTATTGAGGAGACTGCTGTATTCTGAGCGAAGCTGTGCAGGACGTGTACGTGCAGACCGTGGGAGAGAAGTCTCTGTCTCATTGATAGGCGGAGAGGCTCTTTTAATCCCACAGTATTGATTTTGATCAGTGTAGATTAGGAGGGTCTCATTTTGAGTCTGGAGAGGGGCAAGGAGTCTTATAATTTAGTAACTCTTTACGTTTACATGTTTTCAAATCTCAGGAAACAACAAAAAAATTAAGTGGCAAACACCATAAAAACCTTCTTTTTCCCAAGCTCATCTTTGTTAAAATACGTCTCTTGTGCTCTCCTGACAGATTCAACCAGTTCAAACAGTAATTAGATGGTCGACTAAAAGATGTTGAAGCATTCGGTTTTAGTAGAAAAAAATAAGAAATATTAAAAACCATTTTGATTGGGGTAGATAAACCTCCCATGTGATCAAACTCGCACTTCTCCCACACTACTCGGGCTTACAACCGTTATGCCACACCCGGCCAAAATTTGTGATTTTGGGATGGCTTTGTCTCGTTAATTTTATAGCGTTTTTTTTAGGTCGTCGTTCAAATCAAATTCGCGTCTCGCTGATCCAATGCCAGAAGTCGGCCAGAGAGGACCAGACAGGAACGATGAAATGCCCGGAGCCAAGCAGAGATATAGAGTTCGGAAAGGAGTTTCTAATCTTGTTTGATGCATGATGAGCATACGAATTGGATTTTATAATTGGGAAGAATTGACTTTTCGAAATAAATGTAAAACAGGAATGAAGACTCAGATTACTAGAGCACTAAGTTTTGCCTAGAGAAGTTCTTCCGTTTTGCAAGAACTGCTCATCGATTAAAGTGTGAACATTGTCGCTTTCCATTGTAAAGAAATCAACATCCGCTCTCGAAACGGGGGAGTCTGGAATGATGAGAAACGAGTTAGAGGGGGAGTCTGGAATGATGAGAAACGAGTTAGAGGGGGAGTCTGGAATGATGAGAAACGAGTTAGAGGGGGAGTCTGGAATGATGAGAAACGAGTTAGAGGGGGAGTCTGGAATGATGAGAAACGAGTTAGAGGGGGAGTCTGGAATGATGAGAAACGAGTTAGAGGGGGAGTCTGGAATGATGAGAAACGAGTTAGAGGGGGAGTCTGGAATGATGAGAAACGAGTTAGAGGTAAAGGGTAGAGATAAAGCTTGTATTTTTTGTACTCCTTCATAACTTGGAAAATGGCGGTTTCTTTAAGTCTTAACAATCAAAATTTGCGTCAGGAAATGCCAGAATGGTACAAGCATGTGACTGCGGGGGGCAAAGCGACCTATGGTAAGCGCACGAGTCTCAGCATGAAGGAGCAGAGGGAGAGTCTCCCCATATTCCAGCTCAAGAAGTCCCTACTTCAGGTTACTGTAGTTCATGATTATAAATTTCTCCGTCCTCATTGATTCAAGAGATACTTCGAATTGCTTATCTTGTCCGGGAAGCAGTTTCCCTTGAATTTCTACGTACAATGTAGAATATCATGTTCGAATGATACTGTTAACAGTATTCTGAAGAATAGGGTAAGAAAGCTTATTAAAAAGTTTTGATTGCAGGCGATAGAAGAGAATGACATTCTGGTCGTGATTGGAGAGACGGGATCGGGTAAGACCACGCAGATGACCCAGTATGTGGTGGAGGCTGGCTATGGGGCCAAAGGCAGGATTGGATGTACCCAACCGAGGTTGGTATTCTGAGACCTGGGAGTGTTCGGTGTTTTAGAACTCACTCATTTATTTTTTTGTTTGTTTAGCGTTCGCTTGTCCTAATAGCGTTCTGTTTTGAGGTGCAAACTCTTCAGAAATATAGCGCAAAACGTTAAGTTGATTTCCAAGACTTTCAGGTGCAACTTGATGCCCTGCTCTGTAAAAAGTATTCAGTTTTAAATTAATCTGTAGACCATCAAAGCGATGACTATGTTATGTTATTGTTTTTAAGAGCAAGCTTTTTATAAATCCAGTTTTCATGGAGTGGCCATGACCAATATGCACTGTTGAGACGTGTCGCGGCGATGTCAGTGGCCAAGAGAGTCGCGGAGGAGTTCGGTTGCCGCCTCGGACAAGAAGTCGGATACACCATCCGATTCGAGGATTGTACCAGGTACGCATTGATTTCTCTAGGAGGGATGGTGAGTTTTGTTGCGAATTGGGAGGGGGGGGGGGGCTCATTTAGAGAAAAAATGAGCAGGCTGCAGTATTGTTCTTGATTGATGATCATTAAAGATCTGATTGGAGTAGTCTTGTGTTATTATTAGTTTGAGAGGTCGGAACGGAGTACAGCGGTACGGGTCCAATGTGTCCTCTTCCTTCTTGTGACCGTTTTTAGACGTTTAGATTATAAGGAAATGTAGATAAATGAACATATATATATATATGACAGAGGGTTAGCAGGCGACCACTCAAGACCAGAAAGACCCGATAAGAATGAGACGGTCCCATTACAGCCAGGACACAATCATCAAGTACATGACGGACGGAATGCTGCTGCGAGAGTGTCTACTGGACCCGGATCTCACCCAGTACTCTCTCATCATGTTGGACGAGGCTCATGAGAGGACGATACACACGGACATCCTATTCGGACTCCTCAAGGCAGCCATCAAAAAGCGACCGGATCTCAAGCTCATTGTCACCAGGTGGGCATTCTGAAGTAGCCAATCTGTAGATGTCACCAGGTGGGCATTCTGAAGTAGCCAATCTGTAGATTTCACCAGGTGGGCATTCTGAAGTAGCCAATCTGTAGATCGGCATCCATGAGGTGTCACCAGGTGGGCATTCTGAAGTCGCCAATCTGTAGATCGGCATCCATGAGGTGTCACCAGGTGGGCATTCTGAAGTAGCCAATCTGTAGATCGGCATCCATGTGGTAATTATACTGAAATCGAGGGTAGTCATACTGTAGGTCAAATTTAGAGGTACTCATAACCAGGGAATCTTAACACGTCTAGAAAGTACACAGAGGCGTGGAAATGGTTTCAACTTTATCAAACACAGAAACGCCGGTAAAGGATCCCAACCAAACTATGTATATTAAAGGATTCTTTATGGACGGGGTCCTAGGCAAACAAAAACACGACAATGTGTCCGTAAAGAACACGAACGTTTTGGAACAGAACTACCGGAGATCAGATACAGTAGTCTATGCAAATATTTCTGCTCATCTCTCTTATTTCCCATATTCTATCTAGCGTTCCAGGCAGTTTGTTTTAAGAGAAAAAAACTGGAACAAACAAGAGGCTGTTGCTAAAAACCCGCAGAAAAGATGGATCATAAGGGAGCGGCACGGTTTGGAGAGAGACCGAGTGCGTGCGAAAAAGATTAGAGATTGTAACATCAACAGAGAACTTGGATATAGGCTTTTTTATCAAGAGCGCATAGATTCGCGCATACATTCTAACCATAGTGCAATTTAGAGAACACGCTGTAGAGAAACTTTAGCAACAGAGTAAATTTGCAGTGCGACACTGGATTCGGTAAAGTTCTCAGAGTACTTCTACAAGGCGCCTATCTTCACCATCCCTGGAAGAACCTTCCCTGTCGAGGTTCCTTCAGTCTTCTTGTTCTCAGCATTAGAATACCCATTTAGTCGTCGAATCAGACTTACTGGTGTTGCAGTGACCTATAATCATTGGTGACTTATGTTTTTAAAAAAAACCTGTAAAGTTAAAAAATTGAAATTCTGTGTCTACGATAAAAGTATTAGGTTCAGGTGTTGAAGATTTATGTTCGACCAACTACCGTCTCTTTGCTTCGGCCTTCGAAGAGACTTTTTTCAATTCATGATGACCCTTAAATTCATGATGACCCTTAAATTCATGATGACCCTTAGACCCTTATGTTTTCAGTTCGATGAATTCGATTTTTTCGCCATTGGCAAGTCTTGAAAGAAACCGCTTTTCCTCTAGTTTCTTTTTGGAAGCACTTATAGAGTATCATCATAATGCTTTAAGATACTGTATACACGTGAGCCCGAGACAGACTACTTGGACGCGGCGCACATCACCGTCATGCAGATTCATCTGACCGAGCCGCCCGGAGATGTACTCGTCTTCCTCACCGGACAAGTATGCACCTGTGAAGACTTGTTTATACTCTTACAAGTAAATACTACTTTCTAGCATGTGTATTATAGTAGAAGGGATGCTGTACGGACTTTGATCAACGCATATTTCTATCAGGTATCTATCAGGCCCCCGGGAATCAGTGATGGAGTAAATAGATGAGACTTTTTATCTCATAGCATTCTTTTTTTAATCAGTTAAAGTCTTCAGCACACTGTTTTATTTCAATCGTCAAATAAAGCGTGAAGACAAAAAAGACTGGTTTTGCTGGAACGTTTAACTTTTTAAACTGGGACGTTAAACCGAGAAAATACGATAAAAACATAATGTTATTTAAAGAATTCTTATCCCTAGATTTATATCGAATAGATTTCACCCAGAGAGTGGGTTGGAAAAGCAACTTGGTCACAGTAGAAACACCAAGGACGAATACGTGATTCGTCTCATTTAGGTCCAAGATTTCTAGAGAATCGATTGCTGATATCCTTAGGAAGAAATCGATACCTCCTGCGAAGTGCTCTATGAGCGCATGAAGA
Organism: Allodiplogaster pararmata; assembly: GCA_964056735.1. Classification (NCBI taxonomy): domain Eukaryota; kingdom Metazoa; phylum Nematoda; class Chromadorea; order Rhabditida; family Diplogasteridae; genus Allodiplogaster; species Allodiplogaster pararmata. The sequence continues at coordinate 25,142,878 of OZ057406.1, read as the reverse complement.
GCCTCGGTCCAGATGTGCCTGATCTCATCATCCTACCAGTATACGGTGCCCTCCCGTCCGAAATGCAAACGAGGATATTTGAGCCAGCACCGCCTGGGAGCAGAAAGGTACTGTAGACACTAAAAGAAGGATTCGGACTTGATCGAATCAACTTCATGAGCGCAGCAGTTCAAGTTCAAGTGAAACCGCTCGACTAGACTGTGAGACATGAAGCGCCATAGTTTCGAACGATCGTCTGGTTTTTGAAAGAAAAAAGGGGACGTAGAATGTAGACTTGGGTGTTTTCAAGACCTGCTAGAGACTGGAATCCTCAAATTAAGACGTTAGTATTGAAGAGCGAGACGAGCTTAGGGAAGCGCGTGCCCTGTCGCGAGGCGGGAACAAGCGCGATAAAAGTTTGTTAGTAATCAATAGCGGAAAGAATCCGACCTCGTCTTGTTTGATTCGCAACCACCAAAATGAAATGTAAACTTGATAGAGAGCAGTTCCTTTACGTAGAAGTGGATCTTTTTCAACTTATGGGTGGATAAATATAATACATAGTAGATGGTCGAAAGAAACTTATAGGTAGTTATCGCGACGAATATCGCGGAAACTTCTCTCACAATAGACGGCATCTTCTACGTGGTCGATCCTGGCTTTGTGAAGCAGAAGATCTACAACCCGAAATCAGGAATGGATTCACTCGTGGTAACTCCCATCAGCCAGGTTGGTTGGTGGTAACTCCCATCAGCTCAGATTCTCTTCTCACCCATCAAAACCACATAGAATGACTTACATTAATAGTTTTGAAGGGTTTTTCTAAGAAGAATTTTTGAATTTGGTAACTTTTGAAGTTCAGGAAAGGATTTCACGTCTTTTTACAGGCGGCGGCCAAGCAAAGAGCCGGCCGCGCTGGCAGAACTGGTCCAGGCAAGACGTATCGATTGTATACGGAGAGGGCTTACAGGTACATTCAGGGCTGCTTCTTACTATGCGCAGAATAAGCGTTTAGATCGATAAAAACCATTCATGAAAGAATTAAATTTTCGAAGAGATGGCGAGTGCGTGAAATGAAAAAAGGTTGCCATACAAACAGAACATATACGAAAAAAAATTTTCTGAAAAGCATATATTTACGCTTGACGTGTGAGATAGGCAAATAGTCTGTTAAATTCATTTTACTGGATTGTCTCATCGAATGAATCTTCATATTGATGTAATCGATTTGAGAGATGAGATGCTCCCAACCCCAGTTCCGGAGATCCAAAGGACGAATTTGGCCTCGACTCTTCTGCAGCTGAAAGCCATGGGCATCAATAACCTTCTGGAGTTTGACTTCATGGACGCTCCCCCGCTTGAGGTGGCTGACATTTACACTAGCAGCTAAGAATTGGCTGAAGATTGAGACTTTATACGTCAGCAAGGGTTGGTGGTCTAGAATAATTAGACGAGATAGAGCGAGTGAGAGTGAGAAGAGGGAGAGATTGAGAGAGAGAAGGGAAAGCGAGTGAGAGATAGGCACGGATGCCAGACTTCGGTAGAAATTGAGTCCAAGAGGCAGGAGAGAGAGCGGTTAGTAAGGAATTGGAGGGACGGATGAAGAGGCTATGGTTAACTAGTTCATTTGAAGTTAATTGATCAATGAGTCGCTCTTAAAAGTATTCAATCTATACTTTGAAGACCCACCAGATCAATAGGAAAACAGGTGTTTATTTCAGGCGATGATCTCAGCGCTGAACAATCTCCACACACTGTCAGCATTGGACAATGATGGGCTACTGACGAGACTCGGAAGAAGGGTCGGTATATCCGCATTTGAACGGTCTCCTGGGAATACAGGAGAGGGAGAGAGAGAAAGACAGAGAGAGAGGGAAGAGAGAAAGAGGTAGAAAAATGAAAGAGTAAGAGAGGGAACGGGAGAGAAATAGTGTGTGAATGAATGACTGACTGAGTGTGAGCGCGGAAGAGATACAAAGGGAGTGAGAATTGTGACCACAGATGGGACCTGCTATTTGTAAATGTGACCACAGATGGGACCTGCTCCTTGTAATCAAACGATTCAGATGGCCGAGTTTCCTCTGGAGCCCACACTGGCCAAGCTGCTAATCATGTCGGTCGACTTGGGCTGTTCTGAAGAAGTCCTCACCATCGTTTCCATGATCTCCGTCCAGAATGTCTTCTATCGACCAAAGGTGACGTCACATAAAGATAGTTTTTCAGTGCGACCGAAAGGAGAACAAAGTCTAGAAAAATCAATTGGAAGAAGAAAAAAAACAGTTTCGAGAAGGAGAGAAGCAGGTAACTCAGTGAATTTTTTTTATCAAGAGTCTCTCGAAATCCTATAACTATTCCAAGAAAATCAATTTTTGATCTACTATGTAAATCGTTTGAGCTGAGACCATGAATGAAAGAGATCCATCGCACGGGCAAAAGTGGCACTCGGCCGGGACCGAACCTGCCTAACCGGGGCTTGTAGAGCGTTATCAATACACCAGTTAGGCAGCGGAGGTTCAGTCTTGGCCGAGTTGCACGTGCGATGGATTTCTTTTATTCCAAGAAACAAAATGAACGCTAGGTTAAAGAGCATTTTTCTGTTATAAGCTTTCGTTCGTCAAAAAGCCTTACCCGATGCGTACATAGATTGTATTGTAACGTTTCCATTTCAATTCAATTTATTTATTCCGTGCACATAAGCGACTTTGAAAAAAATAAATAAAACACACAAAAACAGCTTAAAAAAGCTTAGTATTTATATGTTCTATGTTACTAAAAACTTTCTAAGTTATGAAAACATTCTATGTTTTCTATTCTAATGCTGGTGTGAATTGCCTTCTATATAATTAAATCAATGGCTAAATTATAAATTGTAGATATGAAAAAGAACAAGCTTATTTAGTAAAAAGTTTATCGGATGAGTATTCATTGTAAGCAGATAATAAATATCCAGTCTAAAACACTTAGAATCGGTTATATAACTTCTGATTGAATTTTCTTTAAGTTCTTAGTAAACTGAGAGGCATTTTTAACGGATACCAATTCTTCTGTATGTGAGTTCCACCGATTTGCGGTTTCTCAAGCCTCAAGCCCAACAGCAGTCTTGTCTTAGTTCACCAAAGGCCTAGTGTAACTGTTAGAAATATAAAAAAAACCCGTTTTCGAGCTAAGTAGTCTGGAATATAGGAAGCGAGCTGAAGTTAGAGAGTGGAGAAGTCTGGAATATAGGAAGCGAGCTGAAGAGTGGAGAAGTCTGGAATATAGGAAGCGAGCTGAAGTTGGAGAAGTCTGGAATATAGGAAGCGAGCTGAAGTTAGAGAGTGGAGAAGTCTGGAATATATGAAGCGAGCTGAAGTTAGAGAGTGGAGAAGAGAATGAAATTCATCGCACGGGCAAAAATCTGGCACTTGGCTGGGACCGAACCTCCGCTGCCTAACCGGGGCTTGTAGAGAGTTAACCAATACACACACCAACCGAGCACACATTGTCCCATGCGATTTCCTGCTATGTCTAAGGCACGATAGCTGTTCTTTCTAGTCACGCATGCTTATGAAGCAATTGCGTCATGAAAGGAGTGTAACTCCGCAATCCATGATAAAGACAGAAATATGAGATGGTACAGAGAAGATCGATTGTTTTTTTATTTTTGTTAGTCGTGTAAAAAGATAATAAAAAACTATCAAAGTGGAGAAGAGAGTTAATCATTATTCACCATACATAGGTCAAAGAACGCTCATTTTTCCAAATTCTCAACAGTGCTGGCGACCTATGATTCTTGTCTACAGTAATATTCTTGTCTACAGTAATATTCTTGTCTACAGTAATATTTTTGTGTTTTACCAGGATATCGAGGTCAAAGGTTTTTTAAAAAAAGACATCAACAGCGAAACTTGCAGGAGAAGCAGGAAATCGCTGATCAAAAAAAGGCCAAGTTCCACCAACCAGAGGGCGATCACCTCACGTTGTTGGCTGTCTACAACTCCTGGAAGGCTCACCACTTCTCTCAGCCTTGGTGCTTCGAGAACTTTATTCAGATTAGGACGCTAAAAAGGGCGCAGGTTCGATTTTTGATTTTTGTACGAGTTCACGCAGTATTCGATTCTTTTTGAGGGAAGTGGTTAACATAATCCTCATATAGAATATGTTGTTCGAGTATAATTCGGAAATAATGAAGAAAGAATTGGTCAAAAGGCAGAGGGAAAGAGAGAAATAGCGAGCAAAGAATTAGAGGTTTGAGCGGCGGAAGAAATTGTTGCCTCGAGCAGGCTGTTCCTTCTAACCCGCAGAAAGAATGTGCATATCAAAATGGCGAATGATGAGAGAACTTCAGGCCTTTGAGAGACTTTACACGTAATGCGGGTTAGAGAAACACTGGCCTCTATGTCAGGTCGGATAAAAGGTATATTCCCTAACTGTTATAATTTCCGCTCAGGATATTCGCAAGCAACTGCTCTCCATAATGGATAGACACAAGTTGGATGTGATCTCTTGTGGCAGAAACGTCCAGAAAGTCCAGAAGGCCATCTGTTCTGGATTCTTCAGAAACGCTGCCAAGAGAGACCCTCAGGTACTTCAACTTATTAGTTTGTAGTTCATCTCTGTGAGGCTCTTCATGGCCCGAACTTAGGTACTGAACTACCTGAAAAACCTAAAGTATCTGAAAAGCCCTAAAATTAGGTACCTGAAAGGTTTTTTATGGGGTCCGTTTGCACTTCTAGTGTGTAAAGCATATCTGAAAGCTTATTTCCTCATCCGAATATTCAACGAACAAAAAAGATCACTGAGCGAGGAAAGCTACACCACCTTTCGCGAATAGCTACGGTAATTAGATGGAATCAATACAGTACCCTAATGCTTTCAGGAAGGATACCGTACTCTGGTAGATGGCCAGAATGTTTTCATTCATCCGTCCTCGGCGGTATTCCAGAACCAGCCGGAATGGGTAGTGTATCACGAGTTGGTGATGACCACCAAGGAATATATGAGAGAAGTGACTATTTCGTTCAATATTTCCATCAATATTTTTTTCATTCTTTCTTCAACTAGTCTTCTTCTAAACTAGTTAGAAATCTTTCGAATATTTGTACTCTTCGTTTGCTCATTCACGCTTGCCTCCGTTAAGAGGAGTTTCGAAGAAAGCAGGGTACGCGCTCACCCGAGATACTTAATATAGTATAAAGACCCGGGCTAGGCATGATGGGAGTGTGCGCAATGTTGTGAGAAGGCTTCTTAGTTTGGCCCATTACCTGGAAAGATCCATCCAAAGCAAGTTGAATAAGAAATTTTAGCAGAGCTTTCACAAACCTGAATCTTCCTGTTCTGCTATACATTATCAGTGAGCTAGGGATCAACCATTGGTTCTGCCACAATAGCTCGTATCTCATCTTCAGAGTAGCGCGTACCCTGCCGTGAGGGGGGAAAAGCGGAAGATTAATTATTACAGTCGTATAATTTTGGCAACGCACAGAGTAAGGGGGTATAATAGTTATACGAAGTTGAACATATCCAACAGATAGCGGCGTTAAAAAGGCAAACACTTCTGCCTCTATGAAAGGTATTAACTAAACTTTTTTGACTTTCAAAGCACCGTTAAATCAGACGAATTCATCCGAGTAACTTCATTTTTGAGTTGATTAGTCTAATGCAAACTGAAGGTCAGAGCTTAAGAAGAGGCCGCGGGCTCCAAAACCTGCTAAAACTGGAATTTCAAACACAAAGGAAGAATAAATTAGTTGTTCTTGTGAGAAGTGGCTGAAACTGAGACGACCGCTCTTCGCGTCGAAAACGTACGGGAATGCTCACATGAATAGGATTATTCCTTTATTCCATTGTCTTTTTCTGTAAAATTCTGCTTCTTCTTTAAGAAAAATCTTTTTATTTTCCTCTCGTACTCACTCTCTTTCTTGTGTTCAGGTGACAGCAATTGATCCAAAGTGGTTGGTGGAATTCGCGCCTTCCTTCTTCAAAATCTCTGACTCTACCAAACTGTCGGCATTCAAAAAGAACCAAAAGATTGATCCTTTGTATGATAAGTACAACGATGCCAACGCCTGGAGGATTACTAGGGTTAAGAAGAAGATCTACAATCCCAACAGATGATTTCTCAGTGTTTTATTCCTTTCTGTGTCCAAGGAACATTCGATTTACATGTATTCATTCTCACTTTGTTCTGAAAGCAAATTATGTCATTGTGCTTTTGATTCGAATGTGCTTGTATTTTCATTGCTTACAAGGAATAAATTAACAAAATAATTTTTTGTTTCACATGGAACAGTTAGGCTCGGTGCAGAAGGAATTTATGGTAAGCGAGAAAACATTAAATTATCCGAGCAACAAAGAAATACTTTTGAGGGGAAATAAGAAGAGTGTAACTCGTTCGCAAGTAGGCATCAAAAAAGTAACCAGAATTTATAAGATTAAAGTGAAGGGACGACAATTTCAGGTATATCTAATTTGAAAAACGTCTACCTATTTTGAAAAAACTTCAGCCTAAATTCGTGCAACGTCTACCTATTTTCGTGAAACGTCTACCTATTTTTACAAACATGTCTACCTATTTTGACAAACACGTCGACCTATTTTTACAAACTTGTCTCTTTCTTGTTTTTTTCTCTTTCTTTTTTCTTACTTGTTCTGTTTCTTTCTTTTCTTTTCCTTTCTTTTAAAATTATCTTTATAAATTTTGATAGAAAGCCAAGGGGGAAGAGGGTTAACCTAAGCAGGGAAGGGAGGGGGGAGGAAGTGGGCCCTACCTAGCAAAGGGGGGGGGGTAGGGTCCCTAAGGAGAAAGGGGGGAAGGGAGTTTTCATGGAAAAATCTCTTTCTGAGACAAAATTTTTTTGGACGGCTAAAGTAGATTAAAGCCAACTTTTTACTAAGCCTAAGCGTTTTTTAATGTAAAAATAATTTTCTGATATAAAAAATAAAATTTGGCAAAAATTGCTCATCAGACGTGTTTGTCAAAATAGGTAAACAAGTTTGTAAAAGTAGGTAGACGTGTTTGTCATAATAGGTAGACATGTTTGTAAAAATAGGTAGACGTTTCACTTAAATAGGTAGACGTTTCACGAAAATAGTTAGACGTGTTTTGACAAAATAGGTAGACGTTTCACTAAAATAGGTAGACTTTAATTATTTCCTCAAAGTGAAGTAAGGAAGGCTCAAAGGCTCTCAGTTTTCTTCTTAACCAGATTCCTCCAAGTTCCGTGACAGAATCTGTTGCTTCAATCTTTCGACTATTCGTGTAAAAGATAATATTTCGATAGTCGCGATCTTATTAAGAAAAATTGGTTAAAATATACTGGAGAATGGTCTTTTAACTTCTTTTTTGGGAGCAGACTGGGTAAAATGGGCGATTAAGTGAGAAATGGGAGTTTCATTCAAAATATTTTGAAGATTTTTTTGGTTGTTCAGTTATCAATGTATTTAACAGAAGACAATTTCTCACAGCTTGAAAATCTTCTTTTCGAAGATGAGAAAAACGGTGTTGTCGAAATTCGACGTAATTGAAAAGATTGAAACTGATTTTGATTTCGTCCCACGGCTTTCAAGCTGAAAAACATCCAGTCAATAAATATTTCAGTGCTCTGAATTTGAATTTGCTTCAAGCTTGTAATCTGTTTAGTCGAAGAAAACAGCATTTTTTCGAGGAAAACGCTTTTTTCTTCAAAAAATGGTACGTGCATAAAAGCCTTGAGGCGAAGCTTTTTTTCCATGTGACTGTTTAACATCAAGAAATCTCAAAAAATCATTGAAATTTTTAGCCATCAAAACAAATTTTCGAATGCATTCATACAAATAAGAGCATGATTTGTCCATTAGTTAATTTTAAACATTTTTTCTATCTCTCTCGTCCCTTGTTGTGTTTTGTCCAAGAAAAAATTCAATAACTCGTTTATCTGCTTTTGTTTCGGAAAAGCGATTGAAACTATACAAAAGTTCGAAGATTCAATTGAATAGAAAAATAATTTACTTCAAAAGTTTTTATTTAAAAAAAGGAATCGATAAAAACGTTGAATGTGAGCTGCCTCTGAGTTGCGAGAAGACGTTAAAAATAAATAAATAAAAAATCCTGATTGGCACGTTCAAAAAATTGTCTTTGGATGAAAAAAGAGAGCACAAACGGAGAATTTGAGATTGAAATCAGTGAAAAACTTTAATTTTTTTCTTCAAAACTTTATATTCATTTGAGTAAAACAAACTTTTTCGGTATTCACAACATTTAACGCAAAAAATTTTTTTTTTATGAAGTAGAAAATGTTCTGGTAACGACTACTTCTGGATATATTTTTAAAACCAGACATGTGATGAGGAAAGAAATTCCATCAACAGCTACAAATCGTGTTTTTACCGGGTCGTTTTCTATTACTATGAGGGGCTGAGGTTCACGTTGCTGAAAGGTCACATGATTTGTGAAGCAGTTGAAAGCATCGGGAAATTTTCCTACCGACTTTCAAACTGCAAATAAATTCAATCAGTAGGGTTCAACGCTTTGAAGTTATTCGTACTAAACAAAGACCACAATTTACTTCAGAGGCCGGTTGCAAGACGTTTGTTCGACCAAAGTTGTTGTCCGGTAAAACGTTTTACCGAACAACGCATTTTTCGGTCAAACAAGTTATCCCGTTGCAAGAAGAAACTTTTGTTGGTAAAACGTTTGTATTCAAAAGGCTGACGCACTTTGGGTCTTGTTTTCCATTTTGAATTTTACATGAAGTTTTTTTAGTCTATTTCACCATGCTTTTTGAGAAATATGTTTGACCCAAAGTAATAGTGTTACGATAGTTTACCTATTTGAGTCCCGTTTCGATAAAATACTTTACAAATACAAAAGCATATTATACGTTATCGCGAATAAGGGCCATGTCATTGATTATTGACCTTTGTTTTTTTGGAAAAAAAGTTCTTAATAAATTGTTTGAACTTTCAAGTTCAAACAGTTAGAAGTTCAAGTTAATATATTGTTGAACACGGAAAAGGTTGAGGGGGCCCATCTTCAGTGTAACGCGGTTATTTTTTTAAAAACATTGTTTTGTTTTTTGATAACCGGAAGTCATATTTCTTGGAAAATCAAACTACCTTAGTTTTTCGGCAAAAAGACAAGTTTCGACAAGTAGAAGCCTCTTCTGATTCGAAAGTCACGAATTTCTCGATTCATATCTTACTAAAATAATATTTTTGTGAAAAAAAAGGTTAAAAAAAGAGAAAATCCATGTTAGAATTAATGCAAAAAACTACTAAAAAGAAATCATCTTTTTGTACGAAAACGCTAAGAAAAAAAATTACAGTCTTTTTTGTGAGAAAACAAAAAAAGAGAAAAAAATTGTTAAAAGTGCTTGGTAAAACTGTTTTCCTGACTGCTATCCTGGGGATAAGAAATTCGTACAAAAGATAGGTCAGGAAAACCAAAGTTGAAAAACCCAAAGTTCCTTGCAACGCAAACAACGAGAAAAACCAAATACTTTGGTCCAAACAACACTTTTGTCCGTACAAAAGATGTTCTTGCAACCGACCTCAGGGGTCAGGTACTTTTGGCAGTTTTTTTAATGCTTGGGCTTAGGCAAGGTTGTGCTAAGTGGCCGTACGGCTTAGAAACAAGACCGAATGAAACCATTTGAGAGAATGCTTTTTTATGCAGGTTTGACTGCCTGATTATGCCGAGATACAAATGATTCTCCCTTCTCCCTCCCGAAGTGAAGCGCAGCAGCAATTCACCAATTTAAGTACAGTCCAGTTCTAGTAAAATACAGCCTACAGATAAGAAAAACTCTTTTTCTAGTTGATTTTCTACGTCAAAAACATCACTGATTAAATGCGTCTTCAATCAAGTGATCAAAATTGAAAAAAGAAGTTTCCATTCTTGTTTTAATTTTTTATGCAGGCCATTTAATCACCGATAAAGAATCTGTTAACCTAATAGCCGCAACGCGTGGGCATGGTGCGTCGAGGTTTTATCAATTAAGTTAAAATATTGAAATCAAAACCAATACCAAAATTGCAATAAAGGTAAACTTGTGAAATTTTACAGTACGCGCCACGGTGCCGCTTCCGGCCGTGAGCGCGCTGCCCTAAAACACGGCCTGGCCCTATAAAATTCTTTTTTCTTGTTCTCTTTATTTATTTTTTCTTTTTTGAAATTATTTTCTCCTTCTTTTTACTTTCTCTTTGTTTTCTTTTCCTTTCTTTTTAAAAGTTCTTTATAAATTTTGGGGAAAGGAAAGGGGGAGGGGGAGGGGGGTTTACCTAAGCAGGGAAGGGAGGGGGGGGCCTAAAGGGGGAAGGAAGAGGGCCCTACCTAAGCGGGGAGGGAGGGGGGAGGGAGAAGGGGGCCCTAAAGGGGAAAGGGGGCAAAGGGAGTTTTCATGAATAAAATCTCTTTCTGAGAAAAAAATCATTGGACGGCTAAAGTAGATTAAAACCAACTTTTTCCTAAGCCTAAACGTTTTTTAATGTAAAAATAATTTTCTGGTGTAAAAATAAAATTTGGCAAAAGTTACTGATCAGAGTGAATCCAAACTCTCACAGAGCTACTCTCAGTCGAGCACTCTCACCCTACACTAAAGTGCCTCATAGTTGAGATAGATGAAGTAGTAGTGATGAACTGAACGTAACAGCCAGCTCGGCAGCGCGGCCGCGAAGCGCGCCGTAGCGCGTGCTGTAAAATTTCACAAGTTGAAGGAAAGCTAACCTGAGACTTCGGAGTTCTCGGAGTCGTGGGCTGCAAGAAAATGGAAATCAAATATAACTCAATTTGAACTTGACTTGGGGGTCAGGTACTTTTCACAAATGTTTTAGCTCAGGCTTTGGTAAAAATTACGTCGCTGTATGGCTTAGGAAGGAGACCACTAAGTGTTGAATGTGTGACCCAATATACAATTTACCCTGAACACTGTAGTCACTTACCCTTCATTTGTCAATTGCCGTAATTTTTTTGCCTCAAAGTCACAGATCTAAGAAACGTCGACCGATGACGAAATTTTTTATAAATAAATATTTATGTTCAACAGAGTCCAACCATTATAGTAAGCCGATATGGCCGGAGAAGGTCGTGAATTTCGTCCTTGATCAGGCTACTACTCATATTGTTGCACTTATCCGTGTTGCAGTTGAATTTGATTGCAAGTTTTTGTCCACGCAGTTTACTCTTGAAGCCGAGCACCTCCATATCTCTGCAACCGCCACTCACAACCTTCGCTTTTTCAGGAAAGAACAGGTCGTTGCGGTCAGAAATATTGATGCCGATTATGAAGTAGCAGATTGGTGATGAAGGGAAACAGAAGTTTACATTGTGGAAAGGGTCAGGGTGCATCGGATAAGAGTGCATCAACCAAAAAACTTTCTTATAAAAGCAATCCAAGAGAATATCGTAATATGATAGCTTAAAAAGAGTCATAAAAATTATAAAAACTGAGAATTCCTACCAGATCAAAAGCACTGGATAAATGTACAATGGAGCAAGCCCAGAGGACAAGGACAATAAAGATGGTGTTGAAACGGGCTTTCTGAAACACTCATCAATTGTTATCGGTAACATCATCGAAACGAGGATGGGTGGTAAGAAACTCAGTTGAACTGACCCAGAAATACGTGCCGATGTAAAACATCTCCATTTTAAACTCTTCTGGTTCGAAATGTCTTCTGCAAAATAGAATAAATGAAGTTTTTTCTGGGAAAAGGTGGAAAGTCTGAGAGATTTCAATTGCAAAAAAAACTTGCACAAGTGTCTTTCTTTTTCTTTCTATTCTGAATTTTAAGAAATAACGAAGCAGATAGAAGTTTCGAGAAACGACCGAACGTGGCCATGTGAGGAGACCGAAATAAGACTGATGAGGGGGGAAATGATAAAAGCAGGAGTTACAGGTTAAAAGCAAAAGACAAGATGAAGATATTGGAACAGTATTAAAAAAGAGATAGAAAGAGTAGAAGAAGCTCTTCTCATTCTTCAAAGAGCTCTTCTTGAAAAGTGGTTCGTTCTGTTTCGCTCTTTGAATATCAAAAAGCTTCGACTTATCCGATAAAACGGTGAGGCTGCTTTGTGGAGCTTTTTCAAAATTTAAATTCATCAAACTTTGTATGTAAGAATTTCGTATTTGCATTAGTAGAATCCGCGTTGCCATAATCGAGCTCGTCTGTCCAAATCCAGTATGTTGAAATAGCGAGTTTAAAAATAACCCAATTCCTGCGTATTGTTTATGCTATACAGAACTAATCGGAACAACTAAAGGAAAAGATGTAGAGTACCGTGCTTTTTTTCTGAAATAAATCTAAACTTCGGTTTTGCTTTTTGTAACAGTGTACAAGAGTGTACAAGATTTTTAGACTTCATTTATCCATTCACCTTCATTTGCTAGAATCTCACAGTGCACAGGAGAAAATAAACAAATATTAGATTATTAACATATATTTATCTCCACAGGATAACTTGTTGAGGTCATCACTTACGTATGACAAGATAACTTTACAATCAAAAGCAAGAAAAAACGAATCGAATACTAAAACGGAAGGGATAATCGGGACACAAAAAAGAAGTAAAAAATGTTTGGGGGGGGGCTAAATTGACAACTCTCAATTCATAGTCAGAAAACGTGGCAAGTCGACAACAGTTTGCAGGTCTATGCTCTGTAAAATATATGAGAATTCTTTAATAGTCGTCACAGTAGGATGATTCTCAACCATCTTATTCCATAGAGTGATCGACCTCAAAAATAAGAAATTTGAGTGCTTGTACTTTTTAACCGAGGAGAGTCTCAAACGAGATGTTCTTAGTGAGGTTCGTTGGTTGAGGTTACTTCTGTACACAACTAGACTTCTGCATGTTATACAATCGAGTCTTCCGTTGAGTATTCTGAGCAAGAAAAGAAGATCTAGTCGAATTCTTCTTACAATTAATGAATCTAACTCAAAGATCTCTAGTCGTCGAGGATAACTTAGCATAGTAGCCACATCGGTTGAGTGCTCTGGGGGTATAGAGTCTCTGGGTTGAGTGCTCTGGGGGTATAGAGTCTCTGGGTTGAGTGCTCTGGGGGTATAGAGTCTCTGGGTTGAGTGCTCTGGGGGTATAGAGTCTCTGGGTTGAGTGCTCTGGGGGTATAGAGTCTCTGGGTTGAGTGCTCTGGGGGTATAGAGTCTCTGGGTTGAGTGCTCTGGGGGTATAGAGTCTCTGGGTTGAGTGCTCTGGGGGTATAGAGTCTCTGGGTTGAGTGCTCTGGGGGTATAGAGTCTCTGGGTTGAGTGCTCTGGGGGTATAGAGTCTCTGGGTTGAGTGCTCTGGGGGTATAGAGTCTCTGGGTTGAGTGCTCTGGGGTATAGAGTCTCTGGGTTGAGTGCTCTGGGGGTATAGAGTCTCTGGGTTGAGTGCTCTGGGGGTATAGAGTCTCTGGGTTGAGTGCTCTGGGGGTATAGAGTCTCTGGGTTGAGTGCTCTGGGGGTATAGAGTCTCTGGGTTGAGTGCTCTGGGGGTATAGAGTCTCTGGGTTGAGTGCTCTGGGGGTATAGAGTCTCTGGGGAAATTCCAGTCGTTTTGATGAGTTACTTATGACTTTTTGTGCGAAAATCGTCGTTGCAAATTCAAGGAGCGGACGTATGTACAGGGTGGTCCATAAATAGTGTTATAAATTGGAATTGTTATACCTTTTTTCAAAACATAGAACATGATCTCAAATTAACATATTTTATCAACAACATAAATGACAACATTCACGCGAAAGTTCAGCTCAAACGATCCCCTTTTGCTCGAACTACAGCTCGAAGTCTCTTTGGGAACGCCTCCACCACTGTACGGTGGTATTCGACTCTGATGTTGTCCCATTCTGCCTGAAGGGCATTCTTCAGGGAATCAATATTTGGGTGGGAGCGAGACCTTGGACTCCAAGTAGGCCCAAACGGAATATTCCAGCGAGTTCAGGTCGGGTGATGAGGCCGGCCATTTTGATGTTGTGATAAAGCCGGGAAAATTTCCATTGCACCACGTTTGGACTTTTTTTTAGCTTTGGGGGCTGGTGCTGAGTCTTGTTGAAAGGTCCATGTCCTCTGATTGAGATGCGATTGAGACCATGGTTTGAGCACGTCTTGTAGAACATGTTTCAGGTAGTATTCCGTGTCGATCTTGACGCCTTTCTCGACGAAAACAAGCGTTGTTTTTCCTGTGGCGCAGATCCCCGACCAGACCATGACTTGAGTTGGATGTGCACTGCGTTGGACCGTTCTACCCTTGTTATCGGCTTGCTCTGCGTCCTTCGCAAGTACTCTGATGTTTTGGGAGTTGTGGACTTCTTCCACGGTGAACAGCTTTTCGTCAGAGAACACCATATTGAAATGATCGCCTTGCTGCGTACGACGAAGAAGGTCGCGACATCTTTTGACTCTTTCCGGCTTGTTCCGAGCCGACAGAAAAGCGACCTTCCATGTACGATACGACCTGAGTCCCCGCTCTTCCGTGACTATTCGTTTCAATGAATTTCGGCCCATCGGGAGCTGCTGCGCCATCTGTCTGATGCTTCGTCGTGCATTTCGGTTGATCCGACTCCGAACGGTTTCGATGAGTGGTGTCGTGCGAACAGTGCGAGGACGACCTCGCCTTGGACGGTCCAAAGATGTGTCAAGCTCCTCGAATCGTTTGATCGCTCGATACACTGTCATGCAAGGCAGGCGAAGCGTTTCAGCAATGCGAGCAGGGGCTTGGCCAAGAGTGTGTAGGCGAATGATCGCAGTTCGCAAGCGTTTCTACGCTGTCATTAACCTAAACATCGATGGATTCAATCGCAACTCACTTGACACGTTTGAAAAATGACGGGGAATCGGAAAAACGAGATAAGTGACCGCTACGTGCGGTCACTTCCACAGGAAATGTTCTCGAACATTTGTAACACTATTTATGGACCACCCTGTAGGTGAGGTAGACAATACAATATCCCTTCATGGCCAGGTGTCGAAATGCTATGAACACTTGAGAAATCGGCACTACTGCAGTTTAGTTCGCAGCGCTAATTACACTTTAAACGCTACAAATTCAAAAATTTTCTTCATAGGTGATCATTTCGAACATCAGGGTTGTTGTTGTTGTTTTGACCATAGGTCCTGTCGAGAGGAGTCCTTTTGGGATAGGTTGGTGAGGATCCTTTTGAGTCCGGAGAGATTTTCTCCGTCTACACTCGCACCGCAGTCGGCGATCCTCTTGGCGAGACCCATTCGTTAACCGGAGAAGGGCAAGAGGATATTTCACTGGCGCGTCGACTCGCCATTGAAAGTATAGCGGAGTATCGGCTGATGTTTTGTCCGGTGGCATGCCCAGGCCGGTCCGGCATCGCCCTCCTTTGACGAGCTATACTACCCAGTTTTGGTCCGCGGCGGGATTTCTCCCGCTACCTCCCAGCACGAATTCTTCGTGGAGAGGCGTCCCTCTATCCGCCACCTGAGGTCGCGCTCGATTCTGAACTGGATGATCCGGCTCCATCCGTGACAGGCTCTTAAGGCTGTAGAGTCACGAATGGCCACTGTTGCCAGTGTGTTTCGAGGAACATCAGGGACTCCGGTTAACGAAAAAAATTTATTTTTACATCAGAAAATTATTTTTACATTAAAAACGCTTAGGCTTAGGAAAAAGTTGGCTCTAATATACTTTAACCGTCCAAAGATTTTTTGTTCAGAAAGAGTTTTTATTCATGAAAACTCCCTTCCCCCCTTTCTCCTAAGGGCCCCCCTTCCCCCCTTTAGGGCCCTTCTTCCCCTTCCCCCCTCCCCCCTAGGGACCTACCCCCCCTTTGCTTAGGTAGGGCCCTCTTCCTCCCCCTTCCCCCTTTAGGCCCCCCCTCCCTTCCCTGCTTAGGTAAACCCCCTCCCCCTTTCCTTTCCCCAAAATTTATAAAGATAATTCAAAAAAAAGAGAACAAGTAAGAAAAAAGAAAGAGAAAGGAAAAATAATTTACTAGAGCCAGGCCGTGTTTTAGGGCAGCTAAGAAGGATGGGGGGAAGTACTGTAAAATTTCACAAGTAGAAATAAGTTTTTAACTAGTTTTTTTCTAAGAACCGGAGTCCCTGATGCTCAAAATGATCACCTGTGAAGAAATTTTAGATACCGTAGCGTTTAAAGCCCACGAACGCTGCCAATGAAACTGCAGTATTGCCGAGAAATCTTATTAATGACTCTTGATTTTATGATCTCTATGTATTTATCAAATTTCAAACCATAATCTATGTAAACACCTAAATCTCTCACTAAATTTTCTACCTTTAATGCTACTTTTTCTATAAAATGTATACTTCTGATAGATTTTATATCTAAGTGTAGGCAGAAGATTTTGTTTTTCGCGAGTGGAAGGTCACATTTAAAATACCACTCTGAAACTGAATTTATACACGTCTGAAGAGCAGTTTCATCTTCACTATACACTTTCAAGTCATTGGCAAACAGAGAAAAACTTACGTTACCTGGCATGCAACTCTGTATTTCGTTTATAAAAACAGAAAAAGCAAAGACCGAGCCTTGTGGTACTCCACTCAAAACTGGAGAGTAATCCAAGAAATTATCACCGACACGTACGCGAAAAGATGTGCAATTCAGTAATTCTTCGACCCATCTCACAATACACGTGTTGATTCCAAAAGCAAAAAGCTTATCTAATAATTTCCCATGAAGAACTTGATTGAATGCTCTGTAAAAGTAAGAATAAACGATATCATGTGTGTGCTGATTAGCCAAGGAAATTCCCCACTAACTCATTGTTTTGAGAAGTTGTAACTCGCAACTTCTTCTCAAGAGAAAACCATAATGAGACTTGCAAAAGACATTCCTATATAATGCTTTCGAATACCCGACAAATCGCGAAGGTTATTGTTATCGGGTGGTAATTACTAGGAGATGACCGGTTCCCTTCATTGTTGTAGACTGGAACTATTTTTCCAGTTTTTCATTCACTCGGAATCGAATTGAGACGGAAGGATTCTCTGAAGATAATAGAAAATGGAAGTGCTAAAGGAATATCACATTTTTTTGAGAATGAATCAGTTGATTCCTTCCGAGAATTCGGTCAATTTTTGCGGTAGTCTCTTGAGGATGTTATAAACAATATGTGGTGAGAATTTGATTTCTGTGATTGACTCACTTCTCACTTTAGAAAGAAGGCTAAGACTATTAACAGAGAGATTCGCCGATCTTGATTGAAAAAAAAATGAAAAAAAACGTTGAAAAAATTCGCTTGTTTAGTTGGAAAACAGAAAGGTTCAGCTTTAATTGAAATTTTTTTCCAGGAAAAAGTTATGAACGCCGTTAGTGCGCATTCGAAGCAGTCCAGGAGCATACGCCTCCTCTTGAACCTTCGTCAGGTTCGAACCTTGTGAATACTTTAAAACATTAACCAAACTATATGTGTAAAGTGTTTTGAAAAACTTTGATTGGTATATGTGTTTTCTAAAAGCACAAAACCCCATCCTAAGAAAAAATGTAATGAATTTTTTTTTGTAAAGTGTAATGAATTTTAAAAAAAAACATTGATTGGTATATGTGTTTTCTAGAAGCTCAAAACCCCATCGTACGAAAAAATGTATTGAATTTTTTTTGTGTAATGGATTATAATTATTCCGAAAATAGAATATGAGGCTTGGGATGTTGGGTTATCCATTCCGAACAGATTAAACAATCACCTCACCAGTTGGCCAAACATTTCAAGCTTTATAAACTGATAACTGACAGGACATTTAACACAGTAATATTTGGTCCACCATTTAAAAAGAACTGTCACCAAATGAAATAGTAACGTACACCAAATAAAATGGTACCGTCCACCACATAAAATGCTACCATCCACCAAATAAAATGCTACCATCCACCAAATAAAAGTCTTACCTCCACCAAATAAAATGCTTACCTCCACCAAATTTTGTGGGCACGTCCACCAAATTTTTTTTCTTGTGAACTCCACCACGGCATTTTTTCTCACCTGACACCAACCTGTATGGTTTTTTTCATCAAAAAAATCTTTAAGAATAAAGTTTCGTAACCTGGAGAGTGCAGCGACGCTTAAATTGGTGTAGCACAGTGTCAGCTGAGAAAAAATGCCGTGGTGAAATTCACGGAAAAAATTGGTGGACTTTAAATTTGGTGGAAAAAACCATACAGGTTGGTGTCAGGTGAGAGAAAAATGCCGTGGTGAAATTCACAAGAAAAAAAATTTGGTGGACGTGACCACAAAATTTGGTGGAGGTAAGCATTTTATTTGGTGGAGGTAAGCATTTTATTTGGTGGAGGTAAGCATTTTATTTGGTGGATGGTAGCATCTTATTTGGTGGATGGTACCATTTTATTTGGTGTACGTTACTATTTTATTTGGTGACACTTCTTTTTAAATGGGTAATATTTTCCCCTTTTTTCTACTTCGAGCCATTTTCTTTTTTGCTTCGAACCCTGCGAAAGCGCTTTTGAGGTTTCTGGCATTTCCATCGAGAACGTGCTCCATCAGCTCGACAAGGTGCACACGCTTGAGCCGTGGCGAAGGCATGAATTAAACGCGCTCAACATGAAACGCAAAACTGCAGCCGCTTCAAGGGGAAGATTGAGATACAAGGGAAGATACAGAAATAGGTTAGGTTGATTGGAAGATAGAGCAAACTAAGTATTTGAAAAAGATAATTGTGGTCAAATGTAAAAGTTGAAACTGTTTTGAAACTTCATTCCTTAACTTCTTTCTTATGGCTCAACTAAATTTTAAAAACTGAAAATTTTTAACATTCAATTTTCGTTATGACAGAAGAAACTGGATGTCGAAGCGAATCTCGGTGGAGTAGTGAAGAGACCCGTGCTGAAAGCGCGTCGAAGACTGAGAAAAGTTCCCACGACCCTTATGAACGCGACTCCAGTGGCGCCCCCCAAGATGGAAGAATCTCCCCTAATTCCTGTCTGAATGCCTGAATCACATCCGATTGAAATATAAACTGACCACTTTTTTGATAAACGGAATGGTAGGATGTTGGTAGAGTAGGCATTGTTTTATCTTTGTATCGATCGTTTTATGGTTTCATATGAATGTAAGTAAAAGTTTTTTTTAATGCTGTGACAAGCTCTTGTTGTCTAAAAAAATCGTTCTCAACTTCTCCGCAGTCTTTAAAAGCAGTTCAAGGAATAGGAAAATAGTCAGCATTGCTTGACTGGATTCTGATGAATTTATTCCACTCTTACCTTTATTTATTTATTTTTTTGTTATACATCAAAAAGATTTCATACATCAATGTCAGAGAAAAAATATGCGTGAATAATATTTTTTTAAAAAAGCAACAGTAAAGTTTAAAGGAAAAAAAATGCTAAGATGGGGGGAAGGGGGAAGGCAAACCCTCCCCAGAAGGCAAACCAGCAGCAACCAGGCAGTTCATCTCACGCCACGGAGGGATTGGCTCTCAGGAAGAGGACTGAAAATATACCGGGAAGCGGACTGGTAGGCAACTGGGTCTGGTGCGCTGGTCTGGATCTGAGGAAGGGTAGGAGAAGAGGAGGACTATTTCTTTAAATCAGAGATCATTTATATCAATTTCTAGAAAACCTAATAGATTCGGAAGACATAAAAGCTTTGCTTTCAAAGCACTATAGCTACACAAACAGAAATCACCGAGCTTGTTCAAATAGACTGTTGTTCTATATGCAAATGAATATTTAAGGTTCAATCTATTATAGGAAGATGTGGCGAGGCGGAAAGAGGAAACTCTCCCATTTGTGAGTTTGAATAGAAGAAACTAATTGGCAACGAGATATCACCACGAACGATCTTAAGAGCAAGAATAATATCAATAACTGTGTATATAATGAATTCAGATCAAACAGAGTTAGTCGGCTGGAATAGGATGGAACTAATCTAGAAAAACTTGAACTAACATTACAGCGATGAACAACTAGCTTAGTGAAAATGTGCTGAACTCTTTCGAGACCACGTATATCTCTCTTAAGGTACGGTGACCACACAGGACTGGCGAACTCAAGTATTGGCAAACCATAGCTTTTATAGCAACGTATATATACATCATGTTTATTACATGAGAGAGATCGGAATATATTGAAAGTGGTACCTAGCTCCTTTTTGATTGTCAACTCAATATGTGACTTGAATGTGAGATTATATTATCTACCTGTGCAGTAGAGAGGTCTCGAGAGTCATAACTTGTGAAAGCCTTTATGTCATCTACAAACAATCGATATTCGACAAGTGGAAGTCGTGAGAAAACATTGGCAATATCTGATATGTATACCAAGAAAAGAAGCGGGCCTAAGACACTACTCTGTGGAACGCCACTAGAAGCATATTTAATGGAAGACAAAGAATTAGGTGATAAAGAAATCGGTCGAAATTCACAAACATTCTTAGGAGCTATAACTTTGGGGATAGGAATCACGTATGTTAGTTTCCAAATATTCGGAATGGAACCAGTAAGAATGGACTGATTAAAGATGATTGCAAGAGGTTCAGCCATGTCAAAAGCACATTTTTTGTAGATTATGGAGGGAATTCCATAGGTGGGGAGAGTACAACTTGACTTCAACTTCTTCAGAAAGTATCTAACCTCTCCCGGAAAGATCAATGAGAAAGGCATAGACTTATCAATAATTTCCTAATATCTAGGTAGAACTCCATCATCAGAGATGTATACTGAAGAAAAATACACAACCAGCGCTTCAGCTTCATCCTTTTCAGATCGTAGAACTCTTGAACTAGCATCGACCAGTGAGCCAGTGATTCCAGAAGTGCTTTTGTTGGATTTTAACCGTGTTACGATGTAGTTGTCGAATTTCTGCGAATGATTATTACTAAGAAGTGCATTTTCTTTATTCCGTAAATACTTTTTGATTTCTCCATCAAGCTTAACACAAACTCTGGAATAGAGGTCCTGGACTGGTCTTAAACCAATCTTTTGGAAGAGAGCCAATTTGTGAGCATAGAGACTCTTGATATGTGGAGGGTATGTACTTCTCAAATTCTAACCTTGACTTTCTGAGAGGAACAAACTTAGGGGACAGAGATGACACGTGATTTACAAACCGAATATAAAGGTCATCCATGTCAGAAAAACCGTTAAATAATCTATCCCAATCACTAAGATAGAGGCAATTACCGATGAAGTTGAAATTAGCTTTACTAAAATCATATGACGGTTCATACATAAGGGGTTCTAACGGATTTTCTAATTTGAAAGAGATGGAATTGTGATCTGAATTCTTGAAAAGGATATTAACTTCACACTCACTCACTTACTAGTTCAAATCAAGAAATTTGAGACCTCTAGTCGGTTCAGAAACATGTTGTACAAAACCCATAGACTCGACAAAGTCTAAAAGTAGTGATGTTTGTCCACAGCTGGAGACCGGGTTAAGCCAGTCTAATTGTATGTTGAAGTCTCCCAAGAGTAAAGCTGGACTCGAAGTGGAAAGAAAAGAAGTTAGAAAATCAAAAAGCTCTCCATCCTGAGATGTAGAAGAAGAAGGTATACGATAAACCAGCCGCACGTTCAATCTATGTTTTACCTAGGTGACCGGTCGACAACCGGTCACCTAGCTCGTTGCTCGCAAAATCAACTTTCGCTTTTCTCAGTGTAATTAACACAGAAGAAATTAAACGGGAAAATTCAAAACCTGTATGTATCTGACTGTATGTGATCAAATTAGTTTTACTTTTTTACGGTAAAAAAACGGTTGGTGAGCAAAACAGTGCGCAGCCTTACGAACAGAATGTAAGATGTTAACAGGTTGTAATTATTAGCAGTTTGTACAATAAAAAACAACAACATTGGGTCCGCTTATAGCAAATGCGCTGAAACAAAGTGAAAACGTACGTTTCACAGTCAAACGAGCTTGATTTCTCATGAAAACCCTGCGATTAATTTATAAGGCAGTGAATTAGAACAACATCATTTTTCAGGAATGCTTTTTGAATGCTGTTTAAAACAATTTAGCAATCGTAAATAAATTTACCAACCGCACGCGGAAGAAATTTCGGGTAAAATTGCTTTCATCCATCACAACCAAATCATGCATCAAACCGCTTATTGTGGAAGTCAATATTTCGGTACCATACTCACGCAATGATAAAGCGTTAAACTTTTGGGCAGATAGTGAATGAATGTGAAATGCCTGGAGACAGCGAAGAATGATTATAATGTACTAATACTTTTTCGGTTCAAGCTTTGAGAAATCTGGTTTATTTATAAACCGCAGGAATCTTTTTTTGTTCTTGTAATTATTGTAAACAACACTTTTAGGCGATGGTTAAGAATTGTGGTCCCGCTCATTTTTGGTTTTTTTTCAATCGAATAAAGTGTTAATTGGCTTCTTATGAAGTACTGAGCAATAAAAACATGTGCAGAAAAAAAAATTTTTTTCATCGTTTTTACTAAAAAAAACTTTTCAAAAAATTTTTTTTGGCTCAAATTTTGGGGAAAGGAAAGAAGGAGGGGGAGGGGGGTTTACCTAAGCAGGAAAGGGAGGGGAGCCCTAAAGGGGGAAGGGGGGAGGAAGAGGGCCCTACCTAAGCAAGGGGGTAGGGGCCCTAGGAGGGGGGAGGGGGAGGGGGAAGGGGGGCCTTAAAGGGGGGAAGGGGGGGGGCCCTAAGGAGAAAGGGGGGAAGGGAGTTTTCATGAATAAAATCTCTTCCTGAGAAAAAAATTTTTGAAAAAAAAATTTTTGTAAAAAGAATGAAAAAAATTTTTTTTTCCCGCACATGTTTTATTCCTCAGTATGTCATAAAAAGCCAATTAACACTTTATTCGATTGAAAAAAACCAAAAATGAGCGGGACCACAATTCTTAACCTTCGTCCACTTTTATCAAAACCATTAGAGAAAAGTGGACCGAAATTATGAACTAGCATAAAACACGAACATGGTGACTTCGTCACACTTTTTTGACTAGATAAAAAAAATTTCTCTAAAAGATTTTCGTTCTTCAAACAATTGATAAAGATGAAATTTGCAGTGTGATTATTTTAGCCCTTCTCTTTTTTTTTTCGACGATGTAAGTTACAGTCGACTGGGTTAGCTCATGTAACGATTAGTCATTCTTGCTGAAAAAACCAGTTTGAAAACGGCCTTGAGAAATACATTAAAGGTGTTTTTTTTAACCAAAAACATTCCTCAGTCCGCTTCCATTTTTTTCTCCATTCTGATCGAATGAAGATTTTGATGCTTACAGAAAGGGCACTGTTTGCGTTTATGCCCCTCGACCCTACCAGAGGTTCCATGGTTATCATGCTTTCTGTCTTCATTGTTAGGTGAGAAACCTACCCTGATAACAGTTTTCAGTTGATAAAACTCTCACAGTTTGACCACTGATTTACATATAAATACAGACATATATGCACGTATATATATATATATATATAACACTTATCCTTCTTTTCTTGGAAGTAAGGACTCGTGAAAACAAGTTTCGGTTTTGCAAGTTTAAAAATAAAAACTAAATATCCGACTTTGTTTCTTATTGAAACTTTTATGAAAGGCCCTGCTACGTTTTTTTAGGCAGCTTCCGGAAGCTCGAGAACAGTTTTGCAGAAAACTTGGTAAAAACTAGAGTCAGAACTATTCTATTCCGTTATGAATCTAGTAAAAAATCCATTGCATGGGCAAAGAGTGCTCCATGCGGGAGTCGAACCCACCTCTCTTACCATTCCGGGGCGTAGAGCGCTACCACTTAGCCACCGAAGAAACGTTTTCCTACGCGACTTCTGCTATTCATAACGCACATAAGCCGTTCCTCCTAGACACGGTATAATGGTGTAAAGGAAATAGGATAACACAATAAGTACCGCCATTTGTCCGGTATGTTCCGGGAAGAGGTTCGATGAAAACCGGGAGATTGTAGCCATCGACCATCGAAACATCGTAGAAGTCATGTAAAACAAATGGAATTTTTTAAAGTTTGGCTTCTTGAATTTTTCAAAGCTTGAAAAAACGAAAAATTCTTGCGTGGAGCATATCGAATAGTAAGTAGATGGTTCTTTTCTTCTTTCAGCCCAATTTCGCTAAGACATACATAAAAGTGATGGTTAATGAGCAATTTTAAAACATGAATTTAATGAATTTTGTGTTTTAATACCTGATCTCTGTTTTTTTTATATTATAGATCTGCTCCTGGGTTCTGCAGTGGTAAGTGTGTCTGAGAAATGACAAAATGCTACCGAGTTTGACCCCCCATCTAGGGGGGATCCGCCCAACCGAGGGGGCTAGGAAATGATAGTGCTTGTACGACCTTCTCTCCCTCTCTTCTGAGCACACTAGCAGTGACTCAGGGCACAGCCACTGGTTTTTTACAGGTTAAGCCTGCTTTCAAATCCGGGGAAAAGTGTACCCTGCTCCAGGCTGGTAAAAGCGCTAAGAGAAAAAGAATACCTGATCCCCATTTCCATTCAAGGTGAATTCGGCGAGAGAAACAGGGGGTACTCCTCCACGGCCTTCGCATTCCAGTTTGTTCTGAATCGTCGATAGAATTTGAGAGTACTAAAGATCAGTTTAACTTGTCATTTTTTATCAAGTCATAACCATCTCCAGTGACTTTCTCGCGACTCTGTGTGTCTACTACTGATTGTGAGAAGTACATGAGAAGTGAAGTATAATACATAGATTCAATCGCTTGCTCTTACTCAAATTGTTCATCATATTTATGCATGTATGTATATATGCACATAATATTGATTGGAAAACATTGGAATAGCACCTAGTGAATGGAGTTTATAATGTCACTGTTCTTAAGAGTAATACAACATTCTGTTTCGCCCCCATATACAGCGAGAAGAACACTAGTTAAAGAGCTTCTTGAGAATTCATGCGCCGTGTCCTCCAGTCAAAATTTAATTTGCCTCCTGGTTCTGGCAATCTTCTAGGTTATTGGTCTGCTTAGAAACACCAGTAGCGACCTCGGGACTATTCTGGTCGCACATTTCTGTCCTACCCTTTTTTGAACTCCAGAATGTCTATGACTTTTCAGCAGAGAATGGTCCTTTCGAGTTCTTCAACACAGCGTTCAAATATGGTTTTACTAGATGTTCAGCTGCCTTCTTTTAAGATTAAAAGGAAGTGCTCGGTTCGCATAATGAGACCTACATAAACATTTCCCTAGAGAGCACAACGTTTGCCGGAATTCAAGAGGGTTTTCGGTGAAACCGGCTGATCAACGTGCAGTAACTGACGCCGCAAAAGCCCGAGTCGCAGTTGAAGTTTCCGTCGCAGCCGGTTCTCGCCCAGATGCGACCCGCCGACCATTTGTCTGGGACATCCACTGCCCGGAGCTGTCGGTTCGAACGAGGTTTTTATGCTCCTTTTTTCTTTGACTTCAAGCTTTCGAGTTCCCCTGTTTTATTAAGGTTCGAAACAATGGTTTTCTTCCGATAATCTACTAAAATTTTATTTAATATGACAAATACTTTCAAATAACTTTATCTTATTCTATGTGAAATCTGGAGCAATTTCTTTCTTTCGAAGAAATAAGAGACAATAGTTTGCCTAAGCGTTTGCGACAATGAGAAATCTCTAGACGATAAAAAACTAACTTGAATGAAATCTCTCATTTGTTATAACAAGTAAATAGACAAATAGGAACACATTTAATTGAAATGACCACTTAGTGTCATGATCTTATGAGCCTTGTAAAAGCGATCACCTGAGTGATCAAATTATTGATTCAATTTTTTTAAAATTTCTATTCAAAATACAATTTATTGTACTTTACTTTTTTTTCAAAATACAAATTCAGGATAAGGGAACAGTTTTAAAGTACCTGTCCTGATTCCAATTTGAATCCCCCATTGGCGACCAAAGTCGATCCTTGTATTCCTGGCCAAATAGGAAAGGGGCATTTGTTGTACACCTGGAATCTCGAAGAACTTCACTACCGTTAGGTGAAAATTGAGCTTTTGTTAGAAAATCCATGATTAAATATAAGATCGAAGGTGACTTCTAGAGTTTTGGGTGGTGCAGTGGTAAGTGTGTTTGACTACTGATGAAATGGTGCCAAGTTCGACCCCACTCAGAGCGGATCCACTGAAGCCAATGGGTTACGAAATTTCGGTAGTGCTTGCACGACCTTGTCTTCCCCTGTGCTGAGCACACTAGCAGTGACCCAGGGCACAGCCACTTGTTCCTATAGGTTGGGCCTGTCTCCCAATCCGGGGAAGAGACATACCCTCTGACGGGAGTCAGCCCTAGGGAGAAAAAAAAGAAAGGGACCGCTGAGATGAAAGAGGAACCTCCAACTTGACAGCTGATGATGCAGCCACAACGAAAAGGAGCAAAGCAGACGGATGCATGGCTCAATTCGGTTTTCTTGCAGTTGAGCAATATACTCCTTGCGGGAGAAGTATTTCAGTCGTCGCTGCAAATTCATTCAGAAGTGAAACTTTATATGATTATGAACTATCACTTTTTCTCAACAATTTTATATTATACATGTACAGTGCCCGCCGTAATAATATCCGAATAGGCTTTCTAATCACAACTTCCCATTAATTACATCAATCGTAATTAATTTTTGTTCTTTATTTTAGAGAAAAAAAACTAAGTCAGCCAACAAATTTCTAAGTTTGTTTTTAAACTTTTACCTTTCAATATTTTTCGTGCAAAACTTCTATTATTACAATAGTTCAGATCAATTTTTATGAAGTTAATCACTTTTTCATAAGTACTCTCGCTACAGTCAAAGATCCACATATTCGAGCCCTAAAATTTAAAATTATCGATTACTGTTTGCGAAATCACCTTCAAAAAAGCCAAATTGGATATAATTATGGCGGGCACTGTACCTCTATCTTACGTTGGCTAATTCTCCAAAAAATTTCTTCTACACTCAAAAAGGAACTTTGGTTCGTTAAAATCCTCAAAAAAAAAGGATGCACAACAATTATATAGCTTACAGGTCTCGAGAAAACATGGTAGATTTGGCGATTAAGAAAAGTCTTTGCGATGGAGAGCAAAATTTTGAGAATGACTTTGCACATCAAGATTTCTCACTTAAATAGCCTGTTTTCTATGTTGTATGAGAAGAGAAGCTGTATCATAACAACAGTTGCTGCTGCTTATTCGACGAGTAAACTAGAGTTTACCAAGTTCATTTGATTCAATCTCCATCAACGTTGTACGTTAATGGATATTACCCCGTGATTCAGCTCTATCTCTCCTTTCTTTCCCTTCTCTCTCTCTCTCTCTCTCTCTCTCTCTCTCTCTCTCTCTGTCTCTCTCTCCCCTCTTTTCTCTCTTTCTCTTTCTCTCTTTTTGTTTTTTCTCTCTTTCTCTCTGACTCTCTCTCTCTCTCTTTCTCTCTCTGACTCTCTCTCTCTTTACTCTCTTCATTTTTTCACTCTCTTTACATCAGTCTTGTTTAAAACTTAATTTTATATCTGTGAGTCCTCTCAGAATACCCTTCAACTTCCTGCAGTTAAACAAACAAGAAATCTCCCTATTTCTCGACCTTTGGTTAAAGTTGACTGGGCAGAGTTTAGTTGAAGAAATAAAATCTTGAGAACCTAGAATTTAACTTGTTTATCTCTCTCTCTCTCTCTCTCTCTCTCTCTCTCTCTCTCTCTCTCTCTCTCTCTCTCTCTCTCTCTCTCTCTCTCTCTCTCTTCCTCTCTCTCTTCCTCTCTCTTTATCTTTCTCTCTCCCTCTCTTTCTCTTTCTCTCTCTCTCTCTCTCTCTCTCTCTCTCTCTCTCTCTCTCTCTTTCTCTTTCCGGCAGTAGTTGAACCAAATCACAAAAGGGGGAAGTGTAACTCTTCTTGGAAACAAAGAAGAACAAACACTCTAACAACAGTCCAAACCAAAACATTAAACCAACAACAACAACTGTTAGACAGATCTTTTGCCAAGAAAAACAACAAAAAAAGTGTAAAAGTTCTCCACGCCGCCCCCTTTGCCAACCGAGCAATTTCCCCCCCCCCCCAAACCCAACAACAGTTATCACGCAATTTTTCTTCTTGCCAAAGAAAAACATACCACGCTTCAACAAAAGTTCCCACGAAACAGTAAACCAACTACAAAAACTGTTAGACAGTTCTTTTGATAAGAAAAACAACAACAAAAAGTGTAAAAGTTCTCCTCCCTTGCCAACCAAACAACTTCCCCCTCTTCCAAACCCAACAACAGATATTACCCAATTCTTCGCCTTGCCAGAGAATAAAAAAACAAAACTTTAACAAAAGTCCCCCCGCCCGAAACAGTAAACCAATAACAACAACTGTTACACAGTTCTTCTGTCAAGAAGCAGTTCACCCGAAACAACAAACCAACATCAACAACAAAAACAACAACAACAACAACTGTCAGACAGTTATTTTGCCATGAAAAACAACAACAAAAAAGTGTTAAAAGTACTTCTATCCAGCAGAGCTTTCTATTTTTCAGGACGACTCCTTTTGGCGAGGCATCAGTTCGAGGTTTCAGGGTACTTCTATCATGTAGAGTTTCCATTTTTCTAGGGTCGACTGGTTCCGCGGGGCGTTAAGCTTTAGAAATTTATGGTAAATCTTACCTGCAGAGTTTTCATTCCACTAAGGAACGAGTTGTTTGGCAAGGCCTTAAGTTCGAGGTTTCAGGGTATTTATATCCTGCAGAGTTTTCAGTTTTCTTGGATATTTCAGTTCTTTGAGGCGTTAAATTTTGGATTTTGGGCAGTTATATTCTGCGGAGCTTTCAGTCTATTTGATTTAGCGAGCCGTTCATTTTCAGGTTTTCAAGATAGTTCTATCCTGCAGAGCTCTCAGTTTTTGAAAGTCAAATGGTTTTGCGTGGGTTTCAGTTTCAAATTTTCAAGGTAGTTTTATTCTGCAGAGTTTTCAGTTTTCCAGGGTCGTTACGTTAAGCGAGGTGTTAAGTGTCAGGTTTATAGGGGGTGCTTCAATTCAGAGTTTTCAGTTTTCGATTGTTTTCAGTTGTTTACTGCATAGTTTTCAGTTCTGTCGCCGAAAGATCACGAGTTTTTCGGTGAGTATTCTCTGTACATCTCTTTATGTTTTCAGAATATTCTGAATATATTTAAATTGAATATTTCCGTTTCAGAAAAGCGCTAGATCCTCCCTTTCTTCTTCGGTCTTGTCATGACGTTCACCGACTCAGGTACATGTGTTTGAATTGATGCTAAAAGCTGAAGTTGCAGCTCAATTTTTAATCTGTTTCAGCGCATTGTCTTCGAGCATTTGCTGCTATTCGAAGATCGTTGACTGTACGCTTCTGCCATTTTATTTTATCCATTTTTCTCGTATTTTACGTGATGTCTGTCATGTTTTCGTTTTGACCTATTATCATGTCGTTTGAGACATGTAGGTTTGTCTTGTTTCAAGCTTTTTGTCGTGTTGCCTCGTAGACGTATTTTGGAACAAAAATGTTTATGGTGGCTAATGTTTATGGTGGCTAATGAGTGTCGGAAACGGGAGAATGAAAAACTAGGGGAAAAAGTTAAAAACGTAAAAAAGCAATTGTAAAAAACAACTAATTAACTGATAGTCGGGTTTAAGAATCAGAGAAAACTTTTTTCAGAGTTTTAAAACTGAAAAAGTGAGGATTGGAAACGGAAATTTATGTGTTCTGAATGTGATAAAAATGCAGACCTCTCAAGTGTGCGTCTCGGAAGATCTCACGAAGCTGATGAGTGGAGCACAAGGCAAATGTCAGTGTCCATAGTTCATTTCATGAATTACAATAATATAAGTAATGCGAGTTACAGTAATCGAGTACAGTAATTTAAAGGTTCAAAGAGAAGTGGGTTTGGTGTTGAATACAGAAAAGGGTTTGAAGTCAACAAAAAACAAGATACGAAAAAATATTGGTTTGAAAAACCTATTAAAAACTAAAAGTGGAAAAAGAATGAAAAAAGATAGTTGGAAAGCTAATCAACACAACCTTATTATTCAAACCCTTCATAAACTACGACCCAATGAGCAACGTTCGACGGCATTTTTGGCGTCTGCGAATTCATATCCCGCATCAAATGTTCATGACGACTTTCCGGGATCGAGCGACGTCCAAGAGATTTATGTGAGCTCATTTGCCATTCTCGTCCTCTTTTTCTCACTCTTCCTCTTTTTCTCGTACTGAGGTGACCCATAAGTGCTCTGTCAATGACTTCCCTTGTTGATATTCCTATTCCAATGGTTTCTTTTCCATTCGTTACTTCTCTCATCAACGACGTCAATCTGAAAGCGATTTCTCCACTTCAACATTTGATCTCCACACAAACTTCTGAAATTTCTGAAGCAAGAGATCACAAAAGTACAACATTCTATCTCTCCAGCATCATTGCGTCCTCATTTGTACTCCGCAGTTGTTGAGTCTACTCTTCGTGATCGTCCAATGCTTGAAGAGAAGGCAAAAAGGGCTGTTGTTATGAAACTACCTGAATGCCTCACTAGTGATGAAACACACGCAGAGGACTCCAGAACTGTACTGGAGCTCATTAACAAATCGGGCTCAGAGGATTTCAAAGAAGAATTCAGGGAAGGTAAAATTAAGCATCATCGTCATCCTGAATCGTCAATCAGGCCTCTTTTTTTTGTACTTGGCCACTCAAGATCGAATTTGCGAAAACTGATAAGAGGAACTTGTTCCTTAAACTTTGCAAGAAGAATAAATTCACGCTGCCTCTTGGTTGCTATGTCAAGGCAGATCTCTTTCCTGTGGAGCTCGTAGCTGAAAGAGAATGCCGAAAGATTCATTCTGATCAATCTTATCCAACATATCAAGTTGTTAATGCTCACATGGTTCCTCTCTCTCTGGTTCACAGTCAATCTACTTCATACCCTAACGACCGTCATCGTCATGATGCGCCTATGAATCTGTACGAGGCAACCGGGCCCAAGTCTTCACATGCTCCTAACAGTACCAGATCGTCCTCTCGGACGTATGCATCTGTCGCGTCTGCGTCTTCCGCAGTCAACTCTTCTTCATCTGCCACCACCAAGATCATGGACACTCCTGTCCTATCTGCTACCCCTCCTCGAGTCAATCCACCTCCTCCTCGTCCACGGCTGTCTCTCATTCCTCGGCCTCGCGTGACGGATGCTTCGTCTAATCCATCTAGAGCCAAGCAGCCTTCGACGAATACTGGACCGACTACTCTGAGACGGAGCACACGGAACAAGGCAGGCAAATTGATTTCTTATAAATAGGACAAAAAAGGAACGAGCTCTTTCCTCGAATGCATGTCATTTAATGCTCGTTCCGTTAAAAATAAGCTTTATGACCTATATCATTTGCTAAGATCTTCTTCTGCTCGCATTTTCTTTGCATGTGAAACCTGGCTGTCGTCCCTCGTGCCTGATCCAATGCTTACCGATGGGCTTCCTTATTCTGTCTTCCGTGCGGATCGACAAGATGGCGAACGAGGTGGCGGCTCTCTTCTTCTGATCAGCTCGAACTTTTCACCTGCTCTAGTTTCCATTTTCTCACAAGGATCCACGGAATGCGTCGTAGTTGACATATTTCTTAGCCCTTCCCATTCCTTTCCCTTCCCCACCATCCGACTCGTTTCATGTTATCGATCCCCAAATTCTTTCCATGATTCTATGAAACTATTTCTTGAGTTTCTTAGTACACATACTTGCCTTCCTTTTCCTACAATTATCTGTGGAGATCTCAACCTCCCTAATGTAGATTGGGCGAACACATCTGCCCCAGTCAATTGTTCTCTTACTAACACTTTTCTTCAGTTCATGTGTGACTATCATCTCAACCAGCATGTGCTCTTTCCCACACGAGGGCTTAATACTCTTGATTATGTATTTTGTACTCATAATTTAATCTCTGACTGTTTCCCTACTCACCCTTTTTCAACTAGTGATCATAGATCCATATCCTTCCGCATAACTAACTGTATTTTCGATTTATGCACTAACACTTCCTCTCTGTTTCCACTTTGGAAAAAAGCAAATTGGAATTCTATCAATTCGGCATTCTCTCTGTTGACTGGACTCTGCTATTCTCATCCCTAACTCTTGATCAATCTGTCGATTGTCTCACTAAATTCCTTTCAACTCTAGTTTTCTATAACATTCCTCACTGTAAACCCAAGAAAAGTCATCTCAACTACCCATGCAAAATAAGGAAACTGTTCAGTTACCTCCAAAGATGTAAACGACGCTCTACTAACTCATCATTAACTTCCAAAATATGCAAGAAACTACTCAGAGAACTATTGAGATTCGAATGTAAGCGCGAGTATTCCTTAAAATTGCCCAAGAACTACAGAAAGTTCTTCCGGGCAATCGCATCTATAACTAAAACCTCCAACGATCTATCTTCTCTCATTGTCAACCACACTCCTGTGACTTCTGCTTCTGGTATGGCGAATGCATTCTCTAACTTATTTGCAGCATTAACTGTCTCTCCTGTTTCAAATCCCCTTCCTTGTCCTGATTCTTCTTCTGTTCTCAATTATGACTGCATTGTTACCGCTTTTGAAGTAAGTCAAGTAATCTCTCGGATGAGCTCCAAGGTCAATACTTCTCCTGACTCCCTTCCCAATATTTTCATACGGAGTTGTAAAGATTATTTGTCCGTTCCTCTATCGATCATATTTTCGAATTGTATGACTCTCGGTCAATATCCTTCTTCCTGGAAAGAAGGAATCGTCAAACCAATTCATAAAAAAGGAAAGAAATCTGATGTGAATAATTTCCGGCCCATTACATAGGGATGATGTTCGATGTCTAAAGTTTTTGAGAAGTTCATATTCAATGTTATATATCACCATCTCGAAAGGAAAGATTTACTTCATCCCTGTCAGAATGGCTTCCGCGTCAAACGCTCTACGGTATCTTCCTTGATTCACTCACATTCCATTTACTTGTCGCTACTTCCACAGAAAGTCCCTTTTCATATATGTCTGATTGACTATTCTAAGGCATTCGATAGAGTCGATCATAGATATCTACTTCACAAGTTGCATTGCATGGGCATTCAGTCTTCCCTTCTTTCTCTGAATGAGTCCTTTCGTGTTTTAGTTAATGATAGCCTATCTGCTTCTGAATATTCCAGGATTGGAGTTCCTCAAGGCAGTTGCCTTGGTCCCCTCCTTTTCTCGGTATTTATCAATGACATTGTGGAACATATTCCAGAAGGTGTTCACTGCTTTTTGTATGCCGATGATGTAAAAGTTTTTTCTGCATCTCCTACCCTTCTTCAAGCAGCTCTTGATAATATTCATAGCTATTCTATTAATTGGGCTTTAACCATATCCCCCCCTTCCCTAGCCCCAATACCTCAAAGTCGGTGGGAAGGTGTAAACTCACTCAGCCCTACTACCGTGATTGCCGGAATCACGACGTTCTGAGTGAGGCTAAAATTGGGCCCCCTTTGGACGAGTCCACTTCCCGCAGTGGTTCTATCCGCCAGTTGGCCAGGCGGAGAGGGGTTAGTCCAGGCCACACGAGTCGAGGCGTCTTTTCGATTAATCTTCTGCTTTTCTACGGTCAAGGATTAGCAGGAACTCCCGACAAACACGTTCCGCGATGCCAGGCTGGATTGACCATCCACTCAACAGGCCGATCGCATGAATACCCTTGTTGTAAACCATGGCTTCAAGTTCTTCAAGATATATCACCAAAGCTAGGGCGTCCCCCGGAAGCGACGCGGTCTTACCTTGTCCGCTAGGACCGTCAAATATGCGAGGACAGGCAGCTACCCATGGACGGGGTATGTCTGCGCGGCGTACAGCCCAAATTCGCCTCGTCACATTGAATGTTGGAACACTGACGGGACGCAGTAGAGAGCTGGCCGCAATGCTAGAAGCAAGAAGGGTTGACATTGCTGCTGTACAGGAAACGAAATGGAGAGGAAGCAAGTCGAAGCCGATAGGAGACGGATACAAGCTGATATACCATGGCACGTCATCAACAAGAAATGGTGTTGGCATTATCCTCTCCTCGAAAATTGCTGATGATGTAACCGAAGTCATTCGCTCTACAGATCGAGTCATGGCCGTCCGAATTTCTTCGTCCAACAATCACTTCCTTGTCGTCTCAGCATATGCACCTTAACAAGGATGTAGCGACGCTGATAAGGAGGACTTCTACGACTCTCTAGAGGAAGTTATCAAACTCCGAGAGTCTCATGAAGACATCTTAATCGGCGGAGATTTTAACGCTCACATCGGTTCAGATCGACAAGGTCGTGAGAGAGAACATGGAGGACATGGAATCGGAACGATCAATGCTGAGGGTCAACGGCTACTTGACTTCTGTGCTCGATGCGATCTAGCAGTCGTGAACTCCTTTTTCAAAAAGAGACGATCTCACGGACTCACATACGAGAGCGGAAGAAATCAGAGTCAAATTGACTTTTGGTTAATCCTGAGAGCAAAGCTGCGGAACGCGAAAGATGCAAAGGTCATTCCATCAGACCATGTTGCATCTCAGCACCACCCTCTCTTTATGGACTACAGCGTATTGAAGTCGAAGAAACAGCCTTCTCGTAATCCTGAATGCACACGTGTCAAATGGTGGCGCTCGACTGGGAAAGCAGAACGTCTCTCTCTCATGCACATCATCCATCGCAATCTACTCCCTCCTGCACTCTACAAGCAGTTTCCAGAGGACATAAATGAACATTGGAAGCTTCTTGAAGACAGCATCAGAGCACCCGCCGCAAGCATCCTCGGAAAGACGAAACCCGGAAAGCCAAGAATCGAGAAAGACACCTGGTTTTTCACCTCCGAAGTTCAGGATGCGATCAAGGCGAAAAAGAATGCCTACAAGAGATGGAGGACGTCAAATGAGGCTGACGACCGCGCTGCATACAGCTCAGCCAAGAAAGCCGCCAAAAGAGCTGTCGCAGTTTCAAAAGCCTCCTACTTCCGCGATCTCTATGAGAAGATGAACCAACCAGGAGGCGATAAAGCCATCTATCAGCTTGCCAAGGCTCGACACCGCAACACCTTGGACATCCAGAGAGCAGCCACGATAAGGGACAAACAAGGGAAGCTCGTCACTGACCCTTTAAAAGTCAGAAACAGGTGGCGCGAACATTTCGAAGAAATGAGCGGCGAAGAGTTTGAGCATCCTCCCATCCCTACTTCCCACGCCATACAAGGACCCGTGCCAACCATCACGGCCGAGGAAGTGAAGAAGGCACTCTCTAAGATGAAGACTGGGAAAGCGGCTGGACCGGACGACATAGCCACCGAAGCCTGGAAACTTGCGGGTGATGTTGGACTAGCACATCTCGTGCACCTGTTCAACACCATCGTAAAGCAAGGCCAAATTC
Source organism: Allodiplogaster pararmata (assembly GCA_964056735.1). Lineage (NCBI taxonomy): Eukaryota > Metazoa > Nematoda > Chromadorea > Rhabditida > Diplogasteridae > Allodiplogaster > Allodiplogaster pararmata. Next base: position 25,107,696 of record OZ057406.1, on the reverse strand, counting down.
CACATATCTGGCGCTACTCCACGACCGTTCCAGTCTTCAAAGGAAAAGGCGATGCCAGAGTGTGCAGCAACTACCGTCCAATACGCCTTCTCAACCACACTATGAAGATATTTGAGAGGATACTGGATTCACGCATACGAGATATCGTCGATATTCCAGCTCAGCAATGCGGGTTTGTGAACGGAAGAGGCACAACAGATGCAATATTTGCACTCCGTTTACTCGTCGAGAAGCACGCAGAGAAAAAATCACCTCTCCTTCTGACCTACCTCGATTTGGAAAAGGCGTTCGACAGAGTCCCCCATGTTCTTATTTCATATGCATTGCGTGATCATCAGGTTCCTGAAGAGTACATTCGATGGACAATGGCGATGTACGATGATTCAAAGAGTACTGTCAGAACTCCGGTCGGCATCACAGAGCCATTCGCAGTAAACGTTGGAGTGCACCAAGGGAGTGCTTTGTCTCCCCTTCTCTTCATTTTGGTTATGGATACCGTCACGCGTCCTCTACTGACTCCGGCTCCGTCAACCATCGCATACGCCGACGACATTCTCCTTGCTGCTCCTACACGTGCCGAAATCGAGAAACGCACCCAAGAATGGAATGACGCTCTTAGTAGGCATGGCTTACGCCTCAACATCAAGAAGACCGAGTACCAGGAAATCGGAGTGCAAACGACGGGAACTGTTCACATCAGCGGTGAACCGCTCCCGAAGACCTCCGAATTCAAGTACCTTGGTTCTGTCATCTCCTCAGACACTACAACAAATGCAGCGGCACGCCAAAGAGTAAATGCAGCTTGGATGAAATGGAGAGAAGCTGCAGGTGTCCTCTGTGATAGGAATATCACAGCTGGCATACGCGGAAAGATGTATAAAACAGCAATCCGTCCCGTGCTTCTCTATTCGACGGAGACCTGGCCTACAACGCGTATAACCGAGAACATTATCCTCACGAATGAGATGAAAATGTTACGCTGGACACTAGGACTGACTCGCCTAGATTGTGTGCATAACACGATTGTGAGAAGGAGACTCGGCGTTGCCCCAATACAAGACAAGATGCGAGAAGGGAGAGTTAGATGGTATGGACACGTGATGCGAAGAGACGCGACCAACATCGCAAGACACGCCCTTGACATGGAAGTACCAGGCAAACGCCCTCGAGGCAAACCGAAGACAAGATATATGGATACGCTCAACCAAGACCTGCGCCTTGCAAGACTCCACTCGGAAGACGCAACGGACAGATGTTTCTGGAGAGCTAGAAGCCGTACAGCGGACCCTACTCCGACCTCGGCCGGCGCGGGACAACGCTAAGAAGAAGAAGAAGGGCTTTAACCATATCTATCACGAAATGTTTCACCCTAAGCTCTGGATTGAACAATACTCACAATCTATACTATATTGACAACACAGTGCTACCTTCAGTTGATATTGTTAAAGATCTGGGAATCTTGTTCTCCAATTCCCTGTCGTTCTCTGACCATGTGAAACAAGTTATATTGAAAGCGAACACGACTATGAACATTCTTTTTCGCAGCTTCAAGACCTCTCCTGTTCCTGTGTTTTTAAGAGCCAACAAAACTTATGTTCTTCCTTTGCTCGATTACGGTTGTGAGCTTTCGTCACCTACTGCCATAGGACTCATCAATGCAATTGAAAAAGTACAGAGACTGTTTTCCAGACGGGTATTTGCCAGAGCCGGTTTTGATTCCACTGACTATCTCTCTCGATTAAGTACTTTGTCACTCACAACCTTAGAATATAGGCGAAATGTTATGGATCTTTGTTTTGTTCATAAAATTGTTCATGGAAACACTTCGCTTGATTACACTAACCTTCTCAAAATACATCCTTCGCCTTACACCCATATGAGCTCCCATTCTCTCAGGATTATTCTACCTTTCAAACTACCAAGTGGTCATTCCACTTGTGTATCAAGATGTATCGATACTTGGAATGGAATTTTCTACCATCTGAAATGGTATCTCTCACTTCTTCTGATGCCTTCAAGTCCTCAGTTTTGCTTTTACCATTCGAAATCATTGTTCCGAGCTCAAAGCTGCGTCTCTCCTATTTTTTTCTTTAATGCTCAATTTTACCTGTGAAATATTTCTGTTACATTGACTCATTTTTATATCCTTTTTTTGTTTATTTTTTATCTCAGTTACAAACTAGAATTACTGTCAAATTTTGCAATTTATTGTCTGTGAAATCAACCCGATTCTATTCTCACATGCTTGCCTTTTCACAAATGCGATAACATCCTCTGTATGACTATTTATACAAGGAATAAATGAATGAATTTAACCATTTGTTCACCTCCGAAAACCTCAACAACAAAAAATTTCTACGAAAATCATTCAGATTTCCTCTTCGGCATTTCCGCACACGTATTTAAACTCATATTTTTTCCATAGGGAAAACAGCTGTTTCTGCTCCCTCTATGAATTTTCTTCGAGCGAATTCGCAGTAAGAGTTTATTCACCCGTGAATTACCCTATCACGACCTTTTATTCACCCGTGAATTACCCTATCACGACCTTTTATTCACCCGTGAATTACCCTATCACGACCTTTTTTCTTGAAGTTGGAACTACACACAAAAAAGGATGAGTTTGGGAAAGTATGCTTGCTGAAAAGGCATACATGTGATAAAAACACTTTGAAAGTATTCCTGCGCGTAAGTATGAAAGTATGCTAGAGAGGCATACAATCAATGTATGAATGGAATACTTTCGAAAGTATGCCTTGGTGGCTTTTCTTCTTTTTTTGGCACTTAACTAATTATCAAACCCGGTTTACTTATGATGCTCTATACACTCTTTTTTTTAAATTAGCGAAACTTTCTCACTTTCTTGGCAGTTTAGCGAAAGAATTTTCACCCGGGTTCAGCCTTCAGAAATGAAAAAAACCTTTTTCTTCTTCCTTGTTTAGTATTGCGCAGGTGTCCAAAAATGTTTAATCCTTTTTTTGTAGTAGGGAGTAATGAAAAAAAAATCAGTTTTGAATGTTTTTGCGAGAAATTACTACATGCATATTAGTTATTGTTTTGATTTCGTGTTCCATAATCCGCACCGCTTACGTATTTTTTCGTGAAAGTTTAAAGAAAACATTTTAAACTGTACTCATGAAGAGTGATATTTGGAATTTTCATCGAGAACAAGTATAAACATCACCTGCTTTTAAATCATGTTTTGACAAAAGCAAATGGAGCGAGTTTTCATTTGAGATTCTGGAGTACTTTTTTAAAAAAATTGTTTATCAGTTTGAGGTCATAGAGCAAGGATTTTCTTCAAAGAGGGTTGTTTAAGAACATCAAAATGTGTGGAGATGCATTCTTTTCTTAGTTTAGCATGTATATGAGCTCCCGATCCTCGATATATATCGTATTAGTTCTCATTTCTTTGGATGCAGCTTGAATGGTTTTGTTGTTTTTTTCCACTTGAGATAAAAACTGTTTGGTTTGATCCGAGGCCTCGTTCCGTTATTTTTTCTCATGAAATTGCCTTCGTGAAATCAAAAAAAAACATGTCTAAGCTTCCCTCCAGTTCACTTCTTCCGAAACCGATTGTGAAAGACTAATAGTTTTTTGTTTGGATATTCCAACAAAAACAGTTCTTAAATTGACTTTTCATTAAATATCTTGATGTAAAGTACCACTGCACCACTGACCAACAGCCTTTCAGGTACAGACTTTTATCAAGCAAAACTTGCTTCGCTGCCTCTTATTCTTCTTTTTCCTTTACCCACACCCTTTTTTTTGCACGGAATAAAGAACTGAACTGAATTGAATTGAATGACTTTAGAGTAAGAACTGTTACATTATCATTGTGTAATCATTCGAGGATACTGACGGAAAAAACTTTAGAAAAAATAAGAAAATTTTTCTTATTCTTGGAAGCGAATTGATTTATTCTTGGAAGCGAATTGATTTATTCTTGGAAGCGAATTGATTTATTCTTGGAAGCGAATTGATTTATTCTTGGAAGCGAATTGATTTGGAAAGAGGTAAAACAAAAGTGCTTCAATTCGATGAATTTGTTGATAATGAACAGGAATTGTTAGAGTAAAGGCTATTACAATCAGGTTGTAAATTTATAACAAAAATACAGATTTCAATCACTATGAGCATCAAAGGTTCTAGTTGAAAAAGAGTCACAGCAGACCGCGTAATCGTGCTCATCCCTAGAAAAGTGGTTACAATGCTCATTAAAGTCCCGCTGATAAACGGCCAGGTAATTAGGCGAACATTAAGAGATGACTGCTTTACTTTACGCAAAGATAAATTCAGGCTTGTAGAAATGGTTGCTAGAAGCCGAGTTTTAAAAATTGGGGGTCGTTGGAAAGATTGAAAGGAATAGCGCACAGCTTCGATTCGAAAGATTTTTCTCTCACCACGATTTGCGAAGGGGGGAGGAAGAGGGCCCTACCTAAGCAAGGGGGGGTAGGGGCCCTAGGGAGGGGGGGAGGGGAAGGGGGGCCTTAAGGGGGAAGGGGTGCTTTAAGGAGAAAGGGATAAGGGAGTTTTCATAAATAAATAATCTTTCTGAGAAAAAAAATAAAAGACGCGAAGGGGGCCGCGACGCGCGAGCCACACGAAGTAATTAAGTGCCAGCAATGAATTCTCTGGTACCGCCTACTCCGGGAGAAGATTGAGAAAGATGAGACATGTGATAAGGTGAGAAATCCAATAGACGTGCTTTCAGCGGGTTTTTCTGTCACTTTGAGGGGCGGAAGAGGACGGGTATGGTTCACATTGTTGAGATGTCGCATGATTGGAGAAGCAATTGAAAGGATCGGGAATTTTCCCTACCGGCTTTCAAACTGCAAAGAAATTAAATCTGTAGGTTTCATCGCTTCGGATTTCTTCGCACTAAGCACACTTTACCTCAGAGGGTGAGATTATTTTCGTTCTTTTTCGAAACATGCTTTTCCTAAGGCTATGATTGCGCTAGCGAGGCCTTACGGTTAAGAAACCAGACCGCATAAAACCATTAGAGAATTATATCGTCCATGCCAGTTTAACTGACTTATTAGTGCCAGTTTAACTGGCAAAAATACAAAAAGTCTAGGCTTCTCCCGATAATAGTTTGAGCCAAAAATTACCTCAAGTTTTTTCTATTAAAAAAGGTGTTTCACACTTCGTAAGCGTTAAAATTTTAAAAAAAAAATGCTTTTCTAGAGGAAGATAAGAAAGGGGTAATTTTGTACCTTTATTTGTCTCACCACAAATTGCCGTGAAATGCCGATGAATTACGATGTTTCTTTTGATGGCTTTTTTTTCTAAGATATGGTTCTTTTTTCAAATGAATTCTTCGCTCAAAAAGTAGTCATAAAACAAAGAGCTCATTCGCATTACAAAGTGTTTCGTGGTGAGACAAATGAACGTACAAATTTCCCACTTTCTTCATCTCACAGATGAGTTCCGTATCACGACACTTTGTACCGCGTCACTTTGTATACGACACTTTGTACCCGACACTTTGTACCGCGACACTTTGTACCGCGACTCGAGTGAGGCCGCGCGTTTTATTTTTACATTAAAACATATTTTTACATTAAAAAACGCTTAGGCTTAGTAAAAGTTTACGATAACGAGGCCGTACGGCTTAGCTAACGAGGACGTACGGCTTAGCTAACGAGGCCGTACGCGGTACAAAGTGTCGCGGTACAAAGTGACGGGGTACAAAGTGTCGGGTACAAAGTGTCGTATACAAAGTGACGCGGTACAAAGTGTCGGTAATTCATGAGTTCTAGAGAAGTAATTTTCTGAAATTTTAACGCTCCATAAGTTTATAGCCATTCAACTCACCTGTGAGTGAAACCAAAGAAATGGACGCGACAATCAGACTGAGGGTGACTGCAACAGCCGAATAATGTTCTTCCGAGTTGCTTTGGCGGCATTTCTTGAAGATGACAAGATTTAAATGTTTATACTCGAGTTTAGACGTTTATACTGGAATTGAGTTGAGAAGTTTCCATTCTCTTAGTTCAATTTATGTTTGCTAAAAATTGATTCTTGGATAAGAGTCCCTCGACACAGTTAACCGCAACGCGTCAACGTGGTGCGTCGAGGTTCGTCGAGTCGTGTCAAAACATTCAAAACATAAACCAATGCGAATATCAATAAATTCATGAATGTTTGCAGGTCTTGCAATAAAGGACAGCTAACTTGGGAATTTGGAGTCCTCGGAGTCGTTGGCTGCAAAAATTTGAGTTCTTAGTTTCGCGTATTTCGTGATAGAATTTTCGCATCTACGAAAATAATCTAGTACGTTATCACACTTCGACCAAGAGTTCTAAATGTGCGTGGAGAACTTTTCGGACCAATTTCGCTTTTTCTCGTTTGTTTTTCATAATAAAGGCTTGAAAATGAAACCGAAACCATAGTAAAGGGTAACACGACACCTTGCAGAGC
>OZ057406.1:25043828-25101070 GCA_964056735.1 Allodiplogaster pararmata | reverse complement strand
CAGTCTGCGTCTCTATTTACATCTTTTCACTTTTATTATTTTTGAGTGTTTTCAAATGTCTAATAGTTTCTCTCTGTCTCTCTAATTCTCTCTGTCTCTCTAATCACTCTCAATATCTTTTCTACTCTGTTTCCCTTTCTCTCTTCCAGTTACTCTATCTCTCTGTCTCTCTAATCACTCTGAATATCTTTTCTACTCTGTTTCCCTTTCTCTCTTCCAGTTACTCTATCTCTCTGTCTCTCTAATCACTCTAAATATCTTTTCTACTCTGTTTCCCTTTCTCTCTTCCAGTTACTCTATCTCTCTGTCTCTCTAATCACTCTGAATATCTTTTCTACTATGTGTCCCTTTCTCTCTTCCAGTTACTCTATCTCTCTGTCTCTCTAATCACTCTGAATATCTTTTCTACTCTGTTTCCCTTTCTCTCTCCCAGTTACTCTATCTCTCTGTCTCTCTAATCACTCTGAATATCTTTTCTACTCTGTTTCCCTTTCTCTCTTCCAGTTACTCTATCTCTCGGTCTCTCTAATCACTCTGAATATCTTTTCTACTCTGTTTCCCTTTCTCTCTTCCAGTTACTCTATCTCTCTGTCTCTCTAATCACTCTGAATATCTTTTCTACTCTGTTTCCCTTTCTCTCTTCCAGTTACTCTATCTCTCGGTCTCTCTAATCACTCTGAATATCTTTTCTACTCTGTTTCCCTTTCTCTCTTCCAGTTACTCTATCTCTCGGTCTCTCTAATCACTCTGAATATCTTTTCTACTCTGTTTCCCTTTCTCTCTTCCAGTTACTCTATCTCTCTGTCTCTCTAATCACTCTGAATATCTTTTCTACTCTGTTTGCCCTTTCTCTCTTCCAGTTACTCTATCTCTCTGTCTCTCTAATCACTCTGAATATCTTTTCTACTCTGTTTCCCTTTCTCTCTTCCAGTTACTCTATCTCTCGGTCTCTCTAATCACTCTGAATATCTTTTCTACTATGTGTCCCTTTCTCTCTTCCAGTTACTCTATCTCTCTGTCTCTCTAATCACTCTGAATATCTTTTCTACTCTGTTTTCCCTTTCTCTCTTCCAGTTACTCTATCTCTCTGTCTCTCTAATCACTCTGATTATCTTTTCTACTCTGTTTCCCTTTCTCTCTTCCAGTTACTCTATCGATCTACTTTTCCTTGTACTATTTGGTCTTCTCTTAATGTATTTATAACTATTTAAATGTCTCTCTTTCTTTTTCTATCCAATACCTGTAACCCCTCTCTATCCTCCCTAGTCTCCATATTCATGCAACTGTTGCACGCAGGGAGATTAAGAAGCGGACGGGGAAAGGCGTTCTGGAAGAGCACCTCACAGAGGAACAGGCCGCAGCTTGCGTCGCCTTCGAGAGACTTCTCCAGCAGTCACTCAGAACCTCTCACCTCATATTCAGAGTGGAGAACGCTGAAAAAGTCAGCAACTTTATACAAGATTCAATATTTGGTTAAATTTTATCCCCCCCAGCGCTTTATCCCCCAAGCACTTTATCCCCCAGCACTTTTAGTCCTCCCAATAGCCTCTCACACAACTGAAATTTTTTGTGGGGGCTAAAGTAAAATAGATAAATTTGAGAAGTGGGGAGAGAAAGTATAATCCCAAGATTTTACAATAGCCCTTTACCACAGAAAATTGATGGCTAAAGTCCACAACCGGCAATCTTTCACATTAGCCCCCCCCCGAGCACGATTTCTGAAGAAAAAAGTTTGTAATACAAAAGCCCCACGCAGAATTTTATTTTAACCTCCCCCCACATTTTTTGTGTGAAGAGTTTTGCAATTTTATGTAGTTGTATTAGAAATTTCTTGCTATTCATTCAGGAATGAATGTTAGATGGAATCGTGAAAAAAACGGTTTTGAAACTTTTTTGGTTTATTTTTGCGAAAATATTCAATAACGTAGACGAATAATCGGGTGATGGGAACATCTTATAGAGTGAAGATATTGGACATAGAATGATTTTAGGGTTCAATATCCCGGATTAGTTCGATTAAATAATTAAAAGGATATCAGATTTAATTGATGGGATTCAAAAATTTTCAGGGAAAGAAGAACGATTTTTTTAATTTTGGGAAAATGAGGAAGATAATGAGTTTGAAGAGTTCATTCAGTGTGTGATCGAGGGTCAGGTGTTGTTTTCTGTGAAGAATGCAGTGGGGACTCAAGAGCACCACTCTCTGAAAATGTTACTTGTTTTTTAGTTGCAGTTTAACGATCGTTGGCCTCATAATCTGAACTGAAAGCTTTACAAATTTCCAGGCTCTTTTAGAAAGAGAGAGAATAAAAAAGTGGGAAAGTATAACAGTGATAAAAGGGTAAGATAAGAAACACAAGCACTTGTGCAAATGGAAAAAAAGTGTTGAATTTAATGAGAAAAGATTATGGAAAAATTCAAACAAAAAGATCAGTGAGATTTTAATTAACCCGACAATTAGCAGAGTCAAATCAGCCAAAGTGTGTTTCACACCAAACTTGCTTCATCAGTAGATCCGAGAAAACCATGCGATTTTTGTAAAAATTTTCGACTTTTACAATATCATGAAAGTACAGAATTCGCATGAAAATTTTCATTTTTACTACCTAAATGAGTGAGAAAATTTTTCAGGTAATCTCCCTTGTTCCTTCCCATGTTTTCGGCTTTTTCGCTCCGCTTGTCTCCAAAATTGTTCAGCGCTCGTACATTGGGCAGGTTCTGTGGCTCTTCAATAGAAGTTGTTTTTTTTACAAAGAGAGAGATAGACAGACGAGAAAAAGGAATGAGCAGAATAGAGGACGAGAGGAAGAGAGAGAGATAGAGAGAAAGAAAGAGAAGGGAAAAAAGTGAGCGGAAGTATAAGAAAGGGGAAAAGAGGGTGAGAAAATTACAGAGAAAAAAAAGGTTAAGAAAGATAGAAAAAAGAGCGCATGAAAGAAATAGAAGAGAGGTTATTATATGATTCTTAAGTCTACAAAATTTAACGATTGAATATTTTTAGTGTGCGTCTGCTCTTTCCTCGGCTGGATTCGGAAGCTTAACCCGCGAGCAGCAGATAGCCGTAGGTCAAGATGATCTCCAAGCTATTTCGACTTACCTCGGGGCCAAGCATTACTTCACTGGATTTAAACCAACTGCGGTCAGTTATTAACCGGAAACCTTATCATTTAAATATAATCACTCGGAATCACCAATTATGCGCAGTTCTTCAATCTTTACAATCAAGACGCAACGGAGCCAAGTTTTGATGTTTCTTCTTGTGTGTGTTTAGGTGTATGGGATGGCGTTAAGCCTGTTCGATCAACACAAGAAAATTATGTAGGGAAACAGGACTACGAATACTGCTTAAGGGATTGTGAGTGGTGTTTAGATAGTCGAGGAGATGAAGCGCTACCTTTTGAACATTTCTGATCGTTGTTATTCAGAGGTTCGACTACGGGGTGCGTCAAAAGTACTTGAACACGGAAAAAACCGCCTAATTTCTTTCAAATTAAACAGAATCCCGTCAAATTAACAATAGAGTTTGTTCATAGTCTTATCAACACAAATTATAAATACAACTCGACAATGTTCCCTTTGTTCCGAATTATGTACAGCTCTCAGACGCTTGGGATATGCTTCGAATGCGGCCTGCAGAGTCTCCTTGAAAAATTTTGTCCATTCACGCTGTAGGGACCTTTTCAGACTGGACAAGTGGGTGAGAGCGAAAAAGCAGCTTTGCTCTGTAAGATGGACCAGATGGAAAAATCCATGGGATTCAAGTCGGGTGAGTTTTAATGCCATTCTCCAGCCGCAGTAAATGAAGGCACGTTGCGAGAAATGGGCCTCCGCCCATTTCGGAAATCACGGAAATCATCGGAAGGGTACATCTCGAGTTGCTCGTGGACAACTCTCCTTATCGATGCGTCACGTATACCGTGTTCAACAGCCATTTTTCTCATGATGCGTCCAGGGTTGCGTTTGATTCGTTTCTGGACAATTTTCCTGATCTGGACAGTTGTTGCAGAAGCTGGACGGCCTGTAAGTGGACGGTCAGAGAACGTGCCACGTTTGAGAGTGTTATAAACGGTTGAACGAGGAACGTCCAGTAGATAGATGATTTCTGAAGTGGGATGACCGACACTGCTTAAATCCAGAATTGCAGCTCGAGATGGATTAGGGCGCAACTTAACATTAAAGTTAAAAACTTTGATAAAAAAGTAATAAGTAGAGAGAAGATTGACGAATAATTTGGTGTCACCTTCCAGCGCGCTAGTTTTTTTTTTTTTTTTAGATGCGTAGTTTTCCCGCCAAGGCTATCAAGTATTGTCCAAGTACTTTTGACGCACCCTGTATATGAAAATTTTAGAAAGATAGGTATTAGGCTGTCCCAAATTTTTGTAAGATTTCTAGAATTTTTTTATTTTGAATCGAAGAAACATCGAATAACCGATTGGGGCCTGGAAGGTTCGAGAATGTTCTAGAACCTTCTCTGAGGAGGGTATAAATATCCGCTGCTGTGCGAAAGGCATCCAGTAATGGAAGATTCAACTCGACCTCAACTTCGACTCTTGCTTTACTAGGAGTGGGCACGCCACGCCTCTGCAGCCGAAGCAGCTCGGAATATCACGGATGTATTCGGCAAAGATATCGTGAATGAGTAGACGGCCCGTTGCTGGTTCACTCGCTTTGAGCAAGGACAAATGGATCTCGAAGATGAAGACAGGGAAGGCCGTCCATCTGCATTGGAAGATGATGCTCTACGAGCCGCTGTGCAAGAGGAACCAGAAACGACCACGCGCAGTTTGGAGAAGAAGCTGGGCTGTGGCCACTCAACAATCTAACGCCACCTCTAGCAACTCGGCTACCGTGAGGTACTGTCAAGGTGGATTCCACATGTTTTGACCGACGTTCAGAAGGGAACCCGTCTGACCGTCTACCAATCGCTCGGCCGAATCGGAAGAACCTTTTGCAAGATATTGGAACTGGGGACGAATCATGGGTCCTTTACCACAACGATACTCAACATGCCGTCTGGCTCCCCCCTGGGAAAAAACCACCAGTCCAACCCAAACCCGACTACCATCAGAGGAAGATTCTCCCGTGCTGCTTTTGGGATGCGAAGGGCATGATCTACTACGACCTCATCCAGCAAGACAACACTGTTTCAGCTTCCGTATACACGAGCCAACTGGGTGCCCTGGCCCAAGCAGTTCGAGAGAAGCGCAGTAGAAGAACAAAAGTCATCCTCCTGCACGACAACGCAAGACCACATGTGGCCAAGTCCACCCACAAGAAGCTGGAGGAGCTGGCATGGGAAACCCTTCCCCATCCACCCTACTCTCCTGACCTCGCACGCTCCGACTTTCATCTCTTCCGCCCTCTGAAGGCTGCCTTTAAAGACAAAAAGTTCGCGAACTCCGAAGAACTCAAAAGGGCATTGGACGACTTTTATGATTCGCGCCCAGTGGAATTCTGGAGGAAAGGAATCGAAACCCTTCCTATTCGATGGATGAATGTTGTGGCTAATAATGGTGATTATATTGTTGACTGAGCTTATTAATAAATAAATATAAAACGTTCAGAAAAAAGCACTGAAATTTCTACAAAACTTTTGGGACAGCCTAATATTTTATGAGTAATATCAGGGCTCAAATATGGATTATTGTTCATATACATTTGTGATGAATGACTTCTACAACTCGAGAGCAACTTTTAAAAAAAGCATTTTCGTTCTGTTGTAAAAACTACGTTTTGTTATCTCACCATTTCTAGTTTCAAGTACATATCAACAGCTAGAAAATGTTGAAAACATTGCTCCATTGTTTTATGAAAAATGCTCTGAAATAAATGTCTTTATGTAGTGCGTAAGCGGTGAGCGAAGCAGAAGAAGGCGGCCCCTCTAAAAATTAGCGTACCATAAGACTGCTTTATAGAGAGATCCCAATCTTTTTTCTTGCAGATAGACGCTGCGCTGTTCGGAGTGCTCGCCCAGATCGTTTACGCGCCGTATGAGAGCTCGCATGAGGCATTCATCAGACGGAAGTGCACGAATCTCATCGATTTTATCGAGAGAATCAAGGTAAAATATCACAGTTTCACATTTAGAATCTCTCTGAAGTTAAATTTTGAAAAATTCAATTGAAGTTTCTACTAAGCATACTGAAATGATGCTAAGGGTACTTCGGTTACTTGAAGAGAGTAGTTTACACAAACACAAATAGTCATAAAACATGAAGCGAAAGGAACAGAGAGGAACAATTATTTATAAACCAAGTTCCCAATACATGTTTATGTAACATTCAATCAATCTAATCCGCTTTTACATCCTTAAATAGTTCTCCATAGCCTTTGCTTCCGTTTTTCCCCTTTTTTGGCCTTTCAGACTTATCCGATGAATCTTTACATATGGATATACTCGAAACTATTTTTTTCAAAAGGTGGCCATTTAAAATTGTGAGTAAGAAGAGATAAATATAATTTAAGAAGTTCAAAATTTTCATTTTTTTTATTTCCACGAAACAGTTGTATGAAAGTGTTGCTGCAGTCCCGATATTGGCCGGATTGGAAGGAGGCCACTACCTCCTTCTCGCTTGATTCGTCGTGGAAGAAGAAGAAGGCGGGTAGTCCCAAGGGCTCTTCCAGGCTGAGCCCAAGACCGAAAAGCGAGACTTAGTAGCTAGCTATAGGAGAGCAAAGCCAGCCAGCATCGAGTCGTGAGACAGTCACAATATCAAGTGGATTCTTTCTGGAGCAGCCAGAAACTTTTAATCTCATTGAATCAGTGGACGAGGTAGAGGAGCATTTCTTCTTTAGGAATCTTGGCCTTCATTCGATCCTTTTACGCTCTCATGAAAGCATTTGTCGCAATTCACATGTATAGATACATCAGTTAGCTTATTTACAAAAAAATTACTCGCTTGTTTTCTTGTTTTGACAATTTAAAGAATTAAATTGCCGATTTGGATTGGTGTCCATGTGGACAATGTATCAAGAAATGATGAATGAAAAAATAAAGAAAGAAAGAAAAAGAGAAAGATGGAGCAGAAAAACAAACAGAGACAGAGCGAGAAGAAACTCGAGAAAAAGCTGAAGGGATGAATTGGAGAGAGAAAGAACGTGAGAAAGAAACAAATAGGGAGAGACAGGTGCGCCGAAGCTTCTCGGGACTACGTTTTTCATTCAGCGACGAATAAAATATCATCTTACCAAAAAAGAAAATTATTTTAGTTGAAAACAGGAGAATAATGGAGCTAACCTTTTTTCAGGTAAGTGAAGTAGTTCAGGAAAAAATATCTATTATTTCTTCAAACTTTAAAGTCTTGCACAGCTCAGAAAAGCTTTGTTCAGAAGAAAATAAGTACAGGGAAGAGAGAGAAAAAGGAAGTTGAGGTGGGGAGTGATACTATGTATATATATATAATTATATATATATACAAAGTAGCTGCATATGTATGTTTTAGATATGGAGGAGTTTTTCAGCGATGCTAGTTTATCACTTTAAAAGCAAAATCGAAAGTTACAGCTCTGGAAAAAGTTTTAAGGATGTTTTTCAGTTGTGTAAGGAACTTGAAATTTGTGTTATGGGATAAATATCTAAGAAAAAAAACTCGTGGCATTCTCATGAAATAGCGTTGAAAGCAGCAGAAACACGCGAATACCAATTCGACTTCCACACAGTTAGTTCTATCCAAGGAGTGTTCGTCTGTCACTATCTTAACCTTAAAGGCTGTTGTTCGCTTGTCCAGATTTAGAGTAGAGGGAAGCATTTGGTATTGTTTGGTGAGAATTCTTCTGAGTCCCAAGAAATTTATATTATCTACACTCGGCGATCCTCTTATCGAGACCCATTTCTTGATCAGAGAACGGTGAGAGGCTATTATTTTACTGATGCCTAGACTCGCCGTTACAAGTTATAGGAGAGTATCAGCTGATGTTTATACAGTGAAGTATCAGGTCGATCTGGCATCGCCCTTCTTTGACAAATTATACTATCTAGTTTTGATTCGTGGCCGGCGAGCCAGTTGTCTTCAATGCACTCAACTTTCGAGCCAGTTGGCGAGCCAGTTGTCTTCAATGCACTCAACTTTCATTCGTCGCCCTTACGTTTTTTTTTCTTTTTCAAACAACTTTGAAAGACGGAATTCATCTCTCAACCAAGTATTATGTATCATAGTTGCCGAGTTCCATGCTCAACCTTGCACTGAACTGGATTGAAAGTTGAATACTTTTATTAAGTGAACATTGATGTAATTTTTCCTCATTTTTATGACTTTCTCTCTTGTAAACACTGGGAGTTCTTCTATAGCCTATTTTGTCTACTTGAATAATATATTTTAGACGTCAAAAAGGGCCCTATGCCTCTTCGGAAAGAAGAATTTCGCATGCGCTTCTCTTTTGAGCCATAGCAACATTCGTTGTAATATGATAGGACCCCCTCACTTCTCCATTCCTTTACAGAGCGCATCTTCCTCTTTCTAAGCAAGTTCCTTCAGAAGGCAACGACCTATTCTCGAAAACACTACCACTCGGGACCTCAGATATTTCAGATGTTGACTGATAACACTCATTTCAAGATGTTTTCACACGAAAAGTTAGAGGTATAGGCTTAAAGTTCTACATCGCTGCTCAACCTCAACAAGTGTTTCTATACAAGATGAATATGAAAGAAAAGTTTTTTATATCAATCTTTGCTTAGGAAAAGGGTACGCCGAAAAGGCCGTACGGCTAAGGAAACATTTTTTTCTGGCCCAAGTTAGATCATAGTCAAGTTCTTCTATTTAATTTAGCTGTGAAACACTTCAAATCGTTATTAATATGTATGCCTGGTTAGCAATAAATGCTCTATTCCTTCCCCCATACGCAATTCCCCCACCTTACGAAGGAACAGCTCCAATTGTACGAATCGGAAAGAATGACAAAGGAAGAGGATGTGATTAGAGTAGGGAGGTCAGAGAAACAAACATTGAAAGAGGAAATTCGATTGAAGGGATATGATGGAAGAGTGACACAGAGAGATACGACGGAATTAAGAAGAGAACCGAAGGGGATGAGAGAAATAGAGAGTGTTTGCGTGATACAAACGAATTGAAATGGGCGAAAGAGAGGAAGAAAAGAGAGAAAAGGAGAGAAAATGAAGGATGCGGAAGACAGAAAGAAAAAGAGAGAGAAAGAATAAACCTACCGGAAAATACGGAAAAAGAGAAGGCTATCAATTAAGTGACCTCTGTAACCAATGCTGTGAGGGAGAATAGAGAGGAACGGGAAACCTTTGGTCTCCCTTTGACATATCGATTACTCTTTTTACTTTAGTTATTCATGGAGAGCATCTTGGACCCTTGAAGGATGAAAGTAACGATGAAGCAGAAATTTTAATTTTCTAAAACGCTCAAAGGCTCCTCCCTATGAATATTAAGGAGAGACCTTCGCTTTCTTTTTATTTTGATATATGCCTAATTCGGATTGCGCTGCTTCGATCGAAACACACTCCGCGCACTCACATCGATCTCTTGAAAGGCTACCCTGCACGAATGTGAAAAAAAAACTAAATTGCCAAATTTCGCAATATTTTTGAATTCCCGCTAAAAACTATCTTCGTGACAGCCCAAACGTGTGATAGTAATGTTCGAAGGCGGGGCTGCTACGACAGTGCTGAGTCAAGCATAGCGCGCGAAACTTGGCCAGAGCGTCCTTCTTAAAGTTTATAATTTTTGGGGCGTTCAAAATCGCGTTGTTTCTATGTTATGAGTTCATTTCAACTTTGTTCGCTGTTTCAGTTGCGGTGCTTACTTACTTGCTCCCCTACATAAAAATATGGTGAGTTCTTTTGCCAATAAAAACAATTTCTCGTTCAATTTTTGGATTTTTAACGCTGATGGTAATCATATACGGCACTTCTTCACTTTAGTCACCCCCTGACAGAGGGGGGGGGGGTGGTCGGATGATAGTGGCATTTTTTGATACGGTCTCGTAAGGCTAAGCCCCACGGCCTCGTCAGCGTAACCTTTGGGGCCTAAGCGTTTTTTAATGTAAAAATAATTTCTTTAATGTTTAAATGATTTTTTGTTAATGTAATTAAGTCAGAAGTATGACCCATGGAACCTCTGGGAGGGGTGGGATGACTAAAGTGAAGAAGTGCCTAATATACTATAATGTGTTGAAAAAAAATTGAAGTTGTCTATGATATTAATGAAAGTGCTGCATTATTGTTTTATAATTCCCTTTTCAGTACTTTTTGCATTTAGTGCCCCCCCCCTACCAGAGGTTCAATTGGGTCAGCTGAGAGTGGCATTTTTTGCTACGGTCTCGTTAGCCTAAGCCGTACGGCCTCGTTAGCGTGAACTTTTCCCTAAGCCTAAGCGTTTATCAATGTAAAAATTGTTTTTTTTTATTTGAAAATATTTTTTAAGTAAAAATATTTTTTGTAAATGTAATTAAGTCAGACGTCTGACCAATGAAACCTCTGTTAGGGGGGGCACTTGTTACTCGGGTGGCCGCACTTTATTTAAGATGGGGGGCAGGTTACTTTTCTTTGCTTTTTTCGCTTAGGTGAAAAATTTTTTTAACCGTTGCTAAAGCACGCTGTGTTCGCTGTGCACGCACGCTGCACGCTAAATCATTACTAATGCACGCCAACGCGCTGGAAAATTCTTGACTCCGCCCCATGCGCTTTATTTAGGTTTTTTTTCTGCTTAGGCTTAGGCAAAAGTTTACGCTAACGAGGCCGTACGGCTTAGGCTAACGAGATCGTTTCAAAAATTAACATAATAGTGCGTCAAACACTCTTTCTCTCTTTCCCACGCGTTGGCGTGTATTAGTAATGATTTAGCGTGCAGCGTGCGTGCACAGCGAACAAGGCGTGCGCGGCGTGCTTGAGTAACGGCCTTTTTTTCTAGCCATTATTCTCTTAGTTGAAATCTATGCTAAAGAGGCTGTACGACTTGGGAAAGAGGCCGTATAGAACAATTAGCCACAATATTCTAGTTTGATACTGTCAAATTGAGTAAATTGGCCTAGCTGTTTTCAGCTATTCACTGTTTTTTTCGCCTAGGTAAAGGTTACGCTAACGAGGCCGTACGGCTTAGGCTAACGAGGAGACCCCATGATAAAATTTCTGGCGCTCCTGCAGTTTAATTGGCCTGGTAGGCTTAAACGCTACGGTTTCGAAAACTTTCTTCATAGGTGATCATTTTGAGCATCAGGGCCTCTTTCTAATTGGATATTTTGGATACGGCGGTACAGCGATACAATATTGTCTTTCTAATCTTTCGATACAGTTATACAAATGGATACAATGATATTTTGTGAAGGGCCCCTGTATCCCTGTGAAAGGTTCTTTCTCTAATCTTTTACAGTTTACAGCAAAAAATTCGAATCTTTACAGGAAACGGATACAAATTTACAGTTCTAGAGGCTGCTGTAAAGTAAAGATTCATATTTTGCCGCCTCCATTTTTTGGCCATTAATAAAGCACGCCATGCACGCCAAATCATTACTAATGCACGCCAACGCGCGGGAAAGAGAGAAAGAGTGTTTGACGCACTATTGTGTTTCACACTATAATTATTTTCCTCCAAAAAATATGAATTTTCTCCAATAATATACCATATCAAGCAGCATACGTGCGAAAGTTTAATAAACCATTGACGTTTTAAATAAAGCACATGGGCGGAGTTAAGAATTTTACCGCGCGTTTGCGTGCATTAGTAATGTTTTGGCGTGCTTTAGTAACGGCCATTTTTTACTTTTTTTTCACCAAAGTTTTTCAATTATTTGATTTAGTTTTTCCTTTGTCCATTAATATTATACATAATTAAAAACATGATAATATATTCGGCAATTGCATATTCCTATAAGTATTGTAAAAATTTTCTAACCTCAAAGTATTATTATTGCAAGCTTTTTTAAAAATAATTTTTTTTTAATTTTAGGTGGTTGGCGTATGCAAGTCTTATCGGACAAAATTACAATGGCTATTTAAACGAAGTTGCAATGTCATTGATCAAAATGAATAGTTTGTGATTGAGTTTTAGTGTGGTCTAGAAAGTAGTTTTTTTCCCAAAAACTAACTCGAATTTTTAACATTAAATTTAGCTTAGGCTTGTTAATACTTACGCTAACGATACCATCACGGCTTAGTTGGTAAAAACCTTTTAATTTAAATTCCTTCAAGTAGTATAGGGTCCAAAAAACAACAGCTGCACTAACGCCTCTATGTTATTATCATAATTTCAATCATTTATAATATTGATGTACAATTGAAAAAAAAGACTTCAAGTATTTGAATAATGTTTGTTGGCAAAAAAAATGAAAGAAAAACTGAAGGTGGAAAAATATGAAGAAAAAAACAAAAACATGAAGAAAAAAATCGTAAATGCGTGCTGTATCCATAGGTCACCTAAATTTATCAGAAAAATTTTCGCGGGCGGGGGGCCGGGCGGGGTTTTGTGTACCAATTCGATTTCTTATTGTATTTTCTTAAATTTACATTCAAGTAATGAAAAGTTTTGAATTTCCTAGCAGAGTTTTATTGTAATTGATTTCTCAATTGAGTGTTTGACCGTAACTTCTTCAACTTAAATAAAATGGTAAATGGACTGCTACATACTTCATCAAACACCATAATAAAACATAAGGAAATAAATCTGCATCTGATAAAAGCTTATGAACGTGAGAAACAAAATTTCCTTCGTGGGCGGGGGGCCGGGAGGTTTTTTGTACCCCTTGGTAACCTATGGCTGTATCCATCTTTACAGCAGCCTCTAGAACTGTGAATTTGTATCCATTTCCTGTAAAGGTTCGTTTATTTGTGCTGTAAACTGTAAAATATTAGAGAAAGAACCTTTACAGCGATACAGGGGCCCTTCACAAAATATCGCTGTATTCATTTGTATAGCTGTATCGAAAGATTGAAAAGACAATATTATACCGCTGTATCGCACTATCCAAAATATCTATTTTTGAAGAGGTCCCCAGTTTTAATAACTGGATAAAACGAAATTATTACTTACGAATTTTTTCAAGTTCTCAAAGTGATAATATTTTCTTTGTTAAAGTTAGAGGTTTTCTTTTTGATACAGATTGACCCGTTTAAGTGAACAGAACCACAGTAAAAGTTTTCTCCTCAGTTTTGATCCGAGTTATGCTCGCCCATCTTCAACTGCAGAATAGCCGATATTAAATGTATGGTAAATTTTCAGCGTGAAGTGATCTCAATCCATGTCGGCCAAGCCGGAGTGCAGATTGGTAATGCCTGCTGGGAGTTGTACTGTCTGGAGCATGGCATTCAGCCGGATGGCAAGATGCCCACTGACCAGAAGGCTGATGACTCCTTCACGACCTTCTTCTCAGAGACTGGCCAGGGCAGATATGTTCCCAGAGCAGTCATGGTCGACCTCGAGCCAACTGTCATTGGTGAGTCGAAAGGATGGAATTCACACGTTGAATACTTGATTTCTTAGGATGGTAACAAAAATTCATGATTCGTGTTAAAAGGCTAAAGCCGTTTAATGGTAAAGGTCCGCGGAAAGTTAGAATAGTTGAAACAGTTTGTTGCAACTTGAGCTCCAATCAGGGGTTGACAGAATTTTTTTCTCGTATAATTTTCATGTTTTCATTAATATTTGGTATTCACCGGATGAAAATCTCTTTCACGCGTATTTCTAAACTCTTTTGAAAGCTCTTTGGAACAAAAAGTCTCCCAGATTTTATTTTTTCCTTTTTTTTCTCGTGACCGGTCATTGGCGTGGACATGCATGTTGAGCGGAGGATTTTTTCAACTTTTTTTCTAATGTTTGTATCACTTTTTCAACTCTATAGGAAGGCATAGCACATTTGAGCTAAATTTAAAGTTTTCTTCAAAGGCCAGGTTTCCTCTTCTCCTGGGAAACTATTTTTAGTGGTCTACCGTGTTTTCAAACAGAAAACAGCGCAGAGTTTTAAGCCAAATCTCCACTTTTCAAGAGTTACGGCTGAAAGTGAATAAGATAATCTCGCGTTATAAATTTTTTGTTCTATAATCTTTTTTGAAGAAATTTTAGTTGCAGTTTTGTTATTCAGTTATGTATACATGTATCCGCCGCGAAGGCCGATTCGGTCACTATTCAACCCCTAGTTGGCTTATAAGCATGCGCTGTACTCTTTGAAGGTACGGTAGCCCACTAAAAGTACTACCCTGAGAGGAACCCTGACTTACAAACACAAATATAAATTCTGCTTGAACGTGCTATGCCTTCCTACAGAGTTGGTCAAGTGATACGAACATTAGAAAAAAGTTTTCCGATTTCCTCTGCTGCTTATGCTTGCCCGCGCCGGTGACCGGTTAACGAGAAAAAAATTAGGCGACTTCTCGTTTTGTAGTTTTCTAGAGAGTTGAGAAAGGCGCTTGAACGTGTTATGGATCCGGTGGACATTAATCTATTGATGCAAAAGTAAACAAAACTCGAAAAAATTTCTGCGCTTCACATGCATGGCCGCGCGCGCCTAAACCGGTCAAGTGTTTTTGAAAGTTTGACCTTCTGTATGACATGTGGACAACATGAAGATTACGAAATTAAATTTTTCTCAGTGAACTGCTTACAGTGTTCTTGTTGCAAGTTGATGTTCTAGTGGTATACTTTATTTGTGTTTTGTATAAAATATTTCTAATACCACTTCGTGCGCTCTTTTATAACACATTCGATCGAATTATCAGTAGTGTCATTGTTCCACATTAACAATTGTGATTTTTTCTCTTTTTCATCAACGGTACTTTGCAATATTAATTAGTTAAGTTGATGTTGTCTCCGAATGTAAAAATATACTTTATTTGACACAAATTTCTAAGAAGCAGATCAGTATTACTAGAACATTGTTTACCAAAGGTCTATTGTAATTAATGCTGATCGAGCGGGGGAGTCTGGAATAACGAGAAACGAGCTCAAGGTCCAAAGTAGAAAACGGAGGGCTGATCATCATTCTAGACTCCATATTTCAAAGAATGGTCGCTTCTCAGATTTTTTAACAGCACTGGTGACCTATGAGATAAAAGTAGCAAATATTAAATTTGTTCAGATGAAATTCGAACTGGCCCTTACAAGCAGCTTTTCCACCCGGAACAGATGATCACTGGCAAGGAAGATGCAGCGAACAACTATGCAAGGGGACATTACACCATTGGAAAGGTTCACTACTTTTCTTGATTCATTGGACGATGAGCTTCATTTTACCCTCGAACTCTTGGTTCCTTTACCAATGCAAAAACTTGAAAACAATTGGGAAAAGTTCCTTTTTTTGCCAATGAATAACGAGAGTTTT
The DNA here is from genome assembly GCA_964056735.1 of Allodiplogaster pararmata. Taxonomy (NCBI): domain Eukaryota; kingdom Metazoa; phylum Nematoda; class Chromadorea; order Rhabditida; family Diplogasteridae; genus Allodiplogaster; species Allodiplogaster pararmata. Next base: position 25,085,797 of record OZ057406.1, on the reverse strand, counting down.
AACGGTTAAGGAGATCATTGATACTGTCCTGGACCGCGTCAGACGCCTCGCCGATAACTGCACTGGTCTGCAAGGATTCCTCATCTTCCACTCCTTCGGTGGCGGCACTGGGTCTGGTTTCACCTCTCTCCTCATGGAGAGGCTCTCCGTCGATTATGGCAAGAAGAGCAAGCTGGAGTTCAGCATCTACCCTGCTCCTCAGGTTAGAGACATCTGAATGAGATGCATTCTAAACTGCTTATGCTTCTCCGTGAAAATGAGTTGTGAAGGTGAGGGTATGTGTTGTTGTTCCATTCATTCTTCTTTCAGCCCTTGCACTTAATTTTGCGATTTTTTTATGTAAGGAAGATTTTCAACCGGAGTATAGCAAGAAAGGTTGTTGTTGTTGTAGATTGCCCGCCGTAGGTCTCCGGCTGGGTAGACGAGGTCTTCTTTGACATGGCTCAGAAAACAATAACCTTACTTACATCATTTATCTAATTACATTATTTCTCTTTCTCTCTCGGGGTTTATTTTTATTTTATTTTTTTTATTTTTTTTATTTTTATTTTTTTTTCCCCTTTTTTATTTTTTTTTTTTGAGAGAGAGAGAGAAAGGAATCACTGGTATAAGAACTTAACAACAGACGTCGGGCTATTCCACAAATCTATACTTCTTAAAAGTGTGTGGTCACAGCGACACGAGAATAAATGACTAGTTGTATGTGGCTCTTCTAAACATTTTGGGCAAAGAGGTGATAGGGCAGCTCCTATTCTGTGTAGGTAGCTGTTAAGGGAACTTGCATAGCCACTACGTAGTTGCGATAATGTTTTTTGTTGTTCCCTGGGAAGTTGATTCGTTGATTTATGGATTCTGGGAGGTTTCTTACCTAGAACTGGGTTAGGGGAGCAAGATCTAATGAAATTTCTAACAGTTTCAGTATGTATTCTTTTAAGTGCGGCTTTCTGATCACTGTCTACTAGCATAATTTCTAAGTCCTTGGCATGTTTACGAATAGTTCTAGGTGGTTTGGGTTCCATGCATCGACGATGGGAGGGGTGGTTTGGGAGGAGTCTTGCTCTTGCAACGAATTGCTTGGTAAGCATCGTGTTGTGCTCCTTTATGGGTAACTTTCTGATCAAGAAAGAAAGGTGGAATAGGTAGGTAGACGATTTTAGTGATAAGATGATGAACAGAGAGCTTTGAACTTGTAGTGATAGATTAATCGGAAAGCGCTCATAAAAGAATGCAGCTCCGCAAAATCATGGAATCTGCTTGCAGGTTTCGACCGCCGTAGTCGAGCCATACAATTCCATTTTGACGACGCACACTACTCTGGAGCACTCTGACTGCGCTTTCATGGTAGACAACGAGGCCATCTATGACATCTGCAGGCGCAACTTGGATGTGGACAGACCCAGCTACACGAATCTCAACAGAATCATCTCACAGGTGAGTGAAAATTTTGCTGCAGGAAAGTTGCCAATTATAACTTGCTTAAAATCTAAAGATTTTTTCCAGTCGATTTGGAAAAATTGAAAATGAATACAGAAACTGGGTACTTACTGAAACTGGGTACTTACTGAAAGTTTTTCTAATCATGTTTATTTTCCGAAAGTATTAAATTTCTTGTGTTGTTTCTAAAGAGCAAAGAGCTGAATATTCAGGTTGTCTCGTCCATCACAGCGTCTCTCCGCTTCGACGGAGCCTTGAATGTTGACCTCACGGAGTTCCAGGTTAAATATTTTTTGCCTTGTAAGCTTATATTAACTCGTTTGCTACCGATTTATTCTAAGGAAGAAGTAATACCTAGGTTTGATTTTCTGTTAATAGATACGTCCTGTAAAAGTCGGAGGAAAGTGGCACGCTTTTTGTAGAATATAAGAGATGAACCCGAAAAACATGGAAAGTTGACTGCGGACTTCGTCAATCTCATGAGAGTTTGACAAATGTTTTGTAAAAGATTTCAATAACTGAAAAGCTTTGTAGACAAATCTGGTGCCTTATCCTCGAATTCACTTCCCTCTGGCGACGTACTCTCCGCTGATCTCTGCGGAGAAGGCCTACCACGAGGCTCTTTCCGTCTCAGACATCACCAACATGTGCTTCGAGCCCTGCAATCAGATGGTCAAATGCGACCCACGACACGGCAAGTACATGGTGAGTCCATGGAGTTACGCATGTACTAAAAGTTCAGAAAAATCTCTCACGTTGTTTTTTTCAAAGCTCTCACACTTCCGAAACGTAAGTGATCGGATAGAAATATCTATAAAGCATAACTATTTGATGTCCTGTGGATGAAAACCACGTTAGCCTTTGTTCTCAGGCTGTGTGCCTCTTGTACCGCGGAGATGTTGTGCCGAAAGACGTGAACGCCGCCATCGCGTCTATCAAGACGAAGAGGACTATCCAGTTTGTAGACTGGTGCCCTACTGGCTTCAAGGTTTGTTTGAACAGCTGCACAGTGTTGTGAAACATTCTCGGTTACAATAAGGACAGGGCTGTATCGAGAATTTGAAACACTGTGAATCTCTATGTATATAAGTGGCTATGGTTTATGAGGCAGGCCTTTTGTACTTGATCAGATTTACCACTTTTTCTCCTCCTTTAGTGCATCTTGTGCCGATTCCTCTACTAGGATTCGCCTTGGAGCCAATCATGCCCTCGACGACTATCGTAAGAGGTAGAGAAATGTAATGCAGATGCGGATTACTGTGTTGAGGGAACACTCGAGTTCTCTTTCCATCTGCTCCGGTTTTGCATCACAAGAAGACTCAACTGAAAGCTGTTTAGTCTTAAGAGACTAAACAGCTTTCAGTTGAGCTATTCAGCTTATGATTATCTCTAAAGAAATGTTGTGCAGGTCGGAATCAATTACCAGCCACCGACAGTTGTGCCAACTGGTGATCTAGCCAAGGTTCCTCGCGCCGTGTGCATGCTTTCCAACACGACGGCCATTGCAGAAGCTTGGGCGAGGTGAGTGAAACCGGTTTTCGAGCAGCTCCTGGAGTTTTTGGTAAGGTCGATCCCTCAAGGCGGACTACAGATAGTTGAACATGTCTGCTTTCCCGTGTGGAAGACTAGTCTAGGAATGGAGATAGAACAATAAAGAATTGAAACCGTTTTAGTGAAGACTACTTTTTTAAATGCAGTTTTATCCGGGGCTAATGGAAGGATAGTAATTTTATGGAGAGAGAAAAAGTTGCAGACTAGACCACAAGTTCGATTTGATGTACGCCAAGCGTGCTTTCGTCCATTGGTACGTCGGAGAAGGCATGGAGGAGGGAGAGTTCTCCGAGGCCAGGGAGGACCTCGCAGCACTCGAGAAGGACTACGAAGAGGTACACTCAGGAGCATATGGGCATATCATGAATGAAGACGTGGCGTGTAGTCAGGGTTTTTTTAGTTTGTAAGAAAAAGTTACATACGCAAAAATGTTTTTTAACGTAAGGGTCTCCCTTATGATAAAAAAAAACAACAGAGTACCGCAATTGTTTTTTGTTAAACATAAGGGTCCCCCTTATGATTCGGAAAAACAGAGGCCCGCCGACAGAAGGTTTGACATGACTATTTAACCCCTGCGTGTAGTAGGGGAAGGGTAATTTTCACCAAGAGAATCGTTCGATATTAGTTGTCATCAGAAGTTTGCGAATAAGGTTGTGATGACTTTGTGATTTGGACGTGTAACAGAGGGTAATATTCATGAAGTATTCTGTATAAGAGAGGAATTTACTCTCATCAGGTGGTAGCAGACAATCACACATTGGGTAAAATTTCTATAAATGTTTTAATGTAATTTTGTTACTTTAGGTGGGAGTGGATTCAACCGAGAACTACGAAGATGGACAGGAAGAGTATTAGAAGAATCCAAAGCGGCTCTCACTTCTGAATATCTCTGCATTGAACTTTGTATCTTTTAAAAAATAATGTAACCACCTTTCCTAATATTGCTGTTTCTCATCAAGATGTTGATGTCTCAAACATGTATCGTCTCTTCTTAAAACTCAACTTTCCGTTCCCAAAATCTCTTATATTTATTATTATTTGAACCAACTCATTGAGTAAAGCTATTGAAGTTTCTTTTACGATTCTAACACAGCAGACATGGTGCCGAAATAGCAAGACATGTCAGAAGCGAGGGATCTTCCTGGTTATCAACCATCAGTCGAAGCCTTCAAATCCTCATCTCTATTCGCTAGTAGGGGTCCTCCTCCGGGAGATCCCGGAAGTACCGGGATCTCCGCAGGTACGCCTCAAATTATGGGCGAATTCCGCAATACGTAAACTCTAATTAGAGTCGATGATATGCAAAAAAAGGCAGAGACTAAAAAATCGCAGAAGGGAGAGTTAAAGAAATTTTAAAAGAAGACATCAACTTGAAAAGAACATTGACAAGAGGTTGAACTATCGCACAAAAAAATCTAGTCTCTGACTCAAACATGGAGCGCATTGGTTACACGCGCTCCCGGTTTGAGTCAGAGATGCTTGGGTTCGATCCCGCCCGGTGGACTAGCTTTTTTCTATGCGATAGTTCAATCCTCTCCAGCAGTTTTGCTCAAACAGCCCGCCCGCGAGAGGAGCATGTCCTCAAGGTGTGTGGTTTCCATGTTCAACATGTAGCCCAATTCTGCCTTCTCGTCTAGTGGCGAAGCACAATGATCGTCTTCCAAGTTGAAGTACCTTTTCTATGATTAGTTATGCAATTTGGAAAGAAGCTGTCTCATGTCTCCTCTCCTACATTATCTAGTTTGCTCTCTTTGCAAGTAGTTCTGCGCAGGAAGTATTTTCTTTTGTCTGTTTCGTGAGCATAGCAAATTGGCGGCTTAGGAACGAGACCTTATAAAAATGGTATTTGCGCGTTTTCAGTTTTTGGCATCGTTAAGCTTCTGTCCCCCGTTTTTGTTGATTCATTTGTGAAGGATTCCATAGAATGTGTAGTGGCCGAAGTATACCCGAACTCGTGCTTTTCCTTCCCATATCCGTGTCTGCGTATATTATCCTGCCATCGCTCTCTCTCAACTCCCCTCCCTATAGTGTCAAGCCTTTCATAGACTTTCTCTCTATGCATATTTATGTCTTTTCCTACTATTGTCTGCGGAGACCTCAACCTGCCTTACATCGACCGGCCAATGTTTTCTTCGTAAAAGGCGTTTTCGAGGAGAATGATGATTGGTATGCACGAACCACAGAAAATGTTTGCTAATAAAAATATCGAACTTCGGACGGGAGTAATTGTTTTCAAAATTTATTTGGAAAGTTATATAAACTTTATTTTCAGCTCGTTTTTGAAGTTAAAAGACGGGCATTGTACATGTGCCTGAGGAAATTCACTGTTTTCATTTGTGTGTGCTGAACTTATAATAAGTTACTTATTAACTTATAATAAGTTACTTATTTTCAATATCGAAATACCGTATTAGCATGAACGATTATTTTAGAAGACAGAAATCCATCAAAACGTACAATCACAACGTACAGTGAATGTTATTAAATCACTTAAAAAATCATGAACAACCAGAATCTTGGAGATTCGTTTTGGGATTTTATGAAAGAAATTTTTTTTCTGTCGATTTTTCACTTTAAAGCCGACGACTTTTTGGATAAAAAAATGACATTCAGAACTGACTAATGTACTTTTATTGTTCATTCCGAGTAACACCTCTTTCCGCACACTATTAATCCAACCCAGAATTTTTCGCAGTATGAACTTTTAAAAACATTTACTCGTGATTTTTCGGTAACACGACACCTTGCAGAGCGACACCTTGCACAGCGACACCTTGCACCGGACACCTTGCAGAGCGACACCTTGCAGAGCGACACCTTGCAGAGCGACACCTTGCAGAGCGACACCTTGCACCGGACACCTTGCAGAGCGACACCTTGCAGAGCGACACCTTGCAGAGCGACACCTTACACCGGACACTTTGCAGAGCGACACCTTGCAGAGCGTTATTTTGCAGAGCTTTTCTTTTGTATATTGTCTCTAGTGCACTTTCCGTTTAGTAGTTTGAGTTCGCAGGTTATTTCAATTATGTATGCATTGAATTGGTTTTTCTCTCGGCTTTTTTTCTTTCGGAGTTTTCTCTCTCGATGATTGGTGATTTTTCCGATAGTTTCTGTTACTCATTCAGTCTGACGCAAAGCTTATTTGTTGTTGTAGATTTTACTGATATCAAAATGTGAGTCCGTGTTGAATTGTTTTTTTTTTTAATTCTGGTTTACAAGAGTCCCCTTTCAAAAATGGACTTAGAAGGACGTGGTAGACATCGTGGTGGACAACAGATCTGCGGTCAGTGATCTTTATGACTCTCAAGTCCTCATTTTTCGCTATGATAGTTGTTTTTTAAAAAGCTTCTTGATGAAACTCGTAAGGAAATGCAGGGCGCAATTTTACTTATGGGGGCCGCACTTTACTTGGAAGGTCGCTGACAAAAATTGCTAATATGAGAAATTTTCTAATGTTGTCTCGTTTGTCTAAGTCGTACGGCCTCGTTAGCGTAAACTTTGACTAAGGCTAAGCGGAAAAAAACATTGAATAATAGCTGAAAACAGCTAAATCAGTTTCCTCAATTAGACTAGATAAAATTAAAATTTTGTGGTTAATATTTCTATACGGCCTCGTAAGCATACATGGTACCTAATCAGTGAAAAGTTACCTGACCCCCATGTAATGTGCGCCCCCCCCCCAAGTAGCAAAGCGCCGAAAAGCAATTCATTCTGAAAAAGTATTTTAGAAAAACGGTTCTTTTCAACTTGGGAGGGCGCGCTTTACTTGAAGGGGTTTTTGAAATAACTTTTTTCAAATACTTTTTTTACATTAAAAAAACGCTTTGGCTTAGGAAAAAATTTCGCTAACGAGGCCGTACGGCTTAGGCGAACGGAAGCGCATAAGAAATTGTATATATTTTTGTATTTTTTAAACATGTTTTGAACGCTTCGATAAGAGCCCCCCCCCCCCTCCCCCCAAATAAAGCGCCCCCAAGTTAAATTGTGCCTAGAAAGACTAAAATAGGCTGGTAAATAAGCGCCAGTTTTTCTGTATTTATCTATGTGAATGTCGATGCGACAAGCAGGAGCATGAAGAAATTTGAGAAGATGCAAATCAATGAGTGAGGACAGAATTTTAAATGGCAGAGTACTTTTTATTCAGCCTACACTGTTTTACATTATGGTGAACGCTAGTGAAAATAGTAGTCCTAGACGAGAATACGGTGCTGTAATAGATCGTCTGAAGTAATTCTGATTGAAGATATTGACTAGGTTTGGTATCGGAAAGCAAAGAGACATTTTTTCATCGAAAAGGCGTTGATTGAGAATGAGTTTATGTGTGGAGATAAGAGTCGAAGGAGGATTCGGTCTAGTTGTAGATTCAAGCAGCATTGGCTCAACTCTCAGAAGGGGAAGTGACCGAATTGGAGAAGGAACTGGAAAAGGGGTGAGTTTACTTCACGTTTTAAAGACAAGGGAAAAATGTTTTCGCTGCAGGGGTTAAATGGAGCCGCCCTATTTGGGTTTACATGTATCCGCCGCTCAAAGTTTGGAGTAAAAAAGAAGAGGGGTTGAAGGAAAAAGGTAAGAAAAGAGAGAGTGTTTTTTTTCAATTGTGTGTGTACATGTATCCGCCGACGCGACCGATCCGGTCACTATTCAAACCCTGTTTCGCTGTCATTTAAGAAAGCGAGGAAAATAGGAAGAGTTGTTGATGAAAGATCTTCATATTCAATTAATAACTTTTCATTGACTTATTTTTAAAAATTATCTCAATGAGGCTTATTTAATTTGTTCAATTATTAGCCAGGTTGTTTCTTAGCACCCGCACAACTTTTTTCGAGCGCATATATTTTTGAAATTTTAGAGTTCAAAATTCAATTTTTTCGATGATTTGGTCTTTCCCTACGAAAATTCCGAAGAAAATTTTTCTCCAAACACATAGATTTTAATGTTTTTCATAGTTTTTGGAGAGCGCATAGATTTTTTTTACCCGCGGTGTAATCGGGTCAGCATTGGCTCCTTTTTATTGAGAATAATATTTTCGGGGAGAATAAATTTTACATGTTTGATCTTTTTGGAGCAATTTTGTTTGCGTTAGTAAATAGGTGTTTTTCTTCGTAAGTTGGTAGACGAAATTTATATTTTTCGATTTATTTTTTACTTTTTATCCAGTAAATAGCTGAGAACTCTAGCAATTCGTTCTAAATTTGGAAACCAGAGGTTTTTCATTTAAATATTTATTTTCATAATCGAATTTTTTTCCAGAATGACGTTCAGTGTGAAGAAACGCATCAGATGCCTTCAAAGTCACGGAAGCGAACTCACTTAGTGGGGAGGGGTGGAGAAATAGCGGAGAAGATGAATAGGATTTGAGTGTTAGATTTGTTATTACCTGTTTAAACTGTGATTCTGTTATTATTCAATCAGCCTATAAAGACAATTAAAAACAATTGTGCAAAATTCTATTCACTAGAGATTGAATTTAGCTCAAACGATGTGAAGATTGAGCTTTTAGATAAAAGATAAGAATAATAAATTTTAGTGTTGTTAGTCATCGATTACCCTGTGGCAAGATTCTTGCCTGGAGCAGACGAAACTTTTCATATTTTTTCGCCCGCCGTCATTATAAACTACGTGTCTCGCTCAAATTATGAGGAGTTTTTTGTTGTTGTTGATTATCTCGATTCGCGTATTGAAAATTTGATTTACTTGCAAGTAAATAAATAAAAGTCTCATTAAACAAAAAAATTTCTACTTAGAATTGCAATAAATAAAATAACGACAGGTGACAATCAACGAAAACAGAAATAAAAACAGTTTTTAAAGGATACTGCAGGTTGGCCAAAAATTACATGGACAAATTTTAACGCGCTCTATTGCGCGACACTGTTGACCTAAAATGTGAGTTATCGGAGAACAAGCGCCGTTGGATGGTGAACCGGAACCCATTAGTTGTCAACAATGGTCTCCCTCTCATGGTTTGAAACTCTTCCACGCGGTCACCGATCGAGTGGTGCATCTCCTGAGCATTTCATTAATAATATTGCGAATTTTTCTCGGAGTTCGAGGGTGGGTAATTTCATTTTCTTTTAAAAAAAATCCATCTTGATAAGAACTGTCGGGAACAAACTGGTACAAAACGATTTTGTTTACTTAGATCCTGTTTACTCGTTAATTTGTATCCGCGGCATGGCCTTGCCTCACAGCCTGGCTAAAACGTAAAAAGCAGTAAAGCATGAATTGCTACCGAGGTGCTTTTTTCTAGTGGAAAAAACATGCAAATCTGTGCACTCGAAAAAAAAGTTTTTCTGTTTACTCAGGGGATTTGCTAGTCATTGAAAACAAAAAAGCCCTGATTACTAACTTCGTGAGTCTCCTGCGCCTCGTCGTCGCTTGGCGGATTCTGTAGAGATGTCAGGGAGGATGCAGAACATGACAACGGGGAATGCGATCGCTAAACACCATCCACATCATGCAAAGCACTACTTACCTTTTTTTCAAACTTTACGAAAAACTTGATTTGGAATGATCATTTCAATATTAGAATCATGAGAAGGGATCAGCGTCGTCCACATACCTCAATCATGCAGAGCGCGCAAAGAAACAAATAACCATCCACAACAAATTGCACACGTTGTTAGGATGACGGCAACAATCCCACACCCCTCCCGTAGCTCATGTTTCTCGCCCATTCACTGTGTCCCCAGTCATTTCGTGATCTCTAGCCCCGAGTGCTCACTCACATTCGCAATTGCGTTCGAATCTTTCAAAGCCCCGAATCCGTATTACTTTGTTAGAGTTGGAAAAAAACGGAAGGTCACGCATGTATGACCAAGAAACGCTCACCGTTCCTCTTGGTCGACCTCGGCTTCTGGGGATGAGCGGAACTTCGCCCGGACCCAGCGTAGCAACGCTTCGTATGGAGGAGCCCCCCTGGTAGCCGTACTCTTGTTGCGCCTCCCCTCCCAGCGCTTGGAGGTCCGCCGATGAGACAGACACATTTGGGGATCTCATCGGAGACCCAATGTACGGTATTCTGTAAAATGCACTTTGTCACATTATCCTTTTTCACGTTTGCGTCCATAAGAAGTTCAGGGTTTCACAAACCGACAATGCCGGTGAGCTATTGAATATCCAAAAAAGCTAGTCAGAAAAAACCTTGATAATTCCTGGCTTTCATTCTTTTTTGGTTGGTATGAATAACTGTTCCCTTATACGGAGGTTTTCTTCTTACCTTCCGGGTGTGACGGGAACGGGTAAATGTTGTTATTGACGGATCGGTGATCTGGAATTCTGGGCAGGCCAACCCGGGTGGCTGCTTTCTGTACCCGAAACTGTCGCTGCGCTCTTGTTCACTCCCTCGCTAGCCGATGTGTGAAGCTCAAAACCGAGTGTCACGAAAAAAAAAATCCAGAAGAATCAGAAACAAAAAAGAGCGGAAAATTGGACAATATAGAGACGCGAAAAATGAATAACCACGTCGATTTTTTGAACAGGTTATATGTATGTCTTTTTTTTCTCTTTCGGACGGGCCTATGACCGTTTTTGATACCTCATTACGGCATATACAACCTCCTACTTCGATAATCGCGTTCACGAGCCGCCATAAGGTCTTCATAGTGATAAAATGAAAGAGTATTTTTACGACTTTTTCGGTCAGCTCTAGTTATTCATGCAAAAAGAACGCGCAACGAATAACAGGAACAAGTTTGAGACCAAGTGTATTCTTCGCCTTTCGCTACTTGCTCAGGGGTTAAATAGCCGTCAGACTTTCTGTCGGCGGGCCTTTGTTTTTCAAATCATGTAAAACAAAAAAATTCGCGGGCCTCTGCTTTTTATCATAACAGGGGACCATTATGTGAAAAATGAACTAAACTCACCTTGGCCATTCTCATCATTCTCTTCCTCTTCATTCTCATCATCGTACATCTTCCTCTTATCAGAGAAACCGCCTCTGCCTCCTCTGAATCCGCCTCCGTCACCTTCCCTTCAACGCCCGCCTCTGAATCCACCTCCTCGGCCTCCGCCTTCTCTTCCTTCACTGGAGAAACCGCCTCTGCACCCGCGGAAACCTCCGCCACTCCCACCTCTAAAACCTCCGCTGTTGCCAAAACCGCGGTCACCTACAAGATTACTGAGTATTTTATTAAGTCAGACAAGTTACCGAAACCATGCCATTCACTCTGGGGAAGTCATACCTTCTCTAAAGCCTCCGCCATCTTTGAAGCCACCACCTATTCTTCCGCGGGGTGATGATCCCCCTCGCCCACCACGGAATCCTTCGCTGCCTCCGGGTGACCGGCCGCGAAAACCACACAGCAATCGATGAGGTGCTTCGTCCGTGGGAACACGTATTTTTTGCGCGTATGAAGAAATAGCATCTCAACAGTGAGATAAAAGAACATGAATATCTGCACTCATTTGAAGCATAGCTCACTCACACTCAAACATTTTGGCAGGCGTTAAATGAAACCGCTCTAAGGCATGTTTGAACGCGACGAACGAGTTGAAAAAGGAGTGGGGAAAGGCAGAAAAAGTGAAAAGAGAAGTAAAATAGGAAAAGTAGAATAGAACGGAAGGAGGAGAGAATGTAGATGATGTTCGCAAAATGCAGGGGAGAGGAGCATGCAGAACGGAAAGAGGAGAGAATGTAGATGATTTTCGCAAAATGCAGGGGAGAGGAGCATGCAACTAAGTAAAGAAGTACCGAAAACATAATAAATCAATGGTAAGAAGATTGAAGGTGTTATCAACAGCAATAGAAAGAAGAAAATTATTTTTACATTAGAAAAACATTAAATGATTTACATTAAATGAAGAAATTGCATACATGATTAATACAAGAATACATTAATTGCATACATTAAATGATTAAATTGCATACCTTCAATGCGAACTCTTTTCGAATTCCCAAATCACCGAAGAAACTCTTCTGCACACATAATTTAAATAACCTGCGAACTCAAACTACTAAACGGAAAGTGCACTAGAGACAATATACAAAATAAAGCTCTGCAAGATAACGCTCTGCAAGGTGTCGCTCTGCAAGGTGTCGCTCTGCAAAGTGTCCGGTGTAAGGTGTCGCTCTGCAAGGTGTCGCTCTGCAAGGTGTCGCTCTGCAAGGTGTCGCTCTGCAAAGTGTCCGGTGCAAGGTGTCGCTCTGCAAGATGTCGCTCTGCAAGGTGTCGCTCTGCAAGGTGTCGCTCTGCAAAGTGCGCGGTGCAAGGTGTCGCTCTGCAAGGTGTCGCTCTGCAAGGTGTCATGGAACCATAGTAAAGTCTTCATTTAAGAAATGGTTTATTAAACTTGTGAAATTTTACAGTACATACGGCCACGCACCTAAACGGCTTAGCTGCCCTAAAACACGGCCTGGCTCTATCAAATTCTTTTTTCTTACTTGTTCTCTTTCTTTTTTATCTTTTTTAATTTTTTTCTCTTTCTTTTTTCTTACTTGTTCTCTTTCTTTCTTTTTTATCTTTTTATTTTTTTATCTTTCTTTTTCTCACTTGTTCTCTTCCTTTCTTTTTTCTTTCTCTTTCTTTTCTTTTCCTTTCTTTTTAAACTATCTTTATAAACTTTGGGGAAACGAAAGGGGGAGGGGGGTTTACCTAAGCAGGAGAGCGAGTCCGAACTCTCACCGAGCAGCTCACAGTTCACCCCAACCACTCACCCCTACACTAAAGTGCCTCATAGTGGATATAGACGAAGTAGTAGTCATGAACTGAACGTAACGCAGCTAAGCCGTTTAGCCGTTTGAGTGCATGGCCGTATGTACTGTAAAATTTCACAACTGTTTATTAATCGTAGTGATTAGTTAGAAAACTTTTTTCTCGACTAAATACATCATAGATTGGCAAGTACGTTAACTAGTTTAAAACTTAGAATCAAAATTAACTCAACAGAATTTTACCATGATAGCCAGTCGATATGGCCGGAGAATGCCGTGAATTTTGTCTCTGATGGGGCTCAGACTCATGTTGTTGCATATGTCCGTTCCGCATTTAAATTCGATATAGATTCTTGGTCCAAAAGCATATCCCTTGAAGCCAAGCACATCCAGTCCCGAGCATCCACTCATAATTTTCGCTTCCTCTGGGAAGAGCAGCTCGCGGCGGTCAGATATGTTGACATCGATGGTGAAGTAGCAAATGGTTTGAAGAGAGACGCAAGAAATAGCTTTGTATACGGGATAAGCAGTCGTTGGATAATGAACGCATTCCTCAAACCTCTTTTTAGCTTCAAAAAAGTTTCTTGAGGGAACTCAAATCAAGTTGCTTAGTCTTCTGGCAATGAGAAGCATAAAAATACAAAAATTTACCGAAGTAGATGCATTGGAAAAAAGCTTTAGAGTGGAGCCTGACCAGCCTGAAAAGAGAGCGAAAAGGAGGAAGATTTGCACTTTCTGGAACATTCATCACTTGTTATTAGTAAATTGTAAGAAAGTTCACGGAGAGAGAAAAGAAATAATAAGCTGAACTGACCAAAGAGTGCATTTACAGGTGAAATATTTGCACTTTATGCAGCTTGTTTTGTTTTATAGTGTAAATTGCGGAGTTTTGATGCAAAGGATCCTGCATAAAGTGAAGCATTAATTTACGAAGCAAACCGTTTGGAAGAGTAAAGAATCTCACTTAGAAACACAAAAAGTTCTCACAAATTTCCAAATAATTACATTTCTGGAGATTTAAATTAAGCGAGCACAAGTTCTTAAGAGCGACCGAACGCGGCCTAGAAAAAAGATGGAAATGATCCCGATGAGGGCGAGCAAATTCGTCAGAAGCGACATGTTAAGTGATAAGAAACACAAGAGGATGATGTCGAAACAGTGAAGGTGAGTTATGGAGCGTTATGGAGCGTTAGAATTCAACTTTTCACTTTGCAAAGTAATCTCTGCAAAGTGATCCCGTTAAACGCTCTAGGCCGGATCCCGCTAAGCGTTTAACGGGATCACTTTGCAGAGATTACTTTGCAAAGTAAATTTATGCAAAATGATCCCGTTGAACGTTCCAATGTCTCACCACGAATTACCTTGAAAAGAAAAAATGGACTACGGTATTACTTTTATAATAACTTTTACTGTTGGACGTAATTTTTTATGAATTTTACAGAAAAATCGTCGCTTTGTCTTAGGGCTGCGCACTGTTTTGCTCACCAACCGTTTTTAACGGTAAAAATTAACCGTATGTGAGCGAATTTATAACTGTATGTTGTGAGCAAATTAGTTTTACTTTTTTACGGTTAAAAACGGTTGGTGAGCAAAACAGTGCGTAGCCTAGAATGCATGTGTTCTTTCTTTTTACCGTAGTCCATGTTTCTTTTCACGGTAATTCGTGGTGAGACATTGGAGCGTTCAACGGGATCACTTTGCAGAAAATTACTTTGCAAAGTGAAAATTCGAATTCTAACGCTCCATAAAACTTTTCATTTGACTTTAACCTTTTCAATAGCGCTGCCTTGTTCTCCAAGCTTCTCATTCTACAGAAAGCTCGCCAAGAAAAGTGGTTTTTTGTTGTTGCTAATTCAATTTCAACGAACGATAGGTTATCTGAACATCTTTACCATTTATGTTTTGTTTTTCTCTATACTTTCTCAAAATTGAGCTAGTTTAGTCGAATCAATTGAGAAAAAAACTTCTAAATTATGCTTTTTGAGACATATGAAATTTTGGTTACCATTTCTCCTTTAAAGTCGTCCGAATCGCACAGTTTGTGGCAGGAAAACTTTAAAAAAAGGATTGATTTATTGATGTGTAGTGCAAGTTAACTGATTACCTGACCAAAACGGGTCAAAGGCGAAACGGGCCATGCGAAGGCAATTCAATGAGTTTTTTTTATAGGAAAGCATTATGCACGCCGTTCCTGCGAATTTAAAGCAGTTATTGGGCATGCAACTCTTCTTGAAGCTTCGTCAGGTTTGAACTTTCATGACGGCACAGTAAATGAGTTTATGTATGTTTGGTGCCATTGAAAACTTTGAATTCGTGTGTGTGTGTGTGTGTTTACTTTTCAAAGCAAACGGTACCCGTACATAAACGAGTATCATCTGGTTGGAAAAAAACCCGCACATGAAAACACCCGCACACGCACAAAAAACAACATCTAAGCAAGCTATGCTTCTCACAACGCTGCGTCACCATCACATACAATCGGCGTCGAGACAAGCCCACTTCCAGCATCTCATGCTCATCGGAGAGGCGAAATATAAAAAAATCATCGTTTTCGCCATATTCAAAATAGCCTTGAAAAATGTTTTGAGAAAAATTGGAGTTATAAAATTTCTATCGCACAATTTACTCACAATCAGAGCGAGGGCCACTCTACCGGGTTCTGTGTCATATATATCTTGACATAATGGATGGCATATTTAAAAAAAGAAGATTGAACCAGCATTTGATTTCTTGTGCGTCATATCAATGTTGTTAAAAAGCTATAAAAATGGCGCGACCAACAATACATTAAAATCATTCGAGGGGTTCAACATTTCCTTACTCCTCACACTTATTCTTGGAAGCGTTACCTGGATCCCATGTTTCGCGATCGTACGTAACAAAGTTTTTATTTAAAATTTTATTGAAAATTAACACATTTTAATAAGCTTTATGTTCTTTTGGACAGACTTTGCTTAAGATTTTTTGCGACTTTTTTACTTCGTAATCACTTGGTATAACTTACATATTACCACGTCGATGACGCGTTAATTTGAACCAAAACGCATCAAAACTTTTTTGAGTGGATTTAGAACGATTCGAAGGAATTGATGAAGAAGTTCAACTCTCATTTTTAAGAAAAGTCTAGAAGTTTCTGATAAAACAACTCTTCACTATTTCTTTTGAAATGATTCTAATGAATCAATTGGTAGAAACACATATGTAGACGATTTCCTTTTCAGCAATGCGAGAAAGTGAGTGGCGGGATTTGCAATAAGAAGCAGAGCTGCTCGGTAACGTTTATCATCAACACATCGAATGTGACGGATGTGATCAGCAGTAACAGAACCGGGGAACCGAATTGTGACGTGAACAAAGCAAGCGGTTGCGTGCAAAAATGGAATGGAGCAGAACTGACCATCGTTTGCTACTGCGACACGAATCTGTGCAACGTGGTCGGGAAATGGGACGCCGATGTCGAGGAAATCCTTCAGCCATCACGGCGATTTTTTCTGGTTAGATTATTCGTGTTTTCAATATTGATTTTTCATCACGGTGATTTAGAGTATTCGTGTTTTCAATATTGATTTTTCATCACGGTGATTTAGAGTATTCGTGTTTTCAATATTGATTTTTCATCACGGTGATTTAGAGTATTCGTGTTTTCAATATTGATTTTTCATCACGGTGATTTAGAGTATTCGTGTTTTCAATATTGATTTTTCATCACGGTGATTTAGAGTATTCGTGTTTTCAATATTGATTTTTCATCACGGTGATTTAGAGTATTCGTGTTTTCAATATTGATTTTTCATCACGGTGATTTAGAGTATTCGTGTTTTCAATATTGATTTTTCATCACGGTGATTTAGAGTATTCGTGTTTTCAAACAGTTAATTGCACTAAAAAACAGAAAGAAAATAATGATATGATTTATCTGTGAAAAGAAGGTATTTCAAAATTCAAGACTCCTCGCTTAGAAATCTACCGTTCCTCTTGATTTTTGGCAGTATTGAGCTATAAAAGAGAACTGGGCCAAACGTCCTTACCATAAATCTTGCTGTTTCTTTAGAGAAAAATTATTGGTCCTTCGTTTTACTTTTGAGAGAAAAAGCTATTTGAAATTCAGGAATAGGCGAAAGACACATTTCAGTAGTTTTCAGAGAACTGGTTATTGTCAATTGACATCACTCTAGGATATTCATTATATTCAATCAAACTTTTAACCAGACTAACTCAGAAAAACGAGCCATCGACTTCTTCTCCATCGGCAACCGAGCCTTCTTCCACTCTTTTCTCTAACCAAAGTTTCCTAGACGGTGGAACTACGATGTTCTTTCACACTTCTGCAATCCCTTCTTCGACGATGGCAGAAACGGAGGATCCTTTAAGCGTTCGTTTTTTCATTACAACAAGTCTTGAAAGTATTTCTAAAAATTGAATTAAATGTTAATTTGTGCTGGAGTTGCTGGCTTGGTCAAAACAATTTTCAATTCAATTCTTTATTCCGCTTGAAACAAAACATCATGTTGATTGACGAGACATATGACACTGTCACAAAAAAACATCATGTTGATTGACGAGACATATGACACTGTCACAAAAAAAGTGAATTCAGTGAAGGTGATGGGAAGTGAGATGGTTTAAATATGACAAGAACAATCATGAAAATTTTTTTAGGAAATATCAGAAAACACACAAAAAAGCAAAGCATTCAAAGCTTGTATCTTCAGTTAAGAACTATTCATCCGCAATAATAACTTAAAATCTCAAATGTTCAACTCACTCTCTATCATTCGAGAAAACAAATGTAATGGGGAAAAAGAGAAGAAATAAAACATTTGAAGAAATAAAGCACTTAAATTAACACAAGTGAGAAAAAATAAGTTCAGATAAAGTCGAAATTATATATTGACAGTGCAGGACCTTTTTTGGACGCATTGCGAAGTGATAGCGATTCTCCTCGTATTCTTCGGTATAGCCTCTTTTGGATTTGTTCTACTGAGTCGTGAGTTCTTTTTAACTTATTAAAATGAAAATTCCAAGAAGATATTTTCTTTTTCTCGTCATTCTCTAATTACAGTACTCTTCACCTTCGAATGGTCCTGGAAGGAAAGGTGCTGTGGTAAATACCGGGTGAGTTATTTAGTTTAACGGTTCATACACCCAATCAACTTAAGTTTTGATTTTTTTCAGTTTTTTAATTAGGTTTTTTTGAATTCAGTTTTACGATTGCTAGCGTGTGACGAAGCGCCTTCTTCTGGTATCATTATATTGCGACAGAAAAAGATATCGAAATAGCTAGATTGACTTGGTAGAAAATAATAGAAAACAGAAGAAGAAGGTAAGTATTCGAAGAGCAAAAATGTAATGAAATGGAATAGTTGAAACATTTTATGGAACTTAATTTAATAACTTCTTCTCTATTGCTCAACTCAATTTTCAAAGTTATAGATTTATAATAATAAAAAAATAACAACTAAAATTCTAAATTTATTCAATTTTCGTTGTGACAGAAGAAACTGGATGTCGAAGCGAATCTCGGTGGAGTAGTGAAGAGACCCGTGCTGAAAGCGCGTCGAAGACTGAGAAAAGTTCCCACGACCCTTATGAACGCGACCCCAGGGGCGCCCCCCAAGATGGAAGAATCTCCCCTAATTCCTGTCTGAATGCCTGAATCATGTCTGATTCAAATATAAACTGACCACTTTTTTGATAAACGGAATGGTAGGATGTTGGTAGAGTAGGCATTGTTTTATCCTTGTATCGTTCGTTTTATGGTTTCATATGAATGTGAGTGAAATTTTTTTGTTATTTATGCTGTGACAAGCTCTTGTTGTCTAAAAAAATCGTTCTCAACTTCTCCGCAGTCTTTAAAAGCAGTCTTCAAGGAATAGGAAAATAGTCAGCATTTCTTGACTGGATTCTGATGAATCTATTCCACTCGTACCTTTAAACATGATTAATATGCAACGGAACTGGACTTCAAGAACAACGTTCGAAAAACGTAACTCAGTAGTCTTAACCATTCACTGGTAGTTTTTTTCCCTCCAGTTAGCTTTTTGTTCTAAAAAAAGTTTGAAATGTACATATATCTGAGGAATTTCTTGAATTATTCATTGAAGTAGAAACCTGAAACTTGCTTTTTTAGGCAAAAAATGTTAAGAGACGTTCTGAGATTTTACCTGTAATTTCCGTGTAGTCTTGTTTCAGAACTTGCAAAAAACTGTGGAACTGTGTTTTTCACAAACTGTTTGACGAGGATTTGCCAGGAGGACTATATCAGGGGCTGCTCTTTGCTTGACGAGTATTTGCCAGGAGGACTATATCAGGGGCTGCTCTTTGCTTGACGAGTATTTGCCAGGAGGACTATATCAGGGGCTGCTCTTTGCTTGACGAGTATTTGCCAGGAGGACTATATCAGGGGCTGCTCTTTGCTTGACGAGTATTTTCCAGGAGGACTATATCAGGGGCTGCTCTTTGCTTGACGAGTATTTGCCAGGAGGACCATATCAGGGGCTGCTCTTTGCTTGACGAGTATTTGCCAGGAGGACTATATCAGGGGCTGCTCTTTGCTTGACGAGTATTTGCCAGGAGGACTATATCAGGGGCTGCTCTTTGCTTGACGAGTATTTGCCAGGAGGACTATATCAGGGGCTGCTCTTTCCTATGAGCGCACTGTAATTTCTCAAAAAATTTCTCAGCGAAGTTTGAGAACTTGGAGAATAAAATCTTTGATAACAATTTGAATTAACAGTTTTATTATTCAATAAACGGCAGAAAAATCTATGTGTGTTTCAGCGACACTCATGTAGACTCTTTCTCATGATCACATTTACTCTATGAGTGTTCGAGTGTTATATTTACAATGAGGGCTTCATGTTGTGCCTATCGAACTCTGAAGTTACAGTTTCGAGCTTTAATAATTTTTTTCGAAATTATTTATCACCATAGGATATCAATTTTTGATCTTTGTTAATCTTTTTGAGCAACGATGGGCTGATACTATAATGAAAAGATTGCACACCATAGGATAGCTTGTAAGGCCACCGCTTTTATAGAATTATAAATTAGGAAGGGAAAGAATGAGAATAAGACAGTTAATTTTCGTTGGTGTCCACTTTTACTATTGTCAAGAGAAAGTTCGACAGGGCTATGAGATTCGAGAGGTCGATCTCTTCTAGAGCCGAAAATCAAAACGGATTGATTAGTGAGTTCAAATTGAATTCAACGAGACGTTGGGGGTAGCTCAATGTAAGACTTCCACAACGAGAATAAGCTCTTTGTGAAAAGTCTTTTCGAATTATTACTACAGACTTTCGGGGAAAATATTCCATATTCAAGGAGGGGGCTGATGTAATCAGTGTAAACGATTTTATAACCGTTCAAGTCCAGAAACCTAAAAACTTTGAAAACTTGCGAACTTCTAAATAGACTCCTAGCACATATAATTTCTATGTGCTGTTTGAAGCTGAGTTTAGAGTCCACATAAATAACTAAGTCTCTGACTAAATCAACCAACTTTATTAGCGAGTTGTGCAATAAAGCATTAAAGTACCAATTTTATGTTTTGAGAAGCTCTCGTCTCTTCCGAATTCAGCAATCCTTTCTTTTGCTACTTCCTCATTTAGTTTCCCATTAAATTTATGTTGAGCGAAGCAATTGCGGTTCATAATGGCGAGGCCTTCATTTTTAGGGTCAATCAGTTTGATGTGACGTTTAGTTTCAGGTTTAACAAAGTCTTGTAGAGCTTTCAATTATATAGGATGTTTGGGTTAAGCGAGGCGTTAAAATTCAGGTTTTTGATGATTGCTTTCCAGCAGAGCTTTCAGTTGTCTAGGTCGATTCGGTTTCACGTGGCGTCCAGTTAGGGATTTATATCCCGAAGAGCTATACGTTTTTCGGTTCTCTAGGTCAAGCGAAACGTGAAGGTTCAGGTTTTCAGGAAGTCATGCAGTGCTTTCAGTTTTTTGTAGATTTGGCGAGCCATTAACTTCTCGATTTCCAGAATGACCCTTTTCTGCGGAGTTTTCAGTTTTCTTAAATCTTAGTTTAGCGAGGCGTTCAGTTTCAGATTTTATGAGAGTTCTATTCTGTAGAGCTTTCCGTTTTCTTTGTTCTTTTGGTTTGGCGAGGCGTTCAGCTTCAGGTTTTTGTCAAGTTTTTTCTTGCATAGCTTTCAAATGACTAGGTTCATTATGTTTGGCGCGGCGTTTCATTTCATTTCATTTCATTTATTCCATGTAACTTTGAATTGCTTCGGAGGAAGGCTGAGGGGGATAGGTTCGAGAACATGTACTGTATTAATAGATATATTTTGGGTGAGTGGCTCATGGTTTTTGGATGTCATTGTTAAACTCTCAATTGTGACTGAACTTCTCTCCATTCTTTTCAGTTATTTACACAAGTAATGACCGGCTCTAAATAAAATGATAATTACTCAACAACACACATTATCGATATACATTTTCAATAAACAGGGTGTGATGAAAGTTCATGTGGACAGTATTTTTTCCGATAAAAACTTAACGGATTGAGCAAATCAAACAAAATTTTCATCAAAGTTTATTCAAATAGTTTAAGATATAACTGCGTTTTCAAATTTCGAACAGCCCTCCTTTCTCCTTGACACAGGTGCGGAGTCGCTTGTGGAAGGCACCCACCGTGGTGGACAGGTAAGCGACGTCAAGATCTTCTGTAGGGCGCGCTTCAAACTTTCCAAATTCTTGTGTGGGGAAGCACAGGCCTTGCTCTCAAGGACCGACCACACAGAGAATTCCAGAGGATTCAAATCAGGTGAGGACGGAGGCCATTCGGCGGATGTGATCATGGAGGGGAAATTGGTCTTGCACCAGTCTTGCCCAACTTTAGCCTTGTGGGCGGGCGCAGAGTCCTGCTGGAACGTCCATTTGCGTCCCGCGAAGTGAGCCTGGCTCCAGGGAAGTACTTCCTTTATGAGAATGTCGTTCAGGTAGTTATTAACATTCATTTTTACTCCCTGCTCGACGAAAACGAGTGGAGTCTTGCCAGTCGCGCAAATCCCGGCCCAGATCATGACAGAAGCGGGATGGCCCTTTCTCTCTCTCTATGTGGTCGGTCCTTGTGAGCAAGGCCTGTGCTTCCCCACACAAGAATTTTAAAAGTTTGAAGCGCGCCCTACAGAATGCGTGTGATGATCTTGACGTCGCTTACCTGTCCACCACGGTGCGTGCCTTCCACAAGCGACTCCGCGCCTGTGTCAAGGAGAAAGGAGAGCTGTTCGAAATTTGAAAACGCAGTTATTTCCCAAACTATTTGAATAAATTTTGATGAAAATTTTGTTTGATTTGCTCAATCCGTTAAGTTTTTATCGGAAAAAATAAAAAAGTAAAGATATAGAAATAGGTTAAATATAGATACAGAAAAAAAGTAAAAATATAGAAAAAAATATAGAAATAGGTTAGAGCGATTGGAAAATGAGAATAGTGTACAGAAGTACAGACAATCTAAGTATTTGAAAAAGAAAATTGTGGTCAAATGGATTATTTGAAACTTTATTTTAAAAAATCATTCCTCAACTTCATCGCTCAACTGAATTTTAAAAGTTGATATAAAAAACTACTATTTGAACTTTATTCAATTTTCGTTGTGACAGAAGAAACTGGATGTCGAAGCGAATCTCGGTGGAGTAGTGAAGAGACCCGTGCTGAAAGCGCGTCGAAGACTGAGAAAAGTTCCCACGACCCTTATGAACGCGACCCCAGTGGCGCCCCCCAAGTTGGAAGAATCTCCTCTGATTCCTCTCTGAATGTCTGCATCATGTCCGATTCAAATATCAACTCACCATTTTGTTTTTTTTTATAAACTGACATCTTTCTTTTTGATTTGTTGGAGGTTGGAAAAGAAGGCTCCTCAGCTTGTTACTATTGTTTCTGCTGGTTTCAAGTGAATGTAAGTAAAAAAATTATGTATTGTATTTTGCGACAAACTCTTGTTTTCTGAAAAAAATCGTTCTCGACTTCTCCGCAAGTCTTGCAACGGACAGCTGTAATAGGTTATTACATTCATTTAATCAGGCAACTGAAGTCTAAGTGAGATTCATCAGGAATGCTTTATGAAAGAATTATTAGATTAATTTAGCTTTCTCAAATTTAGCGTTCAAAAAAATTTCGGGTAAATTTGCTCTCATCTATCTCAACCGAATCATACATCAAACTGTTTATTGTGGAAGTCAACAGTTCGGTATCATACTCACGCAATGGTAAAGCGTTAAACTTTTTGACAGATAGTGAATGAATGTGAGATGTCTGGAGACAGCAAAGAAAGATTATAGATTTTAATGTAAAGAAAGATTATAATACCTTTCTGGTTCAAGCTGCCTTCGTTATAAACCCTAGGAGTCTTCTTTTTTTTGTTGTAATTATTGTTTAAAAAAACACTTTCATCAAAACCATTACAAAAAAAATGCACCGAAATTTTGAAAAAGCATAAAAGACACGAACATGGTGACTTCATCACATTAAGTTTTTTTTTCTTTAAAAAATTGATAAATATTAAATTTTCAGTGTTATTATTTTAGCTCTTTCATATTTTTTCGAATATTCGTAAGTTACAGTCGGCTAGGTTAGCTCATGTAACGATTAGACATTATTGCTGAAAAACCGCGTTTGAGTGCGGCCTTAAGAAATATGTACATTTCTTTAGAGGCGTTTTTCATGAAACCTTTCTCAGCGCGCTTCCGAGGTCCATGTTATCTCTCCATTCTCATCGTATGAAGATTTTAATGTTTACAGAAAGGTCTTCAAAAACTCTTTTATTCATTTCTAAATGTTCCTAATTAGGTGTACAGATTTTTTTCTTTTCAACATAAAGTCATTGTTATATCACATTCAATAATGACAAGATAAGCGAAGACGCAAAAACCGACAACTTGGGTACTGTATGATAAAACCGACAACTTGGGTACTGTATGATAAAACCGACAACTTGGGTACTGTATGATAAATTATTTGACCCTATAAGGAGCAAAGCTTCTCGAATTGTGCAAACCTCAAATTACATCCAACTCTATACATATTCCGCAAGAATTTCTTCTGGTATTGTTCCGATATTTCGAGCTTAAAAATGGTTTTTTCTCGTTGCATTTTCAGTAAAAAATTTCGAATACAGTTCAAGAAACTTTGACTTTAGCGGGATGAGCTATGAATTTTTCCAGTGCTTAGACATGATATACATACACATCAGAGCCTCCCCGCTCCCATTTCCCTTAAAAAATGAATTGTGGTCCACATTTAAGTTGTACTTTTCTGTTCATTAAGAGCACCAATTTTGTTAATCCAGAATAACTGTAATATCAGAGAACTTAACACAAACTTAGTAAGGTCTCACGATATGATACGCTCGGTTAGCGAGATAAAAACATGCAAGTACGTTAACTGCTACCGAACCGTAACGATTGAGTCAAAGCGACAATCTCCATAATATTGTATTCTACTGCATGCAGCGGGAACAGGGTTACGGTATAAGTTTTTGTTTCCATGAAGCCCAAAAAAACGGAGGCGCGTCAAAATAAAAATTTTTAGACAGAGACGCGGCGAAGACCAAGTAAGTCGGCTATATTAAAAGTTATCTCTAAGCTGAGTTATGATTGTATAAAGTAAACGGTTGAAAACCGCAAGAACTTTTCACACAACTTATCACTTATATAAATTCTGAACGTAGGCTTTCGGAATTAAACTAGATAACGGAGGTTCACTTTTAACAGAGGCCCGACCCAAGATTTTAGCAGAGGCCCGACCCAAGTTGAAAAAAATGCCCGCAGACATACGGTCAGACGAACAAATGCCCGCAGACATACGGTCAGACAAACAAATGCCCACAGACAAACGGTCAGACATTGCCATATAAACTCTGTACGATACGTTGCGCATGAAAGACAATGATTTAACTGAGTGCGGTTCGAAAATCGTTATAACAAAAATTGGAATCTTGAAAAGAAAAAGGGTTAGAAGGTACAGACATTAGCTTGTCTAGTTAGAGAATACATACATGTACAATAATTCCGACGATGGAGAAGCTCCGTCTTTGTTGAGGTGAGTGTGTCGGCATTTTTGATCCTCACGTTTACAAACTATATAAATATAGTAGTGCACTCCCCGCAAGAGAACAGATGTTCAGAACAATATTTTTGTGACTGGTCGTTTCTTAAGATATCGTTCCTAAGCCGTACGGAATTGTTTTAGGCCTGAGCCGAGACTTCGGTGAAATCATACATCATTAACAACGTGATTTGCATCAGTTTTTTGGGTGTAGTGCACTACCGTGTTCACGGTTCTCCAATCTGCCTTTAGTTTCACAATTGTAAAATTTGCCGACTCAGTTGGGAATCGACTGACTCGCAGTCACGGAGGAAAGACATTTCTACAACGTAGTTATCGAAACATGATAAAAACAAGGAATAAGTCAGGGAAGAGGATGCAGTAAGAATCATAATCTGGATGCAGTGACATTCACACGAAATAAACCTGAAATTAGTCATACATTAGTTAATAGGCTTATTCGGCTCCTTATTGTGACTTGCTAGCAACCCAAACCAAGTTTTTCACTGATCAAATCCGTCCATATTAAACTTCTATAACTTTTCTTCTACAATAGACTGTTTTCTTTCCCAGAGACAAGTACAATGAGAACAGTATCAATATACCAGTTTTAACTGGTAAGAATCGATCACAGTGCCAAATGAATACATTATCTGCAGTTAAGTCATCCTTTGTGTATCTTTTTAGAACCATTTGAGTGGATACATCTAATATTTTTAATGATAATATAACTAAACCACTGAAAAATTTTTCTATCAAGTTTGTTAAATTCTATATTTTTCGAGACAGTTGCTAAGCTCCAACGAACTTTTTTTTCAAGAAGAAGCCTCTTCATGCTCTTCAGCCAGATTAGATTACCGTTGGTGCTCTTCAGCCAGATTAGATTACCGTGGGTTTACCGTTGGTTAAAAAGACAAGTATCAATTTTCTAAACTCCAAGACAGTTTTCATAAATGAAGATGAGCTTTTGTAGCTGATACCCTAGTGTGTCTGCCAGTTGGAGAAGAAGAACAGGAGCTCGAGGTTGGCGAGTTGAGGGGAAAGAGCCGTATGCTCCCGCTACCCGGAGATTGCGGATTGGTTCCTGTTCCGCTAACAGCGGAGGGGGTGGAGACAAGTGGACCGCTCTCGTAGGACTCAGAGTAGGGGAACGATTCGCTCTTGAGAGAGCGAGGATGAATCACAGCACTATTCTCTTGGTTTTGAGGATCAATGAACGCGTCACTGTATGCATCACTGTTTAAAAGAGCATTCGTTGTAGTGTCACTATTAAGAGAATAATTCGGAGCGATGGCACTACTTTCCGCTATGGTGACACAGCGGACTGGAACTCGAGCCATATTGTTATTCGATGTACTTCCAGTGTGTTTGGGAGGCTCGTGAATTCGTAGCAAGGGTACAGAAGTGCGCTTGAACTTTTCCTTAAGTGGAATTCGAATAGGAGGATCGACCCTGGGAACATCAGCTTCCTTGTAATCGCAGCGGCTCTTGTCTGAAAGAGCTCCGATGACAGTTCTCCTGCGAGGCGAGTCCGCTTTTAGTGAGAGCTGCGAGATGAGAATGTTCGGCGCCGAAGGTTTCGCTCTAGTCCGTCTGAAATCAGTCAATATCGGTGAAAATTTTTTTAACTCGGTTTTTTTTTTTATTTGAAGACTTACTGAGTTTTTTCGCTGAACATTCTAGACTGGGTCATATTGATGTTATTGGCTGCTGCCCGTGACATGAAGTATCTGCAAAAAAAAATTTAATTAGATTTTTTCATCTACCTGCCTCAGGTATAGTTTTTTTTGGAACGTTTTGTTTTTGAATTTCTTCTTTATTTATTGTTCAAAAGCTTTTTTCTACTCTCTTTTTCTCTACAAACTGTTTTTATCGGAAAAGTTCCTTTCCGCTCGCTTCATATCGCCTGAAAGACAGGATATGAACCGATTTTCAAAAAAGTTGCACAGCTTGAAGCCGCATCTTTCAAATCCTATCAAAAATTTTAATGATTATGTTCAAGAAATAGATCGATTTGCACAGAAAAGATCCTTCCATGCTTCTTCTTCTTCTTCCTCGCGCTTGTTCCCGCCTCGCGGCAGGGCCCCTGAGATGCAGGACAGACCTATCCTGGTAGAACCAGTGGCTGCCTGCTAGATCACTGCTAGTGTGATTAGCAGCAGTGGGGAGAGTCAGATTCGTGCATGAGCACTACCAACATTTCTTAACCCCCTTGGTTTGGGTGGATCTGTCCGGGGTGGGAGTCGAACTCGGGACTCTTCGCACAATGGTCTATCACACTACCACTATGCCACGCCTTCCATGCTAATATGTAGAATTAGAACGATTCGTCCAAAAAGATCCTATCACACTAATATGTTCATAGTTATAACAAGCTAGAGAAAAAGAAAAAAACTGACAAGTAGGCTTTCGCGGGTAATACAACTGTCCAGAATATCTTGCGATAACTGCAATCACTCATTATAATTTCGGATCGATCTCACACTTTTTGTTTTCATAGAAGAAAGGATGTGTGGAACTCTTTCTGTATCTGTTCAAGAATCGTATCATTTATTTCACCAATTGGTACCGATAAGCGAGCGAAGCGAGCAAGTGGCACCACTTAGGTTTGGGCTTAGAACTTGTTTCAGAACTTCCCGATTCTGTAAATTATTATTTCATATGGACTTTGCCTCCATTTACTGATCATTACTTTTTTTAATTGATCATTAACTATGTAAGTGACTATTTTTGTTTGTTAAAACTTATATTGTCAATCACTGTGAGATCTTTAATACAAGGAGTGGAGAATTAAAGTATTTGAAGTTGAGTGCAGAGGTATGTTCGAGTATTTTGGGTTGGAAGATGAATATCTCATGTGGACCAAAGGAGTATTTTGGGTTGGAAGATGAATATCTCATGTGAATCAAACGAGTATTTTGGGTTGGAAGATGATTATCTCATGCGGACCAAACGAGTATTTTGGGTTGGAAGATGAATATCTCATGTGAATCAAACGAGTATTTTGGGTTGGAAGATGATTATCTCATGTGGACCAAACGAGTATTTTGGGTTGAATATCTCATGTGGACCAAACGAGTATTTTGGGTTGGAAGACGAATATCTCATGTGGACCAAACGAGTATTTTGGGTTGGAAGATGATTATCTCATGTGAACCAAACGAGTATTTTCGGTTGGAAGATGATTATCTCATGTGGACCAAACGAGTATTTTGGGTTGGAAGACGAATATCTCATGTGGACCAAACGAGTATTTTGGGTTGTAAGATGATTATCTCACGTGGACCAAACGAGTATTTTGGGTTGGAAGATGAGTATCTCATGTGGAACAAACGAGTATTTTGGGTTGGAAGACGAATATCTCATGTGGACCAAACGAGTATTTGGGGTTGAAAGATGAATATCTCATGTGAATCAAACGAGTATTTTGGGTTGGAAGATGAGTATCTCATGTGGAACAAACGAGTATTTTGGGTTGGAAGATGAATATCTCATGTGAATCAAACGAGTATTTTGGGTTGGAAGATGAATATCTCATGTGAATCAAACGAGTATTTTGGGTTGGAAAAAGAGTATCTCATGTGGACCAAACGAGTATTTTGGGTTGGAAGATGATTATCTCATGTGAACCAAACGAGTATTTTCGGTTGGAAGATGATTATCTCATGTGGACCAAACGAGTATTTTGGGTTGGAAGACGAATATCTCATGTGGACCAAACGAGTATTTTGGGTTGTAAGATGATTATCTCACGTGGACCAAACGAGTATTTTGGGTTGGAAGATGAGTATCTCATGTGGAACAAACGAGTATTTTGGGTTGGAAGACGAATATCTCATGTGGACCAAACGAGTATTTGGGGTTGAAAGATGAATATCTCATGTGAATCAAACGAGTATTTTGGGTTGGAAGATGAGTATCTCATGTGGAACAAACGAGTATTTTGGGTTGGAAGATGAATATCTCATGTGAATCAAACGAGTATTTTGGGTTGGAAGATGAATATCTCATGTGAATCAAACGAGTATTTTGGGTTGGAAAAAGAGTATCTCATGTGGACCAAACGAGTATTTTGGGTTGGAAGATGAGTATCTCATGTGGACCAAACGAGTATTTTGGGTTGGAAGATGAGTATCTCATGTGGACCAGAAAGGAACCGAGAACTCATGACGCAGTAGAGAACGAAGTTGACAGAGGAGTTGATCAGTGAGAGGAGGTCTAGTATGTCTCCCAAGTAGAAGTAGAGGTACCTTGAACACGACTTGGATAATTCGTCTGAAATCGGGACATAAACTTGTAAAAGTATAACTATTGAAGTTTCAAAAGATAATATGAAGTACCTGGGTGGTAGAGAGGCCTAATCAGCTAAAATTTGCTGGTTTTGTAGGGCTAGAGACAGCTAGAGACGGCTAGACCTCTTTAAATGATCGGAACTATGTATTTCTTAAGTTTAAACCTTGAATGAGCAGTAAATCCGGCGAAAAACTAAGAATATTTTTATTGAAATCAAATAATTCTTCGTGAAATTCCGTAAATAACTTTTATCAAAAAACGAGTACTCTCTTTTTGGCTTTGAGGATCAGGTAATGAATATTTGAGTATATGAATATTTTCAAAACTGATTACTTGGAGATTTCTGTCTAAATCATGTTTTATTCTCGCGATTTTGTACTCGTATGAAAACTACATGTTGGGTGAGTGTATCCCTTTCAGGCGCGAATTTATAACATATTGTTTTATAGCAATTCTCATGTTCGAAAGTATTTTTCAATTCAGAAGTTTGTGTAATTCTAGATGAATAGGGTGGAAAAGAGCGTCACGATTATTTCATATCCCAGCAGAAGCATAAATATACTTTGAATTCATTACAATTCAGCTTGGAATATTTAATTTCGCTCACACTGCATTTTTTCAAAATTTCTGCGAAAACACGGTAACTCTCCATGTTCGCACTAGGCCTTGGAACAGCCCGGGTCTAGTGTAATGTTTGTATGCGATACTGAATTTTGTAGAATTTACAAAATTACAACATTTAGTGATGAAAAAAAACAATTCTTGCATGAACCTTAGTATTTTCCTCGGCACACCCACAAGGATTAACCCAGATCAGTCTTTGTTCCTATCGAGATGTAGAATTACGTATATCGTCTCTGGGAAGATTACGTATAATATCTTTCGATGAAAACATGATTACTGTAGCTTAGAAAGAGAAGAAGCGATTACAAAAAAACCTGTGTACATCTGCAGTGTATATGGCGCATAAAATGGATATGATGCCTTGCGGCAACTCTGTAATCAAGAACACGACGAGTATGACCACCAGCATCGCCGTCGTTCGGTCCGTTTTTGTCCTCAACCAAATTCCAATATCGCTCTAATTTTCCTTGCCTAACCAATTTTATTGAACTTTTGATCGTTTACTAAACTCTTTTGTAAAATTGTTCATGAAACAGGAGGAGATACTGGCAAAACTTTGTGAAGGGCCCATTGGATTGGATTCGAACTTCCGACGACACGCTTCGCCGCCGGAAGCTCTGACCATCAAGAAATCTAGACACATACTCCCTCGGACTTATTTAGACTCTTTACTTTGTGACTTCGTATTCGATAAATTGAGATAATGACTTTTTAAAATTAGAAAAGTTGTTGTTGGTGTTTGTGAGCTTTCTTCTCTTGCGCTCAGCATCTCTGAGGGCAGCCATGAGTCCGAGGGAGAGGATGAAGAGTAGGATACACGGAATCACCTGCAGATTGTGTGTTAGAGAGGGAGAGAGAAAAAGAGATAGAGAAAGAGAGAGAAAGAGAGAGAAAGAGAGAGAGAAAGAGAGAGAAAGAGAGAGAGAAAGAGAGAGAGAGAAAGAGAGAGAGAAAGAGAGAGAGAGATACAGCCGATGGATCCGTGGTACAAAAAACTCGTCTCAATCCCAGTCGAGAAATTAACCTTGAAAAGCACTCCTATCATCCATATGTTCATCTTGAACATCCGGCAATTGTTAGCAGTAGCGAAGGGTGAAACCTTAAATCACTAAACAATTTTAATCAGTACACAATTTTAATCAGTAAACAATTTTAAACGAATTTCTCATTTCCTAAAAAAATCAGACATTTTAGTCGTGTTCAACGCAGATAACAGTTGAGCTCTAAACAATATAAACATACAAGTGCACCACTAGAGACCATTCTCGTCTTTTTTCGTGAAAAATATTATTCACAGCTGACAAATGATTCAACTATCGCACATAAAACAGCTAGTCCACCGGGCGGGATGGAACCCAACCATCTCGACTAGGAGCGCGTGTTACCATTACACCACGGGGACACAATGCTGTTCCGTGCGATACTGTTCAATGAAAGGCTCACATGCCTTGTTCTCTTAGTCACGCATGCTGATCAAGCGATTGCGTCCTTTTCACGATTAAGACAGAAGAGAGATAAAAGAGGGATGATAAATCCTCAAATGCTAAGTTTAAAGATAGCGACGCCTGGTCCGGATAGCAATGTGTGTCTGTGGTGTAATGGTAACACGCGCTCCCAGTTTGAGTCGAGATGGTTGGGTTGTTGTTGTTGTTGTTGCCGGCAAGCATCCCGCATCGAAGACTTGGTTATGAACACTCTCTTTAATGAGAGAAGTTCTCGTGTTCTTCGAACAAGATGCGTCCGGAGAAGGGTTTTGATGTCCTTTGCAGTCCTGAGACTGTCATGCTGCACCTTGTGAAGGCGGACATCGTTGTAGCAACCTGTTCATGCTATAGGCCTTGTGAGTGGGTGGTCAAGCCGGCCTAGCATCGTTTTGGGTGGGAGTAGAGACGTCTCGCCTGTCGTTGACCGGAGATAGGCAAGAGGCTATTTGACTGGCGCCTCGACTCGCCATTGAAAAGTATAGCGGAGTATCGGCTGATGTTTTGTCCGGTGGCATGCCCAGGCCGGTCCGGCATCGCCCTCCTTTGACGAGCTATACTACCCAGTTTTGGTCAGCGGCAAGATTTCTCCCGCTACCTCCCAGCACGAATTGCTGGGAGGTTTGAGGCATCCCTCTATCCGCCACCTGAGGTCGCGCTCGATTCTGGACTGGATGATCCGGCTCCATCCGTGACAGGCTCTTAAGGCTGACAGGCTCTTAAGGCCGTGACAGAGTCACGAATGGCCACTGTTGCCAGTGTGTTTCGAGAGATGGTTGGGTTCGATCCCGTCCGTTGTACTAGCTTTTTTCAGTGCGATAGTTTGATCATTTATCATCTCAATCAGGCGTCACTGCCTTTAAACTGTGTAACTTAGCATTCGAAGATTTATCATCCTTCTTCCATCTTTCTTCTGTTGTAATCGTGAATTCTGGAGTTACGTTACATTCATGACGCAATCGCTTGATCAGCATGCGTGACTAAGAGAACAAGACATGTGAACCTTTCATATAACACCATGACATGGAATAGCAATGGGTCTCCGTGGTGTAATGGTAACACGCGCTCCCAGTTTGAGTCGAGATGGTTTAGGTTCGATCCCGCCCGGTGGACTAGCTTTTTTCTGTGCGATAGTTCGATCATTTGTCATCTTAACCAGGCGTCACTGCCTTTAAACTGTGTAACTTAGCATTTGAAGAATTATTCTCAGTCTATTTGTGATTCAATACGAACCGAATTCTTACATTGTCATTCTCAATTCTTAAGTTATAAAAGTAAAGTTATACATAAAATACAGGGTGGTCCATAAATAGTGTTACAAATTGGAATTGTTATACCTTTTTTCAAAACAGAGAAAATCATCTCAAATTAACATATTTTATCAACAACATAAATGTCAACATTCACGAGAAAGTTCAGCTCAAACTATCGTCTTTTGCTCGAACTACAGCTCGAAGTCTCTTTGGGAACGCCTCTACCACTGTACGGAGGTATTCGACTCCGATGTTGTCCCATTCTGCCTGAAGGGCATTCTTCAGGGAATCAATATTTGAGTGGGAGCGAGAGTTGACCTTGGACTCCAAGTAGGCTCAAACGGAATAATCCAGCGGGTTCAGGTCGGGTGATGAGGCCGGCCATTTTGATGTTGTAATGAAGCCGGGAAAACTTTCCTTGCACCACGTTTGGACCTTTTTAGCTTTGTGGGCTGGTGCTGAGTCTTGTTGAAAGGTCCATGTCCTCTGATTGAAATGCGATTAAGACCATGGATGGAGCACGTCTTGCAGAACATGTTCAGGTAGTATTCCGTGTCGATCTTGACGCCTTTCTCGACAAAAACAAGCGGTGTTTTTCCTGTGGCGCAGACCATGACTTGAGTTGGATGTGCACTGCGTTGGACCGTTCTACCCTTGCTATCGGTTTGCTCTGCGTCCTTCGCAAGCACTCTGACGTTTTTTGAGTTGTGGACTTCTTCCACGGTGAACAGCTTTTCGTCAGAGGACACCATATTGAAATGTTCGCCTAGCTGCGTACGGCGAAGACGGTCGCGACATCTTTTGACTCTTCCCGACTTGTTGCGAGCCGACAGAAAAGCGGCCTTCCGTGTACGATACGACCTGAGTCCCAGCTCCTCCGTGACTATTCGTTTCAATGAAGTTCGGCTCATCGGGAGCTGCTGCGCCATCTGTCTGATGCTTCGTCGTGAATTTCGGTTGATCCGACTCCGAACGTTTTCGATGAGTGGTGTCGTGCGAACAGTGCGAGGACGACCTCGCCTTGGACGGTCCAAAGATGTGCCAAGCTCCTCGAATCTTTTGATCGCTCGATACACTGTCATGCGAGGCAGGCGAAGCGTTTCAGCAATGCGAGTAGGAGCGTGGCCAAGAGTGTGTAGGCGAATGATCGCAATGCGCAAGCGATTCGACGCTGTCATTACCCTAAACATCGATGGAATCAATCGCAACTCACTTGACACGTACTAAAAAAAACGGGGGATCAGGAAAACGAGAAAAGTGACCGCTACGTGCGGTCACTTTCCCAGGAAATGTTTTCGAACATTTGTAACTTTATTTATGGACCACCCTGTACATATCAATGTGGAAAATCAAGTATTTCCTTTCTCTGGCATATTATATGTACAAGAGTTCGCGTGAGTCAATTATCGTGAGAGTAATCCTTCGGGGGGATTATAATTAGAATAGAATTTAGTTAACTGAGGGAAAAATCAATCGATAATCCAAGACTGAGGCAAAATAGCGTGAACAGCCAAATTCGTTTCACGCCTTTTGAATACCTTGCAGTTAGATTCATTCACAATTTTGTTAACAAACAACTTGAGAAAATTTTTTAAAGTTTTTCTTCAACGGGATTTTCGTCTTTAAAGATCTAAGCGTTGTTTTCATATACTTTTTTCCGCCCTTCCCTGTAGGCTGGAAAACATCGGAATTAAAAACTGTTGACTTACTCAATGAAACTTTGATTGAAGATTCTTTAGAAAATCATTCGAAAAAGAATGAAAGAAATCCATAGCACGGGCAAAAATGGCACTCGGTTGGGACAGAACCATTGCTGCGTAACCGGGGCTTGTAGAGCGTCACCAATAAACCAACCGAGCACACATTGTCCCATGCGATTTCTTGCTATTTCTAAGCCACAATGACCGTTTTTTTTCTAAATTGACATTCGAAAAAGGGTTTGTAAACGTAAACTGACATGGAAGGTGTAAATCTTCTCGCTGTAGTTAGCTGGATATGATTTCTCGCAATCTTCTGTTGGTTGCCATCTCGCCATCTCGTATCTGAAGATGATTTAGTTGTAGATTGAGTTATACTTCATAAGGGAATAAAGTTATAACTTACGCTTCAGTGCCATAAAAAATCTCAGAACCTTCGAAGACCGTTTTTTTATGTTTTTGTGTTCACAAGAAGGTTAAGACTATCGTTATTTTAGGTGAATGATAGAAGATAGAAAATGGAAAAAGAAGATAGAAAATGAAAAATAAGGAATTTATAATTGAGGAATTACGAAGACAAAACAGTATTGCATATATTATCAACGCGGATCAATTCCAAAAAAGCTTCATATGTTATGTCATTGACATCAAACGCCATTATTTCCAAAGCGGTTCCATTTTTCATGAGGTTTTTAGCTACTACATAGTTTTTTGGTAGAGACTGGTGTAGAGATCATAGTTCTGGACGTTACGGCCCGAATACTGCTGAATTCTAGGATTCTATCAACTTAAGCGACAAAAAATCTAAAAACGAAAGATATTTGAATACTTTTTGACTTTAAAAAAATTAGATTGTAGAAAAAAGGTTGTTTAAAGTTGTCAAAAAGTTCAACTCACTCGCCGATATCGTGCACGAGCGTATTGGGGGCGCATGCCAGGAAAACGACTCCATAAATAAGAAGGCAGATTTTCCACGCGAAGTCAGAGCGTTGCCATTTACTGAATAAATAATATTTGAAAAAAAACTTTTTGTGCTTCGAGCTTCAATCAAACCTTTCTGTAACAACGAAAAAGTATTCAAAACTTAAATTCATGTCGTTTATATTGTGGTGAAAGTAAGCCGAGGAGTACTGTTATGGTGATGTCTTTTTGGAGCTGAAGAAGTCCATAATTTCAACAAAAAAAGAAAAAAATCGGAGGAACTCATTGTTTTGACTAATGGCCAACTATGTAGTATTCGAAAGTAGCAATTTAAAGCAATCAATTCGTGATGAATCGGCAAGTATGTAATATTCAAAGACTCCCAAGCACTGAATTAGGAACGAAACGGTAACCTGTTGAGTGTGGCCACTCGGAGTGTCATCCGCCGTATAAATGCCATGGCAACAGCCAACCAGAGTGACGTCGTGTGCAGAGTGATAGACAAGACGACGTGCCACAGCAGAAACTGCATCCAGCCATGGGTATAGGTTGGGGAGCTGCAACTTGGAGCTCAGCTTGTTTATCGAGGGATTATGGTCACTCTGTAAAGTTTCTAGCCGTTTTGGACCGTGCCCTCTGAAACATGATGGAAACTTCGGTCACTTTCCAGGTTTTCATCTTTACCATCAACAACGGGATGGAATCGTGCGAATTGAAGGCACTTCATTTTCCGTAACATCGAAAAGCGGTCAAAATTCAACTTGAACTCTTGATGGACAAAAAATCATCTTCTTTTGGGACAATACTAAACCATGCCCCTCACGCCTTTCACGCCGTTCATTACTAATCCACGGGAATGCGCGGTTAAGAGAGAAATAGTGTTTGACGCATTATTATGTATATTTTTTGATACGGTCTCGTTAGCCTAAGCTGTACGGCCTCGTTAGCGTAAACTTTTGTGTAAGCCTAAGCAGAAAAAACATGAAAAACTAAATAAAGCGCATGGGGCAAAGTTAAAAAATTTTCCGCGCAGTGGCGTGGATTAGTAATAAACGGGCGTAAAGGGCGTGAAGGGCGTGAGGGGTGTGGTTTAGTAATAGCCTTCTTTTGACTACATAGCTATATCCTATTTTGTGTCTAACTCACAGGTCTTTAATCATGAGAACGATGATTTTATTCTTAAACTCTTCAGCAGTTCAGTAGCCGAACGCTAGCTTACTTTAAGAAAAAGATTCTTAATTTCAACCCGTAGAATTAATTAATATTATCCTCGTTTGACTTAATTTCGTAAATAAAGATGGTCACTGAAAAGCTGTGACTGAATTTTTTATACATACTTATCTGCGTTTGTAGGTAAAGAAAAAAACAATAGATTTGAAGACATTTACAAACTTTGATTAACTTTTTACGAGATCGTCTTGTAAAATGTTGTGAGGTTGATTCAATAGCGACATAGAAAAATAATACTATATAGAAACCCAGAAATATAACCGCCTTCAGAATTTGGGAGCAAGAGAGATAGAGAGGGTGGGGGGAATAGGGAAGTTTTCAACTTCTGCAAAGTTCTCCTAAAAATAAACTACGCTGTTACGCTGTGATTGTTGCAAATCTTGACAACTTAAGCGAAAATACCTAGCAAAATTAGAAAAGGCTCTTTTTTGAGAATGATAAATTTTAGTCAGTCTTTTCTTTGAAGACACACGTCATTAGTTCTGTACTTTATTCATCTTTCCTACGTCACAAGCGACCAAAATATTCAATTATTGTTGTTTTTCCCTATTTGAATAGTCCTTGCCTATTTGCAAACATAAGTGTGATATATTCTCACTCTATTATCTCTCCTTTCGCTGTTTTTCTTCGGATCTCTATTTTCAGAGAAACTCAGCATTTCTCTCCTGCCTGTTCTCTTCCTCTTTATATATTCAACTCTTTAACTCTTTTTTTTCCTATATACTTATTTTTCTCATTCTCTCTCTCACACTCTCTTAATGTCTCTATTAAGCTTAGACTCTTTTTTTCGGCTGAGCCCATGACTGTCAAGCATATTTCTTTTCTCTAACGCTTTTTCCCGATAGCATCATTAAAGATTAATGGAACCTTTTGAGTAGCTCAAAAGAAAAACAAACGTTCTCGTTTTTTTCCGATATAAAGAGAACTCCAAAAAAATAAGTTCAAGAGAAACAGCCAGAAATATAGAAACAAAAGACATGAGTCGAAAAACAGCACGAAAAAAGTTCCGCGGAGGGTGAAAGCCAGAGAGAGAGAGAGAGAGAGAGAGAGAGAGAGAGAGAGAGAGAGAGAGAGAGAGAGAGAGAGAGAGAGAAAGAAAGAAAGAGAGAGAGACAGAGAGAGAGAGCGAGAGAGAGAGAGAAAGAGAGAGAAAGAGATACATAGAGAGAGGAAGAGGAATGGCTTCTGAAAAAACTGGGAGAGAGAGATATTGAGAGGAAGATAGATGAAGAAACACTATTCAAAGTTATAGAAATGTTTTATTATTTATTTCTTTTATTCAACATAACCTATTTCTTGCAGGGTTTTCTTATTTGAATATTTCTTGTTAATATTTAAATCTACGGTTGTTCAGATGTTATTGTCAAGAAAATCGCTAACTATTGTATGAATTATCTTATGCTTTGCCACATTAGTATTAATGTATGAATGAGTCAATAAATGTATGAATTAATGTATGAATGAGTCAATAAATAAATACCAGGTTCTTCAACGCGAACTTTTGGAAGACACAAACCATGTGACGTGTCGCAAGAGAACGAAGTGTATGATGTACACGAGATAGCTTGCCATTGTCCCCACATCACAGATTGCAACCTGGAAACTTTAACTTCTCAGTCATCGAACAATAATTGAATGAAAATATTCATCCAATCAATGTGATCATAAATGGATCGGTTTTGGCATTGAATGAACAAATTGTAAATTGCCTCATGACAAATGACAATTCAAACGAGACGCATCGAGTTCATGTCATGACGCGATGACACAAAGTAGAGCAAGAAAGGTAGGGGTCACTGGAATCAAAGAGAGGGATAGAACGTGACATTTCATCAAATCAAACTGACAGAGAGGGATAGAACGTGACATTTCATCAAATCAAACTGACATACTCACACATGTCAATATTTTTTCTTTTCTTACACAGGTCACTACATATTCTATAATCTCATATCTTATTTCAACATTTCACTCAGTAACAACTAATGATCAACTTCCAAATCTCTATTTTCTCGCCTCACAAACATGTTCAGCTTTCATTTTACTTAGCTTTCATTTTTCCTTATTTTACTTGTTTTGATTTAGTACTCGATAGTTAGTTTGAAAGTTTTTTAACTCATTATTTACATGTTTTGATTTAATTTTCGTTAGTTAGTTAGTTAGTTTTTAACATTTTTTTGTAATTTTAAATTTTCATTACATTCATTTATTACATAGTCACTCTCTGGGCACTCACTGATGAGCCCCACCCAGAGAGCACCAAACTCTGTCTGAGCAGGGGCGAAACAGACTTTGGTACTTTTCTTAGCAGGTTTCTAGTTTAAACACAGTGAAAACCATTCAAAACAATTTTTATACATTCACTTCGTTAATGTAAAATTGTTACAATAAACACTTGTGTTTTACGTGTGTTTAAGCGAAACAGTATTACAATAGCAAACTGAAGGTAGAACGAAGATTTTCACCACCACAACTAACACCCGATTTTTGCTATCGACCTATTGTCATGTATTCAATACTGAAATATCTGCTCAGGAAAGTTCACGCCAACGAGGCGGTGAGGTTTCGTACAAGACCGTGAAGAACAACCAGCTACATAATGGCGTTTTTGTTAGGTTTTTAATTTAGTTTTTGTTGTGTTTTGCCATATTTTTTCTGAATGTATTCGTTGCATCGTTGCATATGCCAACTCACGGTGCACGCACTGATGAAACCACACCCAGCCCCTCCTCCCCTCCCAGCCCCTTCTCCCCCAGCCCCCTCCTCCCCCCACCCCCTCCTCCCCCAGCCCCCTCCTCCCCCCGAGCGCTGCATAAACAAGAAAGAAAAAGGGACTCACGGCGGTGAGAAGGCAATTCACTGCAGAGGCCCGCATCGCCGGCCGAGATAACACCGCGATGTGGACTGCATTCGTGAAGAGGCCGAAGACGCAGATTATGATACAGACGACGCCATGGATGGGGGCATAGACTCTGAAGCGTCAGAGAGAGAGAGAGAGAGAGAGAGAGAGAGAGAGAGAGAGAGAGAGAGAGAGAGAGAGAGAGAGAGAGAGAAAG
Organism: Allodiplogaster pararmata; assembly: GCA_964056735.1. NCBI lineage: Eukaryota > Metazoa > Nematoda > Chromadorea > Rhabditida > Diplogasteridae > Allodiplogaster > Allodiplogaster pararmata. The sequence goes on along the minus strand of OZ057406.1, from coordinate 25,046,546 downwards.
AGAGAGAGCGAGAGAGAGAGGGAGGGAGAGAGAACGAGAGAGAAGGAAAGATATGGAAAAAGGAAGACGAGAGTGAGATGAGAGGAGTCAATAAAAACGTGAGGAAGAGAGGGAAAAAAATAATGAAAAAATTAAATTTGAATAAGTATCGATTGGAACTCGGTACATACTCTTTTTGAAGCATATTTTCATACCCATTAAACTTTTGATAAAACCCGTCCTCCGACATGGTCACGACTGTTCCTCTATGGACGATGACGAAATAACTGCAGCCTCTCACTCACTCGCCTCATCTCACACACTAACTAACAGTCCATCTTGACAGTAAAATAACTCACACGAAATACCGAAGCGTGGGCAAGGTTAAAAATTCTGCCCAATCAGACATTTAGTTCCAAAAAAAAGTGAATGACATTTTATGATTTTGACAAACTTTTCAATTCATGTAAAGATGCATGAAGGTAATACAAAGTTTTCTCATTATAACATGGAAAAGGGAATTTTTCATGAGAGAAGTTGAAAGTACTGCTTGAAACAGTTGGAAGTGTAATTTATGGAGCGTTGGAGTTCAACTTTTCACTTTGTTAAAGTGATCTCGGCAAAGTGATCTCGTTTAATGCTCCGTCTCACCACGAATTGCCGTGAGAAGGGAAATGATCTACGGTTTTTTTATATTCATATAAAATGACGTCCAACAGTAAAACTTCTTATATAAAAATACCGTAGTCCATTTTTCTTCTCACGGATATTCGTGGTACGACATTGGAGCGTTCAACGAAATTACTTTGCAGAGATTACTTTGACAAAGTGAAAAAAAGGAATTCTAACGCTCCATTATTCTAATTTTAGCATTTATATATATATTTTATCTACATCTTTCGATGCAATAACGCACAAATTTGATTACAATTGAAAATGAGGAATGAATAGATCAGCTAAACAATTGTCAAATACGATAACAAAAGCAATACATCAATTTGACTTTAATATAGCGAATTGAACGGGGGAAAAAACACAAACAAACAAACAAACAAACAAAACTATATAAGTAGAACAATTTGAACGACAAAAAAATTTAGTTCTGAATTCATGACGAGAGAAGAGTAGATAGAACACCACTTTTTAATTGGGATTTAAAATATTTCAGGTTCATGCTATTAATCAAGTTTCGAGGTAGTTTGCTGAAAAGGCGGGATATTCGCATTCCATAAGAGTTGTTTCTAGCTGTATTCTTGCTACCCTGAACTAATAAGCCATTTATATTAGTTCGCGTTGGAATAGTCTCTTTGAAAAATCGTTTTTTATCTATTATCGACAGTCCATGGAATATCTTGAAACCCATAACTAAGTCAGAAAATATCCTCCTCTTGGAGAGAGAAACGAATCCAAGGCGGGCAAGTCGATTGGGGTAAGAAGGAAGAGACCTCGTATTAACTTCATTTGCGAAACATCGATGATAAACTATGCGAGTGAATTTCCTTAACACATTCTCTATATCATCACAATCTCTTCCATAGTATGGATTCCATATATTCGAAGCATAGTCCAAGTGCGGCATTACGTAAGTTTTAAAGCACTTGACCAGTATACCAGGATCATTAACAGTTACCGCACGGAGCATAGCATACATTGCTTTGGATGACTTTTTAACTCGGTCTGCTACAGCCTCTTTCCTACGCAAAGAAGAAACTATTTGTATGCCCAGGTCACGTATCTGAGATACACATGAAATGGAAACATTATTTATACTGTATGAGGAATATAAAGATCGACCTCCAATGTGAATATGGAGAGACTTGGATGGAGAAAGAGATAGTTGGTTAACTAAACACCAATCGAATACGGAATCTAATGCTGATTGCAGCTCTCGAGTTCGTTCGCCGTATGAGTTCTTATCATAAGAAACATAAATCTTGAGATCGTCTGCGTATGCTTGATAACGAATATTAGAAAAGTTCTCTAGTACCTCATTTATATCGGATATATACAGAGAGTAGATAGGCGAGTAAAAAAAGAACATACAATTTTGTATCTTAGGCAACACCGTATCATCTCCTTTGACGGCTAAGACAATTAATTCCGCCTCACCTTACAAGAATCCGTGTATATGTACACTTTTTTCTCAATGTATGTATGTAAATACTCCAATCTCTAGCAGGACAGAACGTACTCCAATCTCTAGCAGGACAGAACATACTCCAATCTCTAGCAGGACAGAACATACTCCAATCTCTAGCAGGACAGAACATACTCCAATCTCTAGCAGGACAGAACATACTCCAATCTCTAGCAGGACAGAACATACTCCAATCTCTAGCAGGACAGAACATACTCCAATCTCTAGCAGGACAGAACACCTGGAGGCCGTAACTTTTAATTCATGACCCCATTTCTGTTGCTGTTTTCCCGTACTATCCATCAAGAACCGATAAATGAGGTACTTCTCGAGTCATCTGCGCTAAATTTCTTCTGACATTAATTAGAAAGATTGGCTTTGAGTTTTAACTCTGGTTTAAGTATGAAAAAAGATTGAGTTCGATTCCAACGCGGAGACAAATTTTTGTCCACGAGATAGTTTAGTCGTTTTACGTCTTAAGATAGCGTCAGTACCTTCAAACTCTGCAACTGAGCTTTTTGAAGATAGAATACTTCATGAAAAAGGGCTCATTTTCATTGAAAAAGATGGGATACAGGTGGAAGACTGGCCCAAGAATTTCA
>OZ057406.1:24988828-25038828 GCA_964056735.1 Allodiplogaster pararmata | reverse complement strand
ACCCCTCCACTTACTAGATGGAAACACCCCTCCACTTACTAGATGGAAACACCCCTCCACTTACTAGATGGAAACACCCCTCCACTTACTAGATGGAAACACCCCTCCACTTACTAGATGGAAACACCCCTCCACTTACTAGATGGAAACACCCCTCCACTTACTAGATGGAAACACCCCTCCACTTACTAGATGGAAACACCCCTCCACTTACTAGATGGAAACACCCCTCCACTTACTAGATGGAAACACCCCTCCACTCCGAAAGCAAAGTTTATTTTATTCTTTTTCTTATTCTTTTTCTTATTATATTTCAAAAATTTTCTGTTCACAAACAAGTTTCTCAGTAGCAAAATTCCAACACAGGTGATAATATTCTTGAGGCCTAGGTTGGAAAGGAGGAAAGGACCAAGGGGAGAAAGACGATAAAAAGAAGGAATCAAGCAGAGCGAAAAAAAGAGAGAGAGAGAGAAAGAAAGAAAACAAAAAGAGAAAGAAAAACAAGGAGAAAAAAACGAGAGAGAAAAATAAAGAAGAGGAAGAACAAGAGGAAGAGAGAAACAGAGAAAGGAATTTAAACATCAAGAAATTGGAGCAAACAAAACGATAAAAGTTATTCTCTTTGAAATAAAATACAGTTCCTAGAAGATTCAACCTTTCATTATGCGTTTGATTGTGGGTTCTCCCTCAAACGAACCCTTTTCTCGCTTCTCTGTGTTTTTTATCCTTGTTTTTTCATCATTTAGGTATCTACTAATCTGCGTGTTCTTTTCTTCTTTCCATCTTCTCTCTTTTCTCTCTTCATCTCAATATTTAAGTCATATTTCTATATTTCTCTATTTCTCTATCTCTCTCTTAGTCTCTCTCCTTGTTTTTATATTTTTCTCTTTATCCTTCTCTTTCTTTTTCTCACTCTCTACCCCGTTTTATATTTTCTCTCTATTAGTCTGCCCCTTTGCGTATCTTTCTATTGCACTCTTTTTCCTTATTTCTATGATTGTTTACATACCTCTCTCTCTCTCTCTCTCTCTCTCTCTCTCTCTCTCTCTCTCTCTCTCTCTCTCTCTCTCTCTCTCTCTCTCTCTCTCCCTCTCTCTTTATTCTCGTGTTGCCTATCAAATGAGATAAAACATAGAGCATCAATCTTGTCGTTGCCTCATCCTCCCCGTTTTCTTTCTTTTCAACAGACGTCACTCTCAGCTGCCCCAGGGACGTAAATCCAACATCCAACACTTCTAAGACCAGCCATGTCTTCCTATTATTCGATCCTCTCACCCTCATATCATTTTTGAAACCCTAAAAAATGATTTTTTTTTAAATTTCTGGGAGACAACCAAAAAATGCAGCTCGTTTTGACAGCTCATTTTTCGGATCGTGCGCTTGTATATCAAACTGCCGAAAGAAAAAAGAGCGACTAATGATCGCCTTTTCCGAGAAGCAGCAAAGGAGAAACTGAGAAGATTACTTCCGAGCGGAAATGACGAGGAGAATAATAAAAAAGTTGCGAAAATTTAAGCCTGAAGGTACACGAATAATTTGAATGTTCATATTATGTACCTTGTGCTTAAATTGCATCGCCCGAGAAAGATGAATTAAAAAGATGAAATTCAGATAACTTTTAAAAAAGTACTTGGTGTAATATTTTTCTACCTAGACTAGTTTCTCTATCATTTTTTCCGACGTAAAAAAAGCTAAGTACTGTAGTTTTTTGATGAGCACTATGAATTGTGCTTCATTATATTAGTCAGTAAGTTATTCGTGCAGAAACTTTTTTCAAGGAAGGGTGAAGTACTTTTTGAAGAAAAAAGTTCTCAGAATACCAAAGAAAAATCTCTCATCTTTCTTTATCTGAAAAAAAAAAGAAATTTAATAAATTTTAGAGGCGATTCGAACTCGAAAAGGAGGTCAATAAGAGAATTCAATTTTTAGCATAAACGGAAGTGAAAACCAGTAATTATAAAAACTTTGTTTTTCTCCGTTTTAAAAAATTTGCGCTGAATTTTTTGAATTTTTTTGAATTTTTTTCTTCTTCCATTTTTAGTGTAACAATTCGAGTTAAAGGTCGGTTATTCTTCATAATTTATGAGCTGGACAAAAAAAAGACATTTTTATGGGATGATCTGAATGAAGATTTGAAAATTCAATTTCATCAACGAAAATAATCAAGTAAATCAAGCCTAGGTTTGCTTTTTTATCTATAAAGATTTGAAACTTGTTGATGAAAGGAATAAACTGAAAATGGGAGGCGTTTCCCTTTTTTTTTAAAACTAGAACTAAAGAACGAATTGATTTTAATAAGGAAATGGGACAATTCTAGTGATTTTCGTAAGAAAAATTAAATAAAAAATATGATTCAACTATCGAAAGAAAACGAGTTAGGAATAAGAAAGTTCTTTCATATTTCCAAAGAATTTGAATTGTGGTTTTCAAGAATTGAACGTTTTCCAACGGTCCCTCGAGGTTTTATAACTTTCTTATTTGTTTTTTTTTCTGTTAAACTTGCTCGTATCGCTGAATATCGCCAATCTTTTGTTTGTTCACATGTAAGTGCTCTTCAAGTGTTAAAAATTCATGAATCTCTTTTTTCAACGCTCATTTTTGAGTTCACTTCAACTGAATTTTTATTTGAGTGGTCTCAGCACATGTAAAAAACAACTCTTTTATCGGTTTGTTCTTGATATCCTATTTTGGCTCAACCGGGGTCTAGGTGTTCGTTACGAACGCACCACTTAAGACAAACTATGTATCGTACCCAAAATATGTGAAGTCCGTGTGGGTTGGAAATCCTCAAAAGAAGCTATCCCCTCGCTGATTTACAGACAGAAGTGTTGAAAAGAAGAGAGAAAGGGGCTCAAGCGGAAGTCGCCCGTAAAAACGTGGTCATGAGAATGAGGGCGACAATGGGAATGTGAATGAAGGCGGGCATGCATCAGAGTATGCAAATAACACAGAACACGAGTGCACAAAAGACGCACGAGTGCACCCATAAAGCACATCTGAATCTCATTGAAAGTGAAGATAAGAATAATTAAACAGTTGTTGCAAACTGAATCTATTTCATTATTGATGGAAAAACCTTAACTTTAAAGGAAGTTGAAGAAAATAGAACAAGAATATGAGATTAAATGAAATTACAAGAACAGTTTGAGACATAATGAAAGTATGGGTTCAACTAAGCATCGATGGAAATGAAAAATGAGACAAATTCAGAGACGGGCTTAAGAAGAATGAAGCTTGTGAACAAAAGTGAAACCGTTGAGGGTTTATAAGTTTCTACAAATTATTCTCCCATGAAAAGCGAAACTTTCTTGCGTATCATAAGAAAGATAGAGTTGGGCGAAGATTATAGATAGGAATAGTCTGACAGAGAGAGGGTAAGAAGGAGAGGAAGAGAGTGAGACACTAAGGAGAGAAAGAGAAAAAAGAGATTTAGGAAAAATATAGAGAGTGAATACTAGAGAGTGAGGAAGAACAAGTAAGAGAATTTGAGAGAGAGAAAAAATAGTTCAAAAAGTTGATTAAGAATAAGGAAAAGAGAATCAGTAGAATCGTGAAACTATGTAATAACATGAATCTCTTAGCTTGGAAGTGTCAGTTGTAGAATTCTAGTTAAATGAACCGCAGTTCAAATATGTTTGCATCAGCTGAAAAATCTCATATGAACGTTAAAACTAGCGAACCTAGTCTGAATTCTCAGAGAATTACAAACTGCTACGTGTAGTATCACAAGGAGGATGTTTATTGAGCTTTGTAAGTGACCAAGAGGCCCGACTTCAACGAAATTATTCTAGTAGAGACGAAAAACACATCTTTGGTGGAGGTGAGACAAAAAATTAGTGTGGTTGATAACTTTTTTTTACAACTTGAGCGGTCAAAAGGCGAAGATTGGCTCGGCACATTCTAGTTTCTGATAAAAAGAGTTATTACCCAACTGCACCGCAGTTTTGAATCAGTGTAGACCCCTCGGTCGAAACGCTTCAGCATAAATTTCACAAGTTTCAGGCAAGTCGTGCCCTTGCCAACTGTGGAATCATGAAACAGTAAATTAGTTCGAGAGGGACTGGCAAAACCAATAACTCAATGGTCAACAATCATGGTCAACATTATTCACTTCTCCCTTTTTCCTGAATGGCAGCTTTGAAAATACTGTCAACAGCCCTTATACTTCCTTCTCATCTTCCCTTACCGCTTCCAGGCTCTTCAACCCGTAGCTCATCAAACTTCTGCTAAACCAACTCTTCCCTAATACCCTATCAAGCTCTGAAATGCGTGATATTAAAACTTGAAACAAAATCAACAATCCTACCATTTCGTCCAAACCCATGTTCTACATTCTCGGGTATCTAGGTTCAACATTCTTGTTCGTACTTCATCAGACACATTAACATGAGTAGAAATATAATGAACTTGTATGGATTCAGACACTTCATGTCTTTGTTTTAAAGCTAATTAGTAACAAGAAATCGTGAATAATTAATGGTCCTTGACCGCTATTGCAGCAGTCAATTAGAGGAGCGAGTTGAGCCCAAGTTTTCTTCATAAAAGAATCCGAGGCAGTATGCACGTACACACGAGGAGCATTTTTACTGAGAACAGTTATCAGGAAAATGCGGCTTTCAGCGTACTCGTGTAAATTAAATGTTTACTCGAAGTAAACAGTTCACCTCAGATGTAGAGTTACGCGCGCATACCAAATTTTTCAAATTTCTTTGAAAAAAAGAAGCTTTCTTCGTCATTCCAGTCCAGAAATGGTACGTGCTCACGGCCATATGAAGGAATCTGCGTAATGAAGAAAATTCGTGGTCGACATGTGTGCCCTGCTTCATAACTCGTGGTTTCAGTAGTGTGCCTAAAATACATAGCTCGAGTCATTAATTAGTGAACGTAACCAGTATAATTCTTCCCATCATTCAATGAAACATTTATGAGTCCTAGGACTTTGTGCAAAGTCGTGGACCAAAATATACAAAAAACAATTTTTTAAGTAGAACTAAGTCCAGCCTACAAAATGATGTTTTGAAGAAGGGAATATCGCAGAAGTCTCAACTCTTATTTTCTCCTTTAAGGCAGTATTTTGTTGTCTATACTTTACCCTATATGTATAATATCATGGTACATCAATCGGTTAACGGGTCCTGGCTAAAATATCTAGATCCCTGATATTATTCACTCCACTTCGTATCTATTTTTTATAACGTCTATCTTCATTTTTCTCGTCTCCTTCCTCTCCCCAAAACTCAAAATCTTTGTATTCCTCACTCTTCCTTTTCACTCTCTTTGTAATTCTCTCTACCTATTTTTCTCTTTTGTAACTCACAAAAATGCTGATATAAATCAAATTTAAGACTTCCAACTGTCAAAGCTTGAAACCAGCACGAAAGCTTCTATTTATATATCCATTCCATCTGTCAAACTCTTTCTTTCTCTCACCTTCACTCGAAACGTTATCAAAGTAGGCCATTCTCTGGTTATCGAAGTAGGCCATTCTCTGGTTATCAAAGTAGGCCATTCTCTGGTTATCGAAGTAGGCCATTCTCTGGTTATCAAAGTAGGCCATTCTCTGGTTATCGAAGTAGGCCATTCTCTGGTTTCCTACTTTTTCTGGGTCTCTTCACAGGCCTGTTATTCTCTCCAATCTATCTCACTTTGTTTTTACCGTCTTCGGGTCTCTGGAATCTCTCCTGACACTCAGCCCCTTTCCCCAGTATTGCGGTCTCTCTTCCATCCTCTCTTGTGCCCTTGGAAGCCCGCTTGCCTAACAAATAACCTTATCCTCTCTTTCTAGCTTTTTTTATTCCCTCGAGATTCATCCGTTAAGCGCGCATAAGCTAACAAAGCTACCAAAAACCAACCTAGCTTTGAAAACACAGAAGACTCTATACTTATCTTCTCACAAGGTTCACAAACCGATAAACTTCTAAAAGTCGGCACAAACTTTGAAGAGAGAATCGAATAAATTTTGTTGGTAATAATAATACAAAGTTGAAGAACATACTTAGTTAGCTTATTGGGTCATTTTAATACACTTTCTAGCGTTCGTATCGCGGGAACAAAGCCCGCTTTGTACATATGTAGATAGCCCGTAGCGACTACAATTTCTAACACTGATATTTGTGTCTACGTTTTAGAGACGCTTCTTTTTTCACTTGCCGGCTTTTCGCAGTAATAAATAAATTAGCATGACGTTCGTTGATTTCGTTTTAAGCGAGGATGAAGTTTGATTCGACACTGTTTCGACCTTTATATTGAAGTTTTTTGAAGTTTTTTGTTGGTAATAATAATACAAAGTTGAAGAACATACTTAGTTAGCTTATTGGGTCATTTTAATACACTTTCTAGCGTTCGTATCGCGGGAACAAAGCCCGCTTTGTACATATGTAGATAGCCCGTAGCGACTACAATTTATAACACTGATATTTGTGTCTACGTTTTAGAGACGCTTCTTTTTTCACTTGCCGGCTTTTCGCAGTAATAAATAAATTAGCATGACGTTCGTTGATTTCGTTTTAAGCGAGGATGAAGTTTGATTCGACACTGTTTCGACCTTTATATTGAGTAGTATTAACAGGTAGCAAAAACATAGACGATCGCTCTCGGCCTGAACATATTTAAGAAATGTCAACGAATAACCAATAATTATTTTGTTCACCTTCATCCCTTTCAATTCCGAAACAAAACTACCCAAAGATTATAGTTAAACTTATGAGGCTTGAAATTTCAATAAAAGCACAATTCTATTTTGTTTACGCTGGATTAGCCTAAACCTTTGCTTATGTTTTCTCTGCAAGACAATTGTGTCTAATCTGATACGATCGTCCTTTGTAAGAGAGCCACTTTTTAAAAACCTTTTTCAAAGGTTTGAATTTTAAAAAAACTTCGAACTTCAAAGGTGAAGTTTGTAAAAACAATTTCTCCTCCGTGAAGCGACAAATTTCTACCATGAGAGTAATCACACCTACACGGAAGTATCCTTCCTTGAGAATAAGATTTCTAAGAGACATCTTATGAAGCCTGAGAATAAAGAAAAAATCTTTTCTAATGTAATAAAAACAGTCTGAGAAACAAAATTATGCGTTTATTTGCATCACCACGACTTGTCGTTGATAGCTTATGGATTACGGTACCACGACTTGTCGTTGATAGCTTATGGATTACGGTATTTATTTGCATCACCACGACTTGTCGTTGATAGCTTATGGATTACGGTATTTTTCAGAAAATTTTCTCTATCCAGATTCTAAACATAAAGAAGCTTTTAAAATTATCTTAATTGATTTGCATTTACGGCAATTTTTGGTAAGACAAATAGGCGCGTTTTTTTCTCAGACAATATTACAATAGAAATTTTTTTCTTGTGAAAATGTAACGCTCCATTAGAATCGCAGTTACCGAGAAACGAATTCCTTCCTCACTAACTTCCGTCCCCTCATCTTCACAACTCAAAACTCGAAAAAATTCCGTTGTTTGGTTATTTTCAAAATGTAATAGCAAAAAACCGCTGAAATACTCTTCACTGGAGAAACTAATCTGAAGGAAAAGAGAAAGCAATAAAAAGAGGATGAAAAGACTTTTTTGATGGGTTCGAAGCGGTGCAAAGATTGTTTTCGGTGTCTCCACAGAGAGAATATCACATTTGTCGCCCACACAAAAACTCCCATTAAACTTTAATTACATACTGGAATAAGAAAAACAACAGAAGGTAGGAATCAAGACCTTGAAAGAGAATTAAGTGTTGCCCCTTACCTCAGAAAAACTCGGAACTCCTTTTAATACATGATTTTTTGATAACACGTTAATTTCTCAGCAGCTTGTGTGCATGCATTTTATCTCAGGCAGCCGAGAGATCAGAATATCGGATCAACCTCGAAAAATTTGAATAAATCCAGTTTTTTTTGAGAGATTTTTCTCAAAGTAAATAATTTTTAAAACTTTAATTCGTCTAGACAAAAAAGGGAATATGACCTTCCGAGTCGAAAACTCTGGAATGAGCGAATCAAATCATATAGATATTGAAATGGTTTGCAAAAAGTGAGACATTGATAAAATGAATTCTGTATGCGTGAATTTTTTTAGAAGAATTGCACATTCTAAATGTTTTCAGTATTTGGTAATCTATGTATTTATACATTAATTGTTATCCATAGATGAAATTTAGAAAGAGCTGAAAAGGTACGACAACGTGTGCTCGGTTAGTGTATTGGTAACGCTCTGCAAGCCCCGGTTTGGCAGCAGAGTTTGGGTCCCCCCCAGCAGAGTTTGGGTCCCCCAAGCAGAGTTTGGGTCCCGGCCGAGTGCCATTTTTGCAAGTGCGATGGATTTCTTTTAAAAGTTCAAATAGTTTTCTCAATTTTACGAACTATTCATTTTATTCCTATCTGTTTTACAAATTTTTTCTTTGTTTTACAATACTATTTATTTATTTTATTATATAATGTATTTATTTCACAATTTTTATTTATTTTACAATACAATTTACTATTTTACAATATAAATATTTATTTTACGAACATTATTTCTCTTTCCCCACCCTCGAGATGGTCGCATGTGCTCCCCCCTTTCTCTCTTCATTCCCACCGTGAAATCATCGTTCCCCTTCCCTCGACATCATGACTTCACTTCACTCTACTCAAGTTTTAGACTCCTCGTCCTTCTGCTCCTTCTACTCCAATTTCTTAAAAACTTGTGTCGGCTCTCAAGCTCCCGCATCACATCAACTACTGCTCGTCAGAGAAAACACCGTCCTTTCTATGAGGTATAACTGAACTCGCAGATGCGACAGTCCTCCTTTGTAAATATTCAAGATCTATTTGCAAGGAACAAAATCATTCTATTAGTTACAGACTTTTCAACAGAAAACTGCCAAAAAAGAGGAGAATTTAGTTAAGAATGAGATTTTGTAACTCAGAAAAAAATATATATAAAAGAAAAACGAGAAAATGATAAAAAAATAAACGGGTAAACCTTTGGAGGGAAAAAAACAAGCCGGAAGCATGGAAATGGCCTTCGCGAAAACGGTGAAAAGGAGAATGTTGAAGATAATATGAAAAGGAGCCAGTGTGACATCAAAGAAGGACTATGACATAACCCGGAAGTGAAGGTCTTCTTCGTGCGATCGAGGCAGAGAATTGGGAGGACTTCACCTCGAGAAACAGCTGCTATAGCAGTTACACAAACACACAAACACACGTACATGCACGCACACTCTCGGGTGTGAACACTAACAAAAACAAGTAAGAAGAGCATAACTGGGAAGGTACAGTGAGTCAACCTACTGCTGTTCTCACAGAAAATGAGAACATCTTCGTGTAGTAATTTTAAAAACTCTCGAAAATTGGCAAAGTTCTTTAGACTGTTTCTCTCTCTCTCTATCTCTCTCTCGTTCTCTCTCTATTTATCTTTATCTCTTTATCTCTCTCTCTCTCTCTTTTTTTTGTTTTTTTTCTTTTTGAACACACTCTTTCTATATTCAAAAAAAAATTTCTCGCTCATTTGTAGCTCACTACACTTTTAAAAGTAAAAAAATTGTGATTGAAATTCGAGGAACCTAAGTGAAATAGTAAATAAAATATTTTATTCGGGATATAGAAGGAGTAGTGAGAGAGAAAAAGAGAAACATAGAGAGAACTCAAAAAGGGCAGAAATGAGTAAAGAGGGACTGAGAGAGATAGAGAGAAAGAGAAGAACCGAAACGAAAGACTTAATGAGGATGGGCCGGACCATCTTCAAAAGCCTGCCATGTCACAGAACTCAATCTATTCCTCTTTTTTATCTCTCAACTCTTTCTTATTAGTCTCTTCATCCCTCTCTCTTCTTTACTCTCTCTCTCTTTCTTTCTTATTCCTTTTTTTCTCTTCTTATTGAAGTTTTGTTTTCATGTAACCTGATGGAAATTTAGTTTCAATCTTCTCTGAAATTTCCCAATTTCCAATTCAATAATTAAAGAGCGGCGATAAATAATTTAAGCAGATGAAATGATCACTTTTATCATTCTGAATAATCACTTTTCTTTTGTGAATTTTCCGATAGAAGACAACCCCACATTGAAAACCAGATATGGTTTTTTTTCGTATTCAATGTTTCGATTTTTCGGATTTTTCATCACACACATAAGGGATGAGTTCTGAAAAGTTTGCTAAAAAGGCATACATGTTATTTATAAATAGTAAGACTTTGAAAGTTTTCCTGCGCGTAACTATGAAAGTATACTAGAGAGGCACACAATCAATGTATGAATGGGATACTTTCGAAAGTATGCCTTGGTGGCTCTTTTTCTTTTCTTGGCACTTATCCAATCATCAAACCCGGTTGACTTAGGTTGCTCTATATACACTTATTATATCCATATACATGGGAAGCACGCATACGTATCAGATCGTGTGAATCAAGCAACCAAGCCAATTTGGAAGAAAGGCATCGAAGAAAAACATTTGATTGTGAAGCGCTCTCATTGAAAAAGGCCCTTCGGAAACGCCTTTCGGGAAAAAAGACCGTTCGGGAAAGTCACAAACAAAGAAATTTTTCTTAAATGAAAACCCAAGAAACAGCATACATACTTTCTTTTGTAGACAGCACACTTTCAAAGTATATTTGGCATACTTTTATTGTATAGACTGCATACATACTTTCAAAGTATCCCTAGCATACCTTCATTTTATTAGTAGTCATACTTTTAAAAAATTAATAGTAATACTTGTGTGCGGAATCATTCGGAATACTATTAAAGTTTATAGATCAATTCCCATACTTTCGGAAGTTTGACTATTCTTGTTCTTTTTTCGTGTGGATATTTCGAAAAAAAGTTTTTTTTCCGAAAGTCGAAATTTTGTTCTCGATAAACTGAAAAAGAGCTTTAAACGGTTTCTGGTTATAAAATTCTATATTAAATGATGGTTTAAATACCATTTGTCCACATAATATGTAGTTATTATTTTCATCAATGAGAAATAATACATTTGAAAGAATGTATTATTTCTCATTGATGAACAATACTTTATTTACAAAAAAATTTTTGTTGCTTTTTTGAATAAAAACATAAACCAGACGCTCGCTGACAAGAATTTTTGACATTACCCAAGGGCTTTTGCTTCATAACGAAACTTCAAGGAAAAAACAACGACTTCTAATTGGTTTTTTGAATTTTTTACCTTAAAAATCGAAAAAAAATCGAAAAAATGTTTCGAAATTTTTTTCCATGCGATCGTTAGTGAGCTCGGTATTTATCAAAGCTGCCAAAAGCTGTTTGTTATCGGTTTATTTCACGTTTCGTTTAAACGCTCACACTAATATACTCGCGGAGGAAAGGGATGTAAGGCATTTAAAATATAAAAAAAATGGAAAGGATGAGAAGCGTCGTGAATTGGGTACGAAAAGCATCTTCCCTTCTATTCCGAGAATATAATTATGATGGATATCTCCTCAAAATCTCTCTCTCTCTCTTTCTCTCGAATTCTCTCTTTTTTTCTCTCTCTCTCTTTTTTTGCGGATTCAATATTAGAAAGAGCGAAATTGTTCGCAGACACGGAGAATTGAGCTGAAAAAAATTCTAGAACCGCTCTTAATAAAATTAGCAAGACTACTTAAGCACTTTTAAATCTTAATTAGGAAATTTGTTCCGAAAGACGTTGGAAAAACTGCTCTAAGCATTCATGATTCAGTTAGCAAGACATAACAAGAGTTTTATTTGCAAAACTTTTAAAGATAACAAGAGTTTTAATAGCAAAAATTTTGAAACTTGAGAAATTGTGCTTATTCCGAGTAAGTAATGATAAAATTTTCTCGAATTCTACCCCTGTACGAAGCTTCTTTTCAATTCGTTGGTACTGAGATCGGTCAGCTCACTTTTCGATCGGTCGGCTCTTCATATGTAAGCGCGAGGATTCCTTAAAAATGCCCAAGAACTACAGAAAGTTCTTCCGGGCATTCGCATCTAGAACTAAAACCTCCAACGATCTATCTTCTCTCATTGTCAACCACACTCCTGTGACTTCTGCTTCTGGTATGGCGAATGCATTCTCTAACTTATTTGCAGCATTAACTGTCTCTCCTGTTTCAAATCCCCTTCCTTGTCCTGATTCTTCTTCTGTTTATGACTGCATTGTTACCGCTTTTGAAGTAAGTCAAGTAATCTCTCGGATGAGCCCCAAGGTCAATACTTCTCCTGACTCCCTTCCAAATATTTTCATACGGAGTTGTAAAGATTCTTTGTCCGTTCCTCTATCGATCATATTTTCGAATTGTATGACTCTCGGTCAATATCCTTCTTCCTGGAAAGAAGGAATCGTCAAACCAATTCATAAAAAGGAAAGAAATCTGATATGAATAATTTTCGGCCCATTACATTGGGATGTTCGATGTCTAAAGTTTTTGAGAAGTTCATATTCAATGTTATATATCACCATCTCGAAAGGAAAGATTTACTTCATCCCTGTCAGAATGGCTTCCGCGTCAAACGCTCTACGGTATCTTCCTTGATTCACTCACATTCCATTTACTTGTCGCTACTTTCACAGAAAGTCCCTTTTCATATATGCCTGAATGACTATTCTAAGGCATTCGATAGAGTCGATCATAGATATCTACTTCACAAGTTGCATTGCATGGGCATTCAGTCTTCCCTTCTTTCTCTGATGAGTCCTTTCTTTCAAACAGATCATTTCGTGTTTCAGTTAATGATAGCCTATCTGCTTCTGAGTATTCCAGGATTGGAGTTCCTCAAGGCAGTTGCCTTGGTCCCCTCCTTTTCTCGGTACTTATCAATGACATTGTGGAACATATTCCAGAAGGTGTTCACTGCTTTTTGTATGCCGATGATGTAAAAGTTTTTTCTGCATCTCCTACCCTTCTTCAAGCAGCTCTTGATAATATTCATAGCTATTCTATTAATTGGGCTCTAACCATATCTATCACGAAATGTTTCACCCTAAGCTCTGGAGTGAACAATACTCACAATCTATACTATATTGACAACACAGGGCTGCCGTCAGTTGATATTGTTAAAGATTTGGGAATCTTGTTCTCCAATTCCCTGTCGTTCTCTGACCATGTGAAACAAGTTATATTGAAAGCGAACATGACTATGAACATTCTTTTTCGCAGCTTCAAGACCTCTTCTGTTCCTGTGTTTTTAAAAGCCTACAAAACTTATGTTCTTCCTTTGCTCGATTACGGTTGTTTACGGTTGTGAGCTTTGGTCACCTACTGCCATGGGACTCATCAATGCAATTGAAAAAGTACAGAGACTGTTTTCCAGACGGGTATTTGCCAGAGCCGGTTTTCATTGCACTAACTATTTCTCTCGATTAAGTACTTTGTCACTCAAAACCTTAGAATATATAGGCGAAATGTTATGGATCTCTGTTTTGTTCATAAAATTGTGCATGGAAACACTTCGCTTGATTACACTAACCTTCTCAAAATACATCCTTCGCCTCACACCCATAGGAGCTCCCATTCTCTCAAGATTATTCTACCTTTCAAACTACCAAGTGGTCATTCCACTTGTGTATCAAGATGTATAGATACTTGGAATTCTCTACCATCGGAATTGGTATCTCTCACTTCTTCTGATGCCTTCAAGTCCTCACTTTTGCTTTTACCACTCGAAATCATTGTTTTGAGCTCAAAGCTGCGTCTCTCCTAATTTTTTTCCCTAATGATCAATTTTAACTGTGAAATCATATTTCTGTTACCTTGAATCATTTTTATATCCTTTTTTGTATATTTTTATCTCAGTTACAAACTAGAATTACTGTGAAATTTTGCAATTTGTTTTCTGTGAAATCAACCCGATTCTATTCTCACATGCTTGCCTTTTCGCAAATGCGATAACATCATCTGTGTGATTATGTATACAAGGAATAAATGAATGAATGAATCTCTATAGCGCTTAAAACAAAGAATTCCGGTCTCTAGCAGGAATTGTACAACTTGAAGCCGTATCGTCCAAACCAAAAACAGTCTACACTCTGCGTTCTCATTCTCGGAATCAAGAAATGGAGAATAAGATGGAGTTTTTGAAAACACTGGCACATCATTTCCAATGACAACGAGAATAAAGCTTTTGAACTTTTATTTGAACTTGAACTATGCGGGGTAGCGCTAAATACTGTTCTAGGTCCCGTACTGTTTTTTGTCTGCTTCATTTGAGAAAAAAATTCAAAATCATGAGCGACAGAAGAGGAAGAATAGCACTTCGATTGCTACTGCTTGCCTCGCTCAACCTCCGCTCAACGCTCAGATCCCATAATCGATGATTTCCCGATGTGGCTTGTTGATCTTGATAAAGCGTTTTAATTGAATATTGTAAAGCTTTCCAGTGAGATATAGCCTCATTTGAAATTTAGAGTCGTGACCCAGGTCTTTCAAAAGTGGCTTTAGAGGAAATCTGGTATGCTATAACTTAACAAGAGTTTAGTCAGCACGATCGTCCAACGTACAGAAAGTTGAATTAGCAAGACCTGTCTGACGGTATCATGGGACATGTGTGTCGTAATACATCTTTCATGTACAGCACTCACTGATAATCTTCTCCCTGAGAGTGTCAAAGTCTGGCTTGGCTCAGGAACGAAGCGGACCTTGGCTTATATTTCAAACGTACAAATTATAAATTGTTTCTTATTGACTTTCTTCTCCATTTTGCACACATTATTTACAGTAACGTGCAGACAGTTATGACATTGTCCATTTTTCTGCACAACTTTCGACGCAATTTCCAAAAGAATGAATTTTTTATCAGTGATGTTAATCACAACCAAACCCCACTCACGGAGAGAAAATTGCTTCAGAATGCCTCTTACGTATATGTGAAATTATTTATGGCATTTTGAAAAAAGCTCGGTTTGAGACAACATAACAGAAACATCAATATAAAATCTACAAAACAACAAGAAAAATAATTACTTTCGGTGAACATGTAAACAAAGCCTAATACTTGGTAGCCATACCCTTAGCATTGATCACATCTTGGCATCTGCTAGGCATTGAAACCACAAGGTTGCTCAGCACCGACACAGGGTGAGCCCTCCATGCCTGCTCTAATTGAGCGAACTTTTATTTCGCATTTTTGGAAGTTTTGCCTTGGAGTGCCTTTCCTAGTTCCTCCCACAAGTGCTCAATTGGATTTAGGTCCGGGGATTGGCTCGGCCAGTCCATTTAGGTTACCCGGCGCTGAAGAAACCGATTCTGGACCACATGAAAAGCGTGTTTCGGGTCGTTATCGTACTGGTACAGCCACCCATGTTAGCACGAACATACGGTAGCATGACATTGTCTGAGATGTGCACATACCCCTCCTTGTTCATAGTACCCTCTACTTTATGCAACGGACCTACCCCATGAGCATAAAATGCATCCCAAACCATAACGGAACCACCGCCATATTGGATGGTGGGAAGCTGGTACATAGAAAAGAAGCGAGCGCTAACAGGGCGTCTATTATGAGTGATACCATCAGTCCCTATCAGAAGATGCTTGGATTAATCGCTCCACAATACCTTATCCCACTGTTCTGGAGGTGTAGATGAGCCCGCACCCAGCCGAGGCAAGCCTTCTTACTCTTGGCGGAAATGAGTGGTTTCTTGACCTGTCGTCGTCCGAATAGCCCAGCTTTACTGTGTCTGACGAAATCACAGATAATCACACAAAATAACTCTAAAGACACACATCATAAAAAAGTAGAAGTACATACTTGAAAACGAAATGAAAATTTATTCGCGTGCTTCACTTGTAGGAAACGTCGCCTTCAGTTTTCGCTTTTTAACGAATTCCGACCTGGAACACCACGAAATAATGAGAGGATTGCATGCTTCTTTGAAAGGATACACTGAAAAATTCACAATTTCATAAGTTTCGGCTTGGTACTGTATATATAACTACAAGTCACGTTTAATGCCGTGATTTTGTTTTTGATGACTTTAGTTTTTGGATTTGACCCCAGCGAAATTCCAAAAAAAATGTTTTGCATCTCAAGCGCATCATACTTGTTAACACTTTCGAGAATTTGGATTTGTCTCAAAGACCAGAAAAAGATTAGTGAAAGATCGTTGTCTTCTCATTCCGCTTGTAACTTCACAGAGATAAAAGGGAAACCGGTTATTTGTAGACATCTGATCAAGAAATAAGAAGGTAGGTTAAATAGCAACAATAAAAAGAATTCAAGGCGTTTCATTTAAATTTCTTATTGACTTCAAAGATAACGCTATCAGTATCACCTTTGTTAGTATATTTCGTAGTATTTCCATGTAATTTTTTTAAAAAAAATTTCCAATTAAAAAACTAATTTGTAAACTAATTTAATTTCGTTCGAGTTTTTCTCCTCTTAAAAACTCCGATTGCAACTGTGATGAGTGATATTATCTTGCAATTCATTGTGTCAGATGACCGTTCTCTAAATTGCGCCAGATTGACTCATGAATTAATTTCTTCCCATCCAGCAGTGTTCGACGAATCCTATCAGTTTATTGAGCAATGTCACTCAGAGTTCAGCATTAAATGAAAAAAGCAACCACAAAGAAAATTAACTGAAAGAGAAGAACGGAAAGGAAAGACATTGGAAAGATAATATGATGCAGTGAGAAAGCCATAAACATGAAGATAGTAAATTCGAAAGATTCGACTTAGAAAAAAATTAGACAGGGATAGAGAGATAGAGAGAGTTAGGGGGTGAGAAAAAAGAGCACGAAAGAGAGAAAAAAGAGATGATGAGAAAGAGAGGGAGAGAAAAAGATAGAAAGAAGGAAAGAGAGCATTCGTAGAGAACAGAAGAGGAAACAATTTTATGACAATAAAGAAAGAAAGAGAAGCAAAAAGACTGGTTGAGATTGTTTTAATACAAGAGCCAATTGTGATATGTCCACGTGCGAGAGAACGTTGGCATGAGAACAATGTGATAAGGATGAGAGAGAACAGTTTTGCGAAACTTTCACAAGCACCACGGTTCCTGCAAAAATTGTCTAACTTTACAACGATTCTGCTTTCGATTTGATCGATTCTTAAACCCATTTCGTATCGGTTTCACTTCCAACTGTTAATACGGTTACTCTATTTCTGATTAATTTGTTCATGATAATGAACTATTTGTTGCTTAGAAGTCGCAAAATGATTTAAATTGAAAGTTAATTGAAAAAACTTTCTTGCTTATATTATTCATTTATTCATTTATTCACTAATTTATACATAGTGATCCTTTTGTATGTTCGGGTGCTAACTACCGAAGATATCGGAAAAACTCTGAGAAATCATCAAGGAAATGTTATTCATTACACTTTCAGATTCAACTACCATGTGAATGATAACTGTTAACAATTCATTATTTGGTGATAAAGTTATTCATATTTACACATTCGTTTCCCGATTCATTCAATAATTCTCTGCTGGTTCAATTTTCATTCACTCGCCTAACGAGGTCTGTTTCAGTGAATCTCTCGATGATTCCACTCCTTATTTTGATTTCTCTCTTCATTACCCTCATAATTTTCTACGAAAATCGAGATTTCATCCGAGAAAACATGCGGATATCCTTCAAAGTTTACCAAGTTCGTCTTTTTCAATCTTTTTCAATAGAATATGCTTTTTTGTTCTACAGATTTTCAACGTTTTAAAGCACAGTGAAACAAATTTAGTCGAACGGAGGAAAGTCGAAACAAAAGTTTTACCAAAAGAACTGAATGTTAATATTAGTTGTACATAAGTGTTAACTAGTGTTATTTATTTATAAGATATAATATGAGTATTATGTATAATTTGTCTTTAAATTTATATGATTAAGGTAATGAAAAGTATTCCGGGGCCTCCATCGCTTCCTCTTCTCGGATCTTCCTATCTCTTTAAGTGGAATGTTAAAGGTTCCCCACTTTTTGCATCATTGTTTAAGAAACTTCTCACAACAAATCTAGAATTCTTTCAATCAGTACATTGCATATAGACCACCAGAGAACAGGTATTGGAAGAGGCCCCTACACGTTCAATTTATGACTATTTATACTTTATATATGAAAGAAGTTTAAGATTATCCGTACTTTTTTTTCTGTGAGTCTCAAAGTTCTTACTGAAATACGTTTTATATCTCATGTTTAATTGTTTGTGTAAAAACCATTTGATCTGAGCATCACAGTTCTGACATTTACAAATGTTTTCATATGTACATACATTTGTTATTATAGGTTTCGTTCAATAAGCTTTGTCTGAAGCCTTAAGTTTTTTCAAGTGAAAAATCAGTTCAAAGCTGAAAAAGATCTGTTTATAATTTCTCCAAATTTCAAAAACTTTCATTTCGCCCGATTATGTAGAGTTGTTAACACGAAAATATGTACATCACTCAGGTGTAATCCGATTCAAACCACACACAAAAAAGTATGGAAAATGACACATATACATTTGCAAGTATGACTATTCATACTCATAGGAGGTTATTACTACCTATACATACTTATATGCACGCCTATTCAAAAAATTATACTTTATTAATAAGAATAGTCATACTCGCAAATGTCTATGTGTCATTTTCCATACTTATTTTTATGTGTGCAATAATTCAACAATAAAAAAAAACCACTAAGAGTTTAATTGAAAATTAAACATATCTTAGACTTCACGTATCAAGTCGAAGAATGGGGCAGGAAGTATGTGCTAGAAAACCCAGAGAAGAGTGGGGGCCTCATGAAGATCTGGATGGGACCAGTTCCTCTGGTGGCTGCGAGTCTTCCAGCGGCTGTTAAGGTTATTCTCACTTCATATTTACTTGAATGATCCACCTAGTTCTAATACATTTGCAAGTATGACTATTCATACTTATAGGTTATTACTATGCATACTTATATGCACGCCTATTCATAACCTCAAATGAGATACAGACCCAATCTGGAGAACCAGCATTGCTCCCTGGCTCGAGCGCGCAGTAAAAAAACAAGTCTCATGTACACATTTTGAAACCTTGTGTTGAGAGTAATACAAAAGCTTATTTGGAAATTATTATTATTTTTTTGTCTTTAAAAAGCTTCTCTGATTACTACTCTAAAAACTTCTTAGTTTTACATACTTTAAGTAAAGAATAATATTCGAACAAGCGTGTGACTTCTTTAAACTTGTTCCGATATATTCGATGAAAGTTCATAAATGAAAATTTTCAATCGTTGTAAAAAGCTCAGGTTATCCTTGAGAGCAATACATGTATAACGAAGCCTCGCCAATACGATATTCTCGGCCGATTTCTCGGATGGGGCATCTTGCTGAGGTATGTCATACACATTCAACACTTCTCTAATGGGTTACGTAGAATTGCAAGTAAACAATTAAATGTAGATTGCGTCCTTTCTAGAAGATGACGGGGCTATTTTAACTGATAGCTGTAGATGATTATAAATTCTCTTTTCAAGGGACAAGTCGTGGGCTAAATTCATCAACAATATTCAAATTCATTCATGGATACATTCACACTCAAATAAAATTTAAGTAGTCGATGTCTGATAATGATTATCAAAGAAGTTAAGAGATCACTAAAAGAACTAAATAACATATTTTTTTCAAATGATTGAATGCAGTTTAAATTTTTAGGAGATACAGTACTTGTATTGGGGGGTGCTGAGGGACGCCGTGAAGAAGATTAATTAGATGAGATAAAGGTCTATCTGGCCTGTGCTGAGATGCGATGTGGGTCAGCCAAAGAGAATTCAAAGAAACAAGTACATACTTGCTGAATAAGTACATACTTGCTGAAACAAGTACATAATTTCTGAAAAAGTACATACAGTACCGCCCAAAATGTTAACATATATTGAATTATTGAACATAACTTTTTTCAAAGATAAAATTCAAAGCTCAAATTTTCACAGAAGTTTTTTGGGGTGTCTGTACCGTACCGGACATCATTTGGAGTGATTTATTAATTATCTCCAAGAAATACACCAAAATTGGTATATCTTGCATTTTTCAGTTTTTTCTCTATGATTTTTTTTGTTGATTTTTTTTTGTTTTTCGAACTTCATTCATAAAAATTTTGTTTCAAGTCAAGATTCGAACTGTTGGACATCGAAATACAAGTAAAAGAATGCAAGAAGCTGTTGTTGCTGGGGCGAAACAGGGCCGGTCACAGAGCGACCTCGCCCAGCAGTTCGGGGTAACTCAGAGCGCTATCTCCCGTATCCTCCGGCGTTTTCGAACCCAGGTAAACGAATTTTCTACAACTGAAAAACTTTGGAACACAAAAAATTGCAGGGACGAGTCATCGTGAAGACAAGTTCGGGGAGACCCCGCGTAACTTCGAGGTACATGGACCGAAGCATCCTGCGCGCATCTCGCGAAGACCCGAAACTCACTGCTAAAGACATTCAAGCTGTCATATCAACGCCCGCGACTCCTGCTCCTTCAATAACTACCATCAAACGCCGTTTGCAAGCCGCTGGACTGAATGGAAGGTGGCCTGCAAAGAAGCCTTTCATCAGCGAAAAAATCGTAAAGTTCGAGTTCAGTGGGCTAAGGATCACCTCAGTTGGACACGCCGTGAGTGGTCTCAGATTGTTTGGAGCGATGAATCCAAGTTTAATATGTTCTGCAGTGACGGTCTGAGGTGGGTAAGACGTCCAGCGGGCAAGCGTTTCCTGCCGCAATACCAGTCGCTCACAGTCAAACATGGCGGTGGTTCTGTGATGGTCTGGGGCTGTTTTTCCGCCAGCGGCATGGGTCCAATTAGACGTATTGTCGGAAATCTCGATCGTTACGTTTATGAGAACATAATGGAAAGCACTATGCGCCCTTGGGCCCTCTCCAAATTCGGCCGTGGGTTCACCTTTCAACAAGATAACGACCCGAAACATCGACCTCAGCACGTTCAGAACTGGTTTCGCCGTCGGCATGTGGATGTTTTGGACTGGCCGAGCTAGTCTCCCGATTTGAACATCATCGAACATTTATGGGAACATTTGCAACGAAAATTGACGGGAAAAACATGCAGAAATGCTGATGAAAAGTTTAAGCAGCTAGAGGAGGAATGGAAGGCGATTTCGCAGGTAACCACTGACTCTTTGATTGATTCTATGCCTCGTAGATGTCAGGCAGTCATTGACTCCAAAGGATATGCCACCAAATACTAGAATATTTGTTTTAATACTTCGAAAAAAATTGAACATCTCTATAAGCACTTTTTACTATTTCCATTTTTTTAACGAATAAACCTAATAAAAAATTTTCCAAAGTTGTTCTATTACTCGAAACATGTGAATTTGATTTGTAAAAAATATCTGAAAATTTGAGCTTCATTCGTTTTTTTTGAAAAAAGTTATGTTCAATAATTCAATATATGTTAACATTTTGGGCGGTACTGTACTTGCTGAAACAAGTACCTACTTGCTGTTTTCGAGATCTCAGTTACAAAGTTGAAAGGCAGTCACGCGTGATTAATATGACATTTGATTGTTATCTATGAATATAAATGAATGAATTTAAATGTGTGTTACAGTACGGGAGAAAGATGGCACGCCCGCCGGAAACTTCTCACGCCCGCTTTTCACTTCAACATTCTTCGGGGTTACATTCCGGTGTTCGCGGAGCAAGGAGAAGTTAGTTTTTTTGTTGTTGATAAAACTAATATTTTGATAAACATTTTGAAAATTTTTGTTTTTTTGATAAAAACTAATATAAATGATGAAAATTAAATAAGCAATTGAAAAACACTCTTATACCTCATGGCAGGGTACGCGCTCTCCTGAGTTGAGAAAGAGCTAACCTGCTAGGCTCAGTAGCTGCTATATTCTGTGTCATTGAGGATGTGTATAGCTGAAGAAATTTGAAAGACATCTAAGCACTACCAGTATTTATAACTCCTTCTCGTTTGGATGTATCGGTTCGGCATTAGAGTCGAACTAAGAACACTTCTCGTGTAAATCACAAACACTACTACTTTCCGGAAAAGAACTACCGAAAAGTTCAAAGTAATTTTTGAAAACTTGTTTTTGAAGGTCTTGTTGAATGAACTGGACGTTCACGCGGATTTGGAAGAAGTCGTGGACGTGTTTCCGTTAATCCGGAGATGTGGACTGGACATCATCGCAGGTTCTCATTCACTCTCCATACTTTATGTGTTACTTTTCTGGGGATAATCGAATCAAATTTCATTCTTTTACTGATGATGTAATTATTTTATTGAGAATTGTTGTTTTTGGAACTTAAAAAGCAGAGATATAAGAGATAGTGCAGTTTAATTAATGATTGATTTTTTTATGAAAGAAAATTGGTATTTTTTCAAGGTCTTCTTACTTTAAAAAGCTTGAGCGAGACTGAGCTTTTATTGATAAAATTTTTTTTCAAAGACTTTCTACGAAGGCAGAGAGAAATGTAATCAGAGGATATCGATAAAAACCCGGATAAACTTTGAAAGCTCATTTTTAGGCGAGTTGGGCTTCACTCGAAAAGCATTAAAATACATTTAAGACGGTGCTGGGAATTTAGTTCGGCAATTCGTGTTGTTTCGGTGTGTTGTATGGGCCTTAAAATGTGCATTATCATGTGTGCGTGTGTAGCTCAGTGGGGAGAGCATTCGCCCGGAACGCGAAAGGTCACG
Organism: Allodiplogaster pararmata; assembly: GCA_964056735.1. Classification (NCBI taxonomy): domain Eukaryota; kingdom Metazoa; phylum Nematoda; class Chromadorea; order Rhabditida; family Diplogasteridae; genus Allodiplogaster; species Allodiplogaster pararmata. Next base: position 25,016,279 of record OZ057406.1, on the reverse strand, counting down.
GGTTCGGTTCCCGTCACACCACACGATTTTTGCACAAGTTTCTGCGAAAAATCCGCTCCTCTGCTCGGTATAAAAATCCGTTGCTTGAGATCAACTCTAATTTACGAATTTAGTTTAGGGAATACTCTAATTTACAAATTTAGTTAGGCAATTCGTGTTGTTTCGGTGTCTGTGGCAAGTTTATCGTAAAATTCATCGGAATTTCTCGCCATTTCTTTGTGAATTTGGGAATCAAAATTTAATTTTATTTCATCACTTCTGGCACAATAAACAATCAAATATAAAACACAAGAGTAAGCAGATAGCGAATCTTTCCTGACGGAACTCGAACTGTTCGATTTTCGTTATGTATTATTGCTCATCACATGGCGAAATTCGAATGGTTCTAATTTCGACACGTCACGATGCTCTGCACTTGACGAGTTTTGAACTGTTCGAATTTCTTCATGTATTATTGCTCATCACTTGACGAATTTCGAATGGTTCGAGTTTCGTCACGTTACGATGCTCGCTTTCTAAATCTCACACTCTCCCCGCACTCTAGCGATTTCGCACTCTCTCGGATATTCAGCAAAATTAAGAGCAGAATTATATAGTATGATCAAAATGATCAACCCATACAGACCGGGTTTGCACGAATGCTATACTATTCTTTTTTCGCGACACATAAAACAAATTAGTATAGCGTTCGTGCAAACCCGGTCTGTTTAGGTTGCTCGTTTTGTTCATACTATATAAGTCTGTTCTTATTTTGCTGAACAGCCACACAATTGACGAAAAAAGTGTGGTGGGATAACGGGGAGAGTGTAAGATTTAGAAAGCTAAGTCGAATTTCGTCATGTGATGAGCATTGTAACATGGCGAAATTCGAACCGTTCTAAACTCGCCTTGTACTGATAATCAACCGATGGCAAAATTCGAACCGTTCTAAACTCGCCTTGTATTGATAATCAACCGATGGCGAAATTCGAACCGTTCTAAACTCGCCTTGTACTGATAATCAACCGATGGCGAAATTCGAACCGTTCTAAACTCGCCTTGTACTGGTAATCAACCGATGGCGAAATTCGAACCGTTCTAAACTCGCCTTGTACTGATAATCAACCGATGGCGAAATTCGAACCGTTCTAAACTCGCCTTGTACTGATAATCAACCGATGGCTAAATTCGAACCGTTCTAAACTCGCCTTGTACTGATAATCAACCGATGGCGAAATTCGAACCGTTCTAAACTCGCCTTGTACTGATAATCAACCGATGGCAAAATTCGAACCGTTCTAAACTCGCCTTGTACTGATAATCAAACGATGGCAAAATTCGAACCGTTCTAAACTCGCCTTGTACTGATAATCAACCGATGGTAAAATTCGAACCATTCTAAACTCGCCTTGTACTGATAATCAACCGATGGCAAAATTCGAACCGTTCTAAACTCGCCTTGTACTGATAATCAAACGATGGCAAAATTCGAACCGTTCTAAACTCGCCTTGTACTGATAATCAACCGATGGCAAAATTCGAACCGTTCTAAACTCGCCTTGTACTGATAATCAACCGATGGCAAAATTCGAACCGTTCTAAACTCGCCTTGTACTGATAATCAACCGATGGCGAAATTCGAACCGTTCTAAACTCGCCTTGTACTGATAATCAACCGATGGCAAAATTCGAACCGTTCCAAACTCGCCTTGTACTGATAATCAACCGATGGCAAAATTCGAACCGTTCTAAATTCGCCTTGTACTGATAATCAAACGATGGCAAAATTCGAACCGTTCTAAACTCGCCTTGTACTGATAATCAACCGATGGCAAAATTCGAACCGTTCTAAACTCGCCTTGTACTGATAATCAACCGATGGCAAAATTCGAACCGTTCTAAACTCGCCTTGTACTGATAATCAACCGATGGCGAAATTCGAACCGTTCTAAACTGGCCTTGTACTGATAATCAACCGATGGCAAAATTCGAACCGTTCTAAACTCGCCTTGTACTGATAATCAACCGATGGCAAAATTCGAACCGTTCTAAACTCGCCTTGTACTGATAATCAACCGATGGCAAAATTCGAACCGTTCTAAACTCGCCTTGTACTGATAATCAACCGATGGCAAAATTCGAACCGTTCTAAACTCGCCTTGTACTCATAATCAAACGATGGCAAAATTCGAACCGTTCTAAACTCGCCTTGTACTATCAAAAGATGGCAAAATTCGAACCGTTCTAAACTCGCCTTGTACTGATAACCAACCGATGGCTAAATTCGAACCGTTCTAAACTCGCCTTGTACTGATAATCAACCGATGGCGAAATTCGAACCGTTCTAAACTCGCCTTGTACTGATAATCAACCGATGGCAAAATTCGAACCCTTCTAAACTCGCCTTGTACTGATAATCAACCGATGGCGAAATTCGAACCGTTCTAAACTCGCCTTGTACTGATAATCAACCGATGGCAAAATTCGAACCGTTCTAAACTCGCCTTGTACTGATAATCAACCGATGGCAAAATTCGAACCGTTCTAAACTCGCCTTGTACTGATAATCAAACGATGGCAAAATTCGAACCGTTCTAAACTCGCCTTGTACTGATAATCAACCGATGGCAAAATTCGAACCGTTCTAAACTCGCCTTGTACTGATAATCAACCGATGGCAAAATTCGAACCGTTCTTACCTCGCCTTGTACTGATAATCAAACGATGGCAAAATTCGAACCGTTCTAAACTCGCCTTGTACTGATAATCAAACGATGGCAAAATTCGAACCGTTCTAAACTCGCCTTGTACTGATAATCAACCGATGGCTAAATTCGAACCGTTCTAAACTCGCCTTGTACTGATAATCAACCGATGGCGAAATTCGAACCGTTCTAAACTCGCCTTGTACTGATAATCAAACGATGGCAAAATTCGAACCGTTCTAAACTCGCCTTGTACTGATAATCAACCGATGGCAAAATTCGAACCGTTCTAAACTCGCCTTGTACTGATAATCAACCGATGGCGAAATTCGAACCGTTCTGAACTCGCCTTGTACTGATAATCAACCGATGGCAAAATTCGAACCGTTCTAAACTCGCCTTGTACTGATAATCAACCGATGGCAAAATTCGAACCGTTCTAAACTCGCCTTGTACTGATAATCAACCGATGGCAAAATTCGAACCGTTCTAAATTCGCCTTGTACTGATAATCAGACGATATTTTATATATTTTATCGACATTTTGCAATGCAAAGTTATGGTGAGAGACATTGTAAATAATATTCAAGTGTTGCGAGAAGTAAGGCAAATATCTAAAGTAAGGCAAATATCTAAAAGTAAGGCAAATATCTAAAGTAAGGCAAATATCTAAAGTAAGGCAAATATCTAAAAGTAAGGCAAATATCTAAAGTAAGGCAAATATCTAAAAGTAAGGCAAGTATCTAAAAGTAAGGCAAATATCTAAATGCTACTAGTTATTCTCCAGGTCACATATCACATTCTCGTTACGGAGACGATTTATGAACTGCTCTACTGTTCTTGAATTCAGTATTTCACTCGGGATTACGTAAAACATTCTTGAAACACGTAAACCGAAACAATTGAATCTAGACGTCGAAGAAGTAAATTCAATAGCAATACCATTCATATTAGTGCGGGTAGAGGAGGTGCTCTTGAAAATGCGTGATTTTTCAATAATAGACTTGTCATTGAAGATCTTCCAACCCATTTTAAGGTCGGCAATCACCCTTCTTTCGGCTAAAGTACTACTTAGGCCGATTAGATTCAGACGATCTCTGTAACATGGAAGGCTGAGAGGATAATCAGGCTGTGGGAAACATCGATAAAAGAGTATTCTAGAGAAAGATCTCAAAACCTTTTCTAGGAGATCAGAATCCTTCCGGTATATTGGATTCCATAGACAAGAGGCAAATTCTAGATGAGGTAGAACATATGTATTGAAACACTTAACAAGTACTTGGGAATCATTGATGCTTATAGAGCGGAGCATAGCATACATCGCTTTAGTAGCCTTCATAGTTCGTTCAAGAATCGCGTCATGTCTGCGAAGAGATGGTACTAGTTGGACTCCAAGGTCTCTCACTTGAGTAGATACTTTTAAAACACAGTTATTTAGGTGATAATTGAAAGGAGGAGAAGTTTTGCCTAAGCGTAGATGATAGGTCTTGTTCGAAGATAAAGAAAGATGGTTGGCTAAGCACCAATTATACACATTATCTAGACAATTCTGCATTTCGATAGTTCTTTCAGTTATATTGTGAGCACTGTGAGATACATATAACTTAATGTCATCAGCGTATGCTTGATAGCGTATATTCGGATAAGGGCTAAGCACATAATTCAATTCGCTAATGTATAGAGAAAACAGAAGTGGTCCTAATACGGAACCCTGTGGCACGCCAGATGTCACAGGTTGAGGAGCAGATATAGTCTTGCCCATTCGTACAGAAAAAATTCGACCGTCAAGAACAGATTCTAGCCAAGACATCAAAGATAGGACAAACCGAAACGTGCAAGTTTTGTCAATAACTTAGGTATACTTATCGTATCGAAAGCTTTGGTGAAGTCTAGATAAATCACATCGATAGATAAGCCTATACTGATATCTTGTGTCCAGTCGTCTTCACAGACTAAAAGATTAGTAACAACAGAAGCACGGGAGCGAAAACCATGTTGATTTTGAGGTAACAATTCGAATTTCGCTAAATGTTCATCGATGATAGCTCTTATCAAACGTTCCATGACTTTAGAAGCAGGGGAGAGAATGGATATTGGTCTATACGAGGACGGTAGGGAAGAGTCTTTCGCTGACTTAGGGATAGCAGTAATCAGAGAATGTTTCCATACGGAAGGTGTCTTACCAAGCAATAAAGAGAAATTGAAAATGTGAGTGAGCGGAAGAGCGAGTGATTTCCCACACTTTTTGAAAACTATTTGAGGAATTCCATCCGCAACGACGCTACCAGTAGGTTTGAGCTTGGAGAGAACTCGGTAAACATTACATGGCAAGAACAAATGATCATCTGGTTGGGGAGGAATAGAATCACCGTAGATTGGAGGAGGAAAGCCATCGTCTTTAGTGAAAGAAGATGCAAACTCGGAAGCTAATAAATCACATTTCGAGAGAGAATCAACAACAGTACAACCAGTAGCAGTTTTCAAACAGCGTGGGGGAGCTGATTTAGGTTTGGTGAGGGAAGCAATATGGCGATAGAGGTCAGCTGCTCTCTTCAGTTTTTTCCTCTCACAACACTTATTCCATTTCTTAACTTGTTTGAGAAGGTCTGAACTAGCTTTCATATAAATAGTGCGAATGAAGGGTATTGTAATATCAAGAAAAAGTGAATTTCTGTATTTGATGAGTCTATGTATATAGGAAGGATAAGAGGCAAATGAAGAACGAGGGAGTCGTCTCGGAACATGTAATTCTATCGCATCATGCACTATTTTACAGAAACGATTATACAAATCATCAATATCATGAAAATAGTCAAAACGATTCTCCCATTCTATACTTGAAAAATATTCATTCAGTGCTTCAAAATCAGCTCTAGCGAAATCAAGAATAACATCGCTTTCAGGAAGTGCAAAGGAAAATTGCAAGGTGAACTGAATTCCGGAATGATCACACGAATGAAACGGTGGAATGATGCAAGGGCTAGATACAATATTCTTCTCAGTTGTCAAAAGCCAGTCTATACATTTGGTATGGCGAGTCGGATCATTAAGCATAAGATTATAGCCAGCAGTATCTACGAAAGACCGTAAAATCGTATCAGAAACAGTTGACGGATTAGATAAAAAGTCGCTGTTGAAGTCTCCTACTACGATAGCTGGGAAGTTACAAGATGCTGTTAAGTCTACTAACAAATCGCATAATGTAGTAGTTAGTTCAGCATTGTAATTTGGAGGACGGTAGCAAACTATTAAACGACAGAATGAGTTTGCTAAGAACAAATCAACCGCAACAACTTCACATGTATCACAAAATGATTGTCTAGCGAAAGTTAAATGATCCCGCATTATGAGAGCCACACCTCCTCCTCTAGAGTCTCTATCATTTCTAATAACATTGTAAGGAAGAAGACCGGTAATTTCTGAATCAGCTACTCTAGAGTTCATCATAAACGATGGCAAAATTCGAACCGTTCTAAACTCGCCTTGTACTGATAATCAACCGATGGCAAAATTCGAACCGTTCTAAACTCGCCTTGTACTGATAATCAACCGATGGCGAAATTCGAATCGTTCTAAACTCGCCTTGTACTGATAATCAACCGATGGCAAAATTCGAACCGTTCTAAACTCGCCTTGTACTGATAATCAACCGATGGCAAAATTCGAACCGTTCTAAACTCGCCTTGTACTGATAATCAAACGATGGCAAAATTCGAACCGTTCTAAACTCGCCTTGTACTGATAATCAACCGATGGCCAAATTCGAACCGTTCTAAACTCGCCTTGTACTGATAATCAACCGATGGCGAAATTCGAACCGTTCTAAACTCGCCTTGTACTGATAATCAACCGATGGCAAAATTCGAACCGTTCTAAACTCACCTTGTACTGATAATCAACCGATGGCAAAATTCGAACCGTTCTAAACTCGCCTTGTACTGATAATCAACCGATGGCAAAATTCGAACCGTTCTAAACTCGCCTTGTACTGATAATCAACCGATGGCAAAACTCGAACCGTTCTAAACTCGCCTTGTACTGATAATCAAACGATCGCAAAATTCGAACCGTTCTAAACTCGCCTTGTACTGATAATCAACCGATGGCTAAATTCGAACCGTTCTAAACTCGCCTTGTACTGATAATCAAACGATGGCAAAATTCGAACCGTTCTAAACTCGCCTTGTACTGATAATCAAACGATGGCTAAATTCGAACCGTTCTAAACTCGCCTTGTACTGATAATCAACCGATGGCAAAATTCGAACCGTTCTAAACTCGCCTTGTACTGATAATCAACCGATGGCTAAATTCGAACCGTTCTAAACTCGCCTTGTACTGATAATCAACCGATGGCAAAATTCGAACCGTTCTAAACTCGCCTTGTACTGATAATCAACCGATGGCGAAATTCGAACCGTTCTAAACTCGCCTTGTACTGATAATCAACCGATGGCAAAATTCGAACCGTTCTAAACTCGCCTTGTACTGATAATCAACCGATGGCAAAATTCGAACCGTTCTAAACTCGCCTTGTACTGATAATCAAACGATGGCAAAATTCGAACCGTTCTAAACTCGCCTTGTACTGATAATCAACCGATGTCCAAATTCGAACCGTTCTAAACTCGCCTTGTACTGATAATCAACCGATGGCGAAATTCGAACCGTTCTAAACTCGCCTTGTACTGATAATCAACCGATGGCAAAATTCGAACCGTTCTAAACTCGCCTTGTACTGATAATCAACCGATGGCAAAATTCGAACCGTTCTAAACTCGCCTTGTACTGATAATCAAACGATGGCAAAATTCGAACCGTTCTAAACTCGCCTTGTACTGATAATCAACCGATGGCAAAATTCGAACCGTTCTAAACTCGCCTTGTACTGATAATCAACCGATGGCGAAATTCGAACCGTTCTAAACTCGCCTTGTACTGATAATCAACCGATGGCAAAATTCGAACCGTTCTAAACTCGCCTTGTACTGATAATCAACCGATGGCAAAATTCGAACCGTTCTAAACTCGCCTTGTACTGATAATCAAACGATGGCAAAATTCGAACCGTTCTAAACTCGCCTTGTACTGATAATCAACCGATGGCAAAATTCGAACCGTTCTAAACTCGCCTTGTACTGATAATCAACCGATGGCAAAATTCGAACCGTTCTAAACTCGCCTTGTACTGATAATCAACCGATGGCAAAATTCGAACCGTTCTAAACTCGCCTTGTACTGATAATCAACCGATGGCAAAATTCGAACCGTTCTAAACTCGCCTTGTACTGATAATCAAACGATCGCAAAATTCGAACCATTCTAAACTCGCCTTGTACTGATAATCAACCGATGGCTAAATTCGAACCGTTCTAAACTCGCCTTGTACTGATAATCAAACGATGGCAAAATTCGAACCGTTCTAAACTCGCCTTGTACTGATAATCAACCGATGGCAAAATTCGAACCGTTCTAAACTCGCCTTGTACTGATAATCAACCGATGGCAAAATTCGAACCGTTCTAAACTCGCCTTGTACTGATAATCAAACGATGGCAAAATTCGAACCGTTCTAAACTCGCCTTGTACTGATAATCAACCGATGGCAAAATTCGAACCGTTCTAAACTCGCCTTGTACTGATAATCAACCGATGGCGAAATTCGAACCGTTCTAAACTCGCCTTGTACTGATAATCAACCGATGACAAAATTCGAACCGTTCTAAACTCGCCTTGTACTGATAATCAACCGATGGCAAAATTCGAACCGTTCTAAACTCGCCTTGTACTGATAATCAAACGATGGCAAAATTCGAACCGTTCTAAACTCGCCTTGTACTGATAATCAACCGATGGCAAAATTCGAACCGTTCTAAACTCGCCTTGTACTGATAATCAACCGATGGCAAAATTCGAACCGTTCTAAACTCGCCTTGTACTGATAATCAACCGATGGCAAAATTCGAACCGTTCTAAACTCGCCTTGTACTGATAATCAACCGATGGCAAAATTCGAACCGTTCTAAACTCGCCTTGTACTGATAATCAAACGATCGCAAAATTCGAACCATTCTAAACTCGCCTTGTACTGATAATCAACCGATGGCTAAATTCGAACCGTTCTAAACTCGCCTTGTACTGATAATCAAACGATGGCAAAATTCGAACCGTTCTAAACTCGCCTTGTACTGATAATCAAACGATGGCTAAATTCGAACCGTTCTAAACTCGCCTTGTACTGATAATCAAACGATGGCAAAATTCGAACCGTTCTAAACTCGCCTTGTACTGATAATCAACCGATAGCTAAATTCGAACCGTTCTAAACTCGCCTTGTACTGATAATCAAACGATGGCAAAATTCGAACCGTTCTAAACTCGCCTTGTACTGATAATCAAACGATGGCTAAATTCGAACCGTTCTAAACTCGCCTTGTACTGATAATCAAACGATGGTAAAATTCGAACCGTTCTAAACTCGCCTTGTACTGATAATCAACCGATGGCAAAATTCGAACCGTTCTAAACTCGCCTTGTACTGATAATCAACCGATGGCAAAATTCGAACCGTTCTAAACTCGCCTTGTACTGATAATCAAACGATGGCAAAATTCGAACCGTTCTAAACTCGCCTTGTACTGATAATCAACCGATGGCAAAATTCGAACCGTTCTAAATTCGCCTTGTACTGATAATCAACCGATGGCAAAATTCGAACCGTTCTAAATTCGCCTTGTACTGATAATCAAACGATGGCAAAATTCGAACCGTTCTAAATTTGCCAGTGACTCTAACTCTTATGTCTTTGACACTCAGTGCTTTTGTTTCTTATTTATCTTGTCAAAGCAAAAATCTGTATATTAAATATGACACGTGCTTCTTTTTCAAATACTCTGTGCAATTTACGGATAAACTAGTTTTTTTACCGCCATGTTTCAAAACTCGCCACAAACACCGAAACAACACGAATTGCCGAACTAAATTCACAGCACCGTCTTATATCCTTAAAAACTTTCTGACGCATTCTAATTGTCATATATTTGCTTTGAACTCAATAAGGTTAACTAATTCATGGCGATTATTTTAACTCTATCAAAACATTTGCCTATTTGCCGTTTAAATCGATTTCAATCATTCTTTCCTTATAGGATAATTAGAGAGTGGAATGATCTTCCTGTTTGTTTTTTTTAGCTTATCACTTCCCAAGGCCAGGAAGTTCTTAAATGAATTGAATTTTTGATTTTTTTCTCGTCAGTTGTTTAATTATTAGTAGCCAAGTTGCTACTTCTTATTTTGCCATTGTAAATTATATTTGTTTTCGATTTTTACTGTGCAATCAATTATATAATCATGTAACGATGACAATAAAATTATTATTATTATTATTATTTATATCAACTTATTCAAAGCTTCACCGATATTATAGTTATCTTTAAGAAACCGCGATGGGAATTCGTCTCGGAACTCAAATTCATGAGAACTCGGATTACATTAACGCCGTTACTCGAATACAGCAGATAATTTGGGACTTCCAAAGGTTTTCCCTTCACTTTTAATATTGAATAAATTACTGAGTACCAGACCCTGGGCAAAAGAAGTCTTCAAATAGTAGAGCATTGCAGTAAAACAATGAAACTGGCTGGCTTACGCTGTTTATTTATGTCAGCTTCTAGGAAATTTTATACTGATTCAACGCACTAGAAAAGTATTTAGGTTTTTATTTGATGTAATTCCATGTTAAATAGGGCTCAAGAACTGATTTTCTCATTGACCACAATTTTTTTTTATTGTTTGAGAAATTCGAATCTCATTATATAATATAAACTTCGTTTGCTGTAGTTTCTCACCTACGACGAACGAGATTTGAAGAGGTTTTTGAACTGCCTGTGTCTAATTTGATATCAATCTAAGTTTTGCACTTGATTTTTTTTGTAGAACGTTCCTTTTTGCATGAAATTAAAGAACCAATTTACGAGTGAACCATTTATCTTTCTTTTCTCGGTTCTCTTGGTTATGAATAAGCCCTATTTGGTGGCTTTCCAGGTTTCCTTGGTTATGGATAAGCCCTATTTTGTGGCTTTTCAGGTTTCCTTGGTTATGGATAAGCCCCATTTGGTGGCTTTCTAGGTTTCCTTGGTTATGGATAACCCCTATTTGGTGCCTTTCCAGGTTCCCTTGGTTATGGATAAGCCCTATTTGGTGGCTTTCCGGGTACAAGAAGGAGTTTGACAGACATTGCCAGTTCACCCAGCAGTTCACACGAAAGGTTTATTTGAGCCAATAATTCTGATTCTATTTTTTTGAAGCTTTTCGTTAACCTTATACATTGTGTAGCGATCGAAAGCATCACTGTATACTTGATGCTCGAATGTCTTTCAGTGAGAAATTTCTTTTTATTGATAACAAAAAACCCTTTTTTTGGTTTAAAGAGTAGTTGCCGAAAAGTGCATGTGGAACTCAAATATGGCGTTTTCTCCACATAAAGACGCAATTCCAAGCATGAAAATACAGGTTATCGCTTCTCGCAAGGAAATTCTCGAGGAAGAGGGTCTTCTTGGGAAAAAAGACAGGATAACTCTGGAAGAGGTATTCGATTGCAGTTTATTGATTCATTTTGTTTCATATATTTTTATCATACTTACTTTGAAATCATATTTTAATTCAACAACTTTCTTTTTACACACAAGCGCATGATTTTAAACTTTTAAAAAATTTACATTCACTCATTTAAAAGTACCTAGATATGTTGAATTTTCACGACTATTGAACGAAAATGTTTTTGTATTTTTTTGTAATCAAGCACCTCTATAGCTTAAAACTTTGAAGGTTCAAAAGCAGAAACTTCCTTTGCTCGACCTACTTCTGATGATGAGAGAGGCCGACGCTCTCGAAGATGAAGATATCAGGATGGAAGTCGACACTTTCATGTTCGAAGGTTTCTTCACCTCTCTAGTACTCTCGCTTCCTCTCTTTCTATCTCTCATTTCATCTTTCTGACTTTATGTATGTCTCTGTTCTTCCATCTCTGTATGTATACTTCTCTCTTTTCCCTCGTATTTCTCTCTTTCTCTTTTTTTTCTACCTCCATCTTTCTCCTTGACACTTACTCTTTCCCATTCTCTCTCTTTCGCTAACTCTCTATTCTTAGTCCTTCTCTTTATCTTTCACTTTTTCCTCTCAATAATTATCTCTCCCACTCTCTGTTCCTCTCTCTCTTCTTTTCCTTTTCTCTATTTATATTCCTCTCTCTATCTCTCTCTTTCCATTGTAACATCGACAAAAAGGATAAATACTATATATACTCTTTTGCTAGATTCTTTCTCATACTCACTATATGAACAGGCTCGGACACGAATTCGGTGAATATGGGTTTTACACTTTGGTTCATTGGTCAGAACGAAGAAGTCCAGGCGAAGTTGCATCAAGAACTGGACTCAGTTTTTGGTTTGTTTTTCAACAAAATTACGTCTTTCGTTTACAGTTTATTGTCAGCACCTTTCTTATTTAGTGACTCATACGTTTGTTTTGGACTCTTCCAAATTATAGTTTTCTGTTGTAATTATTTACTTTCTTTCAGAACTTTTACGTTTCATGTTTTTAAAAAAAAAGTAAACTTGCTGTTATTCTCTTTTCCAAAAACCAAAGCGTTTTGCACTTCAAAAAACATTATAAAATAGCAACTCATAAATAGTTCAATGAAATACGATCCAAAACTTTATTCAAGGAGATTCAACTTGTCAACCAACAGAGGAAAACATTCGAAACCTTCCCTATCTGGAAAGATGCATCAAGGTAGTTTGGGCATATGATTAAATTGCTTCATACATAGATCATACTTCATACTTCATACATAGAATTGCTTCATACATAGATGTAGATCAAAGCTGTTTTCTTGACCGGAACTAATTTAAACCTCGTTCAACCAGGCATCACTGCTTTCGAAACTCGTTTAACCAGGCATCACTGCTTTCGAAACTCGTTTAACCAGGCATCACTGCTTTCGAAACTCGTTAAAGAAATGTGTTAATTACGTATAACCAGGTTTTCCTGTGCTCTTATTGAGACCTAAACTATTTATATCATTTTCTTCCAGCACATTCAGCAAAACTTAGTTGAATAACTTTTCTTAATTTTTCATAAAAGTGGTTAATGGATGTGTAAAATGGTTCTTATACTTTGTAAATCACATTACAACTTGGATGCGAAATAAACCTTGAATAACAGCAAATGATATTAAAGGATTTTGTATAATTTTACACAGTGTCCGTGAAATTCTGAAGTTGACGGGAAAATTAATCGTAAAAGTTTCATCTCTGAAACTTAACTGTCCAACTGTACACATAACTGTTTTTCATGACTTGAAATTTTTTCCAAGTATTGTGACTACAACATAAACGAAAGTTGTTCCAGTTTTTAAATTGTGTTTTTCTCTCGTTTTTTCTCTTCAGGAATCTCTGCGGATGTTGCCTCCAGTTCCGGTCATTGCGAGAACTTTGAGTCATGACTTAGAAATCAGTTAGCTTTTTTTAAATATCCAAATTTTTCTCCCTTTTTTTCAAAATTAATTTTTTGGCAAAAATCTCTTAATAAGTCTGAATCAATTTTATTGTTCGAACGTTTGATTATAAGTATGAGATCCCTAGAAAGTTGAATTCAGCGTTTAATGGTACCAAGAGAACCTAATTCAGCTGGAATCACGCTAGGTGAAGTCGAAATGGGTATATGTTGATTTTCTTTAATGGTACCAAGAGAACCTAATTCAGCTGGAATCACGCTAGGTGAAGTCGAAATGGGTATATGTTGATTTTCTTTAATGGTACCAAGAGAACCTAATTCAGCTGGAATCACGCTAGGTGAAGTCGAAATGGGTATATGTTGATTTTCTCGATGCCGATAGATTCAATTTTAAATACCGAGTAGATGAATGTGACTCAACATGGGCGAAAAAAACAACAAAAATGAATTTGCTTTATAAATATGTGAGACCGAGATTACAAGACCAGGGCTCGTTTGGACGTACATATTCATGTATCAAAATTGAAAACAAAACTGCGTGTGCACTCCGTTTTGAAAGCAAACTGTTTTTTGCTTTTATTGCAGTTAACTGTTTTTTATTCTTGAATTGGTGGTGAAAACGTTTTTTTCCTCAGAAAATCTTAACTGTGTGTATGTACATACGGTTCTAGGAAAATATCATAGAAAAAAGTAGAACAGAATAACAATACTTCATCGGTTGATGTAGGAGTAACGTTTTTTGGTTTTTGATAAAAGAGAGACGGTCGGGTTCGATCTGGTCCCGTTGACTAGTTTTGTCCGTGTGACAGCTTGATCATTTTTTATTTTATTAATGAAGAGGATGATTTGAGGTGGCCGAGTACTTCCAAAGGGGCTCACAATACTCGTCTCCCCTCTCGCAGCACATCGAGATCCTAGTGTCAGATCTTTTATTTGACCTTGTCTTTAAAAGTTCTCAAACTTCGTAGTGAATGGGGAAAAAGGTTGTTGGCTCATAACTAAAACCCTTTTCTTAGCTTTTCGAAATATTTTTGTCTGTCTTAGCAACGAATAACTCGAATCCGCGACAGTCATCCACTGTGAGTATATATTTAGATTTTTATGAATAAATGAATGAATTAATAAATGAATGAATGAATGAATTCAATCACTTGCTTTTCTGAACGATCTTGGACATTTCAGCAATGGGAGAGACCCGAAGAGTACTGGCCAGACCATTTTCTACCCGAGAAGCAAGCCAACCGCGACCCCTACGCCTTCATTCCGTTCTCGGCTGGTCCTAGGAACTGCATTGGTACGCGGAGAAAGGGACTTTTTGATTTTAATCTGTAATAAGTCTGAAGTAGGGTATCACGGCAGTTCGCACTACGACATCTCGCATAATGACAATTCGTACCCTTAATTTCACAATCAAAATTTTTATATGTATTTTCGATTGGATTTTGTGCTTAGGCTGAAATAAAGATCCCGCTAACGAGGCCTTACGTAATAGAACGAGACTGTTTACAAATACCAGCGACATAATTATAGCTTTAGTGAAAAAATACTGCGGAATCCGGGTGCGAGTTGCCGCGGTGCAAAATGTCGTGATGCGAAAAGTCATGGAACCCTGAAGTAGAGTAATCTTCATGTTATTAGTCTTCCTTCTACCTGATTTTATCTTTTGTCTCATTTTCTTTCTTTTTCTTCCTCTCTCTTCATCTTTCTCTCTCGCTCTCTCTCTCTCTCTCTCTCTTCATTTCTCTCTCCCCCATCTTCACTGCTGCTTTCTCTTTTGCTCTTTTTGATATTTGCAAGGCGAGAAAGATTGATTACGTACTTAAAAAACAAGGATTAAAAATCAAAGCATTTTCTTAAAACCTCTCAACATGTGTGTGAGGTGGAGGACTCTGTTACCCTTTTCAAATGTGTTATGTGGGAGGTCACATAGATAAAATGGTTCATAGAGTCCTCAACCTCAAACAAACCAGTATTACAGGTCAAAAGTTCGCAATGATGGAAGCCAAGTGTATTCTGGCGCAGTTGTTCCGACGTTTCCGCGTGGAAACCATAGAGAAGTGGCCTGGGAATCGGCCCCTGCCAGAGATCATCTTGAAGCCTTCCAACGGATTCAAAGTCAAGCTCTATCGAAGATGATGCCATGCAACTGAGCGTTCCCATGTCATTTTTCCCGTGCTGGCTAAAGTATGATAAACTGTGCATATGGTCTGTGCTTGAGGTGTGTTGTTCACCAGTGTATAAAACTAATTTATCAAAGTGGCCGTATAATATTGGTGGTACGTACAGCCAAGTTTTTTTTCTCAAACTCTCTCTATCAAAAAACTCTCTGGATACGATTATTGACCCACTCACTGCTGAGTTATGTATAGGTAAGCTATATGATATTGAGTTCATGTTCAGAGTCGAATATCAGGCCTGTTCCAGAACAGTATTACGGGTCGCTGTTGTTCGAAGTAGTATTATGCTATAAGCATTATGCTGTTGGTTGTACAGTATACAGGTTGCAATACAGTAAGATATTATTTTCTTGTACAGTATCCAGGTTTCAATACTGTAAGATATCATTTTCATATGCATTGACATCTGTGTATGAGTATCCGGTACCGAAATTCTCATATAATTAATTTATATAGTTCGATTAAATGGTCCATTAGTGTCTTACCTTTGGTTAGACCAATTATTGAAAGAAGGTCTTTGAAAGTCACTTACTTTCATTTGAAAATTCAAGTTAATACACAAGAATAATGATGAAAACGAGGCCGTACGGCTTAGTCTAACGAGACCGTATCAAAAAATTAACATAATAGTTCGTCAAACACTCTTTCTCTCACACAGAAAAAAATTGATCACCAATAAGGTTCCACGCATATTGATCACATTTTGAACATTTTTGGTTGCGCTGAGAGCGGAGGAACTGAACATTATATATTTATCAGTATGTTTCACCTAAGCCGTGTTTTATTTTCTCAGTTTGACTGCTATGGTTGAGGTTGAGTATGTTACTTCACATATGTTTTAATTTCAACAAAGAAGATTTTGTTTATTGCATTCTTTCTTTTGTTGCATTCTTCATTCCGTTTTTTTTTTTTTTTCAATCGCCCCCTTCTCTTCTCATTTTGCCTCATTCCTTCAGAGAAGACAATAAATAAGTAAAATTCTAAATACTAGTAAAAACTCGGAAAGTTGAAGAAATATCTTTTAGCATGAAAGAGCTTGAAATATGTACTTTGTAGTTGAATTGTGATTTTCATTAGCGCATTTCCAGTAAGATTGGAACACTACTGAAATACAAAAATCACATGCAAGATTTCTTACAGCAGCTAAAAAAACATTTCTTCGTGAAAACTGAATGAGAAATGGAAAACCTTTTTCTCAGCCACACATGAAAAATTCAATTGTGATATGAAGTGAAAAACTTCTATCACTATGATATTCTGTGAAAGAAATAGTCTACTAACTTAGAAATTTTTTGTTGTTGAAAAGTTTGATTCAAGATTTACACGCACAAGGTCCAAACGGATCCATGACACTTTGTTACACGACAGTTTGTTATACGACACTTTGTCACAGGGGCTTTTGTTTTAGTGTGTTTTAACTACTGTATTTTTTGACAAATTTTTTTTGACAAAGTGAGAAGTTTTTTATGTGATCTCTTTCTCAAGCCGTACGGCCTCGTCAGCATACATTTTAACTGAGCTTAAGCGAAAAAATCTGTGTAGGGCGTTTGAAAAACTGTCGTGTAACAAAGTGTTTTGTAAAAAACTGTCGCGATACCGGTTCAAACCCAGACAAATAATGCAAATAAATAATGCACGTCGAAGCCGTTCAGCGATTTTGCAGAAGAAGGTTTCGAAAATTTCTCTGCCTATGAATGTAAACGCAAAGTTCTGTCATGACTCATGAGCTCGAATGACCAGCTAGAAAAGTCTCGAATGACCAGCTAGAAAAGTCTCGAATGACCAGCTAGAAAAGTCTCGAATGACCAGCTAGAAAAGTCTATGGACAAAGTTTTGATAAGACTCTGTTTTTACGCACATTTCGTAACTTTTTAGTGTTCAGAATTCGTAAAGTACACAACTTTGTAAAGATTTGTTTCCATTACTCTTTCCACAAGTTTTCAATATCCTATTAGACTAGTTTCAGTTTTCAAATTTTCTTCGTATTCTTGTACAACACTCTCATGTTCATCTTCTGTTTTCCAGTTCAAGCGCTTTCTTCTACCAGTTCAGCCGATTTCGATTCTTTAAAGCGTATGTTTTCAACATAAAACATTAGGTTATAATATTAATTTATTTCACTTTTTTTTCATTTATGCACATCAGGATGTCAGGGTTTGAACTACTTTCCAGTCTGGAGTCCTCGTGTACAGTCGAAACGCAATCCAGTAAAAATATATCAGGTTAAAATTGACAATTTTACTTTTTCACCACCCGCGGGTCTCTGTTCAAAAAACGCGGGCTGTACCCTTTTCTTGCACATTAGAAAACCCCATATTGTCCAAACTTAGGAGTCGAACCTGGGTTTTTTGCACAATAGTCGAACACGCTACCATTATGCCACGCCCGGACCGACTTGAAATTTTTTTTTTTCAAGGTTGATTTTTTGAGAAAATTATGATTTCTTCAGCTGGGCCCGGCACTGGGAGGATAAGCTGAGTTACGAGAACTTGGAGAACGACCTTCCAGAGTACACCAACCGAGGAGGAAACCTGCAGGCTAATCTCAAAGTATTTTTGACATTGGTTACCGTAGTTTCGGGCCATGATATGCTTATTGTGGCGATGGTATCAAATTGTGGTCCCGCTCATTTTTTTTTTTCAATCGATTAAAGTGTTAATTGGCTTCTTATGACCTACTGAGCAATAAAAATTTTTTTCAAAAATTTTTTTCTTAGGAAGAGATTTTATTCATGAAAACTCCCTTCCCCCTTTCTCCTTGGGGCCCCCCTTCCCCCTTTAGGGCCCCCTTCTCCCTTCCCTCTCCCTTCTAGGGTCCCTACCCCCCCTGCTTAGGTAGGGCCCTCTTCCTCCCCCCTTCCCCCTTAAGGGCCCTCCTCCCTTTCCTGCTTAGGTAAACCCCCCTCCCCCTCCCCCCTTTCCTTTCCCCAAAATGTATGCCAAAAGTTTTTGAAACAATTTTTTTTGTAAAAATAACGAAGAAAAAAATTTTTTGTGAAAAAAAATTTTTTCCGCACGTTTTTTTATTGCTCAGTAGGTCATAAGAAGCCAATTAACACTTTATTCGATAAAAAAAACGAAAAATGAGCGGGACCACAATTTGATACCATCTCCCTTATTGTATCCAGACATTTTACTTGACGTCATTTCGCACCATGACAACTCAAATCCTAAATTTCACAATCGAAATATTACCATGTATTTTTTTTAATGGAATTCGTGGAGGCCGAACGGCTTATTACGAGATCTTATACTTTATTACGAGATCTTATACCAGCTACATAAATAGAGCTTTGAAAAAAATATTGCGAAATCCGGGTGCGAGTTGTTGCGATGCACTCTGGTTAAGAGGATTGCAGCATCAAAGGCAGTTGGAGAAGTTTCTGATTTCTCGGGAAGTTCAAGGTCTGACCGACGCCTACAACGAGCATCTCTATTGAAGGACTCAGTCCTCCGGAACACGTCCAATGGCAGATGGAGACCTACAAGACCAGGAAGTTCACTGAAAAGAAAGAGAAGGTATCACTCTTTCCACTCCACTCTATATTTTTGTCTCTCTAATTATCGCATCTCTTTTTTTCTCACTATCTCTCTCTCTCTCTCTCTCTTGTAGCTCACCAAGACTTGTAAAGTTTTTTCAATGATCGCTTATCTAAGCAAGGGATCTGCAATCATAAGCAAGTGAGAGGTTAATAATGACAGATGATCGGCCTGCTCAGTAAAAGTTTCTTCACGAGTATTCCTTATGCAAAGGCTGTTTTTTTTTTGTTTCTCCGTGAGGTAGTCTTTTCAAAGTCTAATTACAATCTGAAACGCGGGATTTCAGAAACTTATCATTTTCAATACATATAAAAAGTTAATCAATTTGAGTAAATCTCTTTTCCTTAAAAAAAAAAAGAAATTTCCTGAATCTCTTCAAGAAAAAAAATTGATTCACAGACCTTGCTCATTCCAGTCGAAAGTGCTCTTTCTAATCAATGACATGAATATTTAAAACTAAAGTAGAAATGATAATAAGTTTCCTCACACTAACCTTTGCCTCGCAGCAGAGTATTAGTTGTCCTGAAATGAGATACAGACCTTCAGAAACAGTTGATTGCTCCCTTAGTCACGGCTGGTGTGTATAGCGGCAAGGGTTTTGAGATACAAGCACGACCAAGATCTCCATGTCTGCTTGGTTTTCGTGAATGTGTTTTTTCGTGAATTTTACCCATCATCTCCGAAATCAGGAATGCCGCCGTTGCCGAGTATCGCCCGATCCACCTCTTAACATCCGCCTAATCGATGACCCAACCCATCATCCCCGAAAGCAGTAATGCCGCCGTTGCCGAGTATCGCCCGATCCACCCCTTTACATACGCCCAATCGAAGATCCAACCCATCATCCCCGGAAGTACTAATGCCGCCGTTACCGAGTATCGCCCGATCCACCCCTTTGCATACGCCTACTCGAAGACCCAACCCATCATCCCCGAAAGCAGTAATGCCGCCGTTGCCGAGTATCGCCCGATCCACCCCTTTCCATACGCCTACTCGAAGACCCAACCCATCATCCCCGAAAGCAGTAATGCCGCCGTTGCCGAGTGTCGCCCGATCCACCCCTTTCCATACGCCTAATCGAAGACCAAACCCATCATCCCCGAAAGCAGGAATGCCGCCGTTACCGAGTATCGCCCGATCCACCCCTTTACATACGCCCAATCGAAGATCCAACCCATCATCCCCGGAAGTAGTAATGCCGCCGTTGCCGAGTAGCGCCCGATCAAACCCTTCACATCCCCCTAATCGAAGACCCAACTCATCATCCCCGGAAGCAGGAATACCACCGTTGCCGAGTAGCGCTGTATCTTCTACGCCGTTCACGTCTAGGTCTCTTCTCATCATTCTAGAGTCCCCCGCTCGACGAGCTGTAGTTTTCTCGAATTTTTTACTTTTTCATTAAATGTGACCCATTGTGAGCTATGAATGTGAGTGTAGCGAATCAGTGAAGAAGCTTTGTTTATTCAATTCAATAAAAAAATAGTGCACTTGGATTACAAGCTGTGGGGCTCGTATCAAGAGCTTCGCCTCCCGTTTCTTTAATCGATACTTTAATATATAATTATGTAATCATTAAATAATACTGAGAAAAGACGAGAGAGGAATGCATGTTAACATATACAATAAAATCGGATACCGTCTCCTGAAATGCATGCACGACCTACCAATAAAGTATGAAACAATGAATTGATTGTCTAACCCTTATTATGGAAAGAATAAATTGTAGCAAGTCATACTTAATAGTTCAAATAAAATCAATGTCTCTATTCTTCTTTTCTCTCTTTCTCTCTTTTTCTTCTTTTCTATCTGTCTCTCTTTCTCGTCTTAAATTGGTAAGAGAAAGCGAATTCATAAGTGAACTACAACATTCGCTGTGGAATGCTTCAAAATAATAACACGTGTAGCGAAAAACTAACATTAATATTTTGGCCTTTTCCTGAGTCAATGATTGGAATGGGACGTGCATGAGAAGGGAGGAATGGTCTTTCTAGACATCAATGAATTAACGGGCCGTCAGAATCATATTAAAACTAACAGTTGATTGAGAAGAGAGCAGCGGGTGATATGAAAACTGAATCCTCATGAATTCACAAAATACAAAAACACCGTCATGTTGAATTGCATTAAAAACAGGAGTATACGCTTACCAGCGTTACAACTGGTGAACAAGCCATTCGATTGTCGGGGATCACCAGCATTGCATTGTTCTTATCACTAATCACAATACTGAATATACCAATACTGACTTAATTATATCGTATTGATTATCGTTTTAGATCAATGCCTAGGTACGGAAACTGGGATCAGTCTTTGAGTAGATATGATTGACTGGAGTTGACCATGGAATGCGGATTGAGAAATGAATTCGAGGATTGATTAGGGAATGATGGAATGGAAGTTGTGTGGTATAACCGGGACTGGCATGCATAGGCGCTTTGTAAAAATTCTCAGACTAGTAGATGAGAATTCTTAGGAATAAAAATTTCAATTTGAGCCTGAAATGTTTGTTGAGTAGACAAATCGTCAACTCTTTAACATACTATTTCGCGAATTCGTGAAAACAAAACAGCCGCGCCTTCAATTTCACTATGTTGAAGTAACCGTTAACATCAACTCAGGGCTATACTGGTTGCGTTAGTTGCAATTCAGCGTTTATCAGCTCTAATAACACTAAATATTTTATAAACTAGCTCACACTAGTGTGAACTACCTCATGAGCACACTAGTACGAAGTTTTTTATGGTGAAAATAAAGGCGTGGCAGATTAAATTGAAGAAAAGGACGAAAAAGCTGTGAGAATGAACACCCTATTGCATGCTATTTACAGTTACAAAATAGGAGTTTCTCAACGAAACATATTTAAATTACCGTAAGGTTCCCGGTGGCAATGACACGCAAACTAGCAAAAAAACTGTAGGGAGATGTTTGTATGAGGTCACGAAGGTCGTTGTTTAGCACAGAACGTGAGAATCAGATGAATCAGCTCAGAGGAGCTAGGAAGAAGTACATATATAGAGTTTTCACTAAACAACGGACTCGGGACGAGAAGCCAGCAATTCTTCCCGATAATGCGCTTCTTCTTGCTCCATTGCCTAAAAAACGGGGTTGTTTAGAAAGCAAAAAATCTATACATTCATTCATTCCATGCTAGAACAATAACTTAACATGTAAAAATCGAATAACGAAGTCATCATGTCTAAGAAAATGATTATTACGTTTAGAAAAGCTGAATGGTTTATACTAATTGTAGTTGGTGAAATGAAATCTAAGATATATCTGCAAATACTTAAATAGTTTGAACTTCTGTGCAAAGAAGTACCAAGATAAACGATGAGCAACTCACCCTCGCAGCTTCTTTATCCAAGGCCTCGCATTGGTCTTGATGTCGCTTGTGGAGTTGTTCTTCGTGTTTTTGTCCCCTGAGCAAGATTACTTTTTTAGAAGTTGAAGCCACACACAGTTGACCTCTAATCTTTCTGTAAAAAAAATTTCTTCAACTTTCTGATTCAAAAATTCTCTATCGAAAATAAATGGAAAAAAGGTGATGAGAAAGTATAACTTCATGGCGAGTCGCTTCCTCTCTTCCACAAACATCTTGAGATTCTTCTCGTTTAACTCCTTCACCCGGCGGTCCCGTTCTGCCTTCGTCTTGATGCCTTTGTCCTGGAATTTACTCGCCTCATCCAATGGTTAAACAAAATAAGAGATCCAGTCCACAACCCTCCATCTACATACGTGTTAATTATCGTATGCTGCCTTCAACTTCATTATAATATTTAGAGAAGCGTAGATCCGTTGTAAAAAAAAAAGAAGGTTCTACTCTTATCTAGAACCATTTTCAACACCAGTTTTGCTTCAGTTTGTTTTGAAATTGAATGACAAACCGGTTTTCACACAAGGAGAAACTTTTGAACTCACGATTGTTATAGCCTTGGCGTCTTCCATGCTTTTCTTCGTTTGTGTCAACTTGAGTTCTTTCGTTTCGGTCTCAAGTCTGGCCTTGAGGCCGGCCATCTGCGATTTCTGCGCGTCACCCATCAGCTTTTTCAGCAAATCGTACTCCTCACGGATGTGTGCCTTCCGCAACTCGAACTCTTCTGATTCGTGCCTTCGCACCATCGTAGACCACTCATCCGTTTGGTCCGACACCAGACTTCGCATCTGTGTAGAAAATTATAAGAAAATCCCTGGGTCTTCAGACTATTGCTTCATCCACGATTAGTTAGCCAGAAAGCAGCTTCTATTCCTAGTTCAGGTTTGTATCTCATTTCAGAGCGTAGCGTGTTCTCTGGTGCGAGGCGAGAATGAGCGCGAGGGAATTTCTTTTTTTTTCAGAGCAAAAGCTCGTTGGTTCCAAATTTCTGATCCCATGCGATCATAAGCCGAATAAAGTAGTCTAGATCGAAACAGATCAGTACCTTTTGTGCGCCTTCTTTGACGGAGTCACCATCCCGCCCGGAAAGGCTCTCGTTCCGACCGAGGCCTCCCTTCTTCTTCTGCGACCTCTGGTTGTCGGTCAAAAGCTTGTCCACAGTTGTTTGCTGGAATGTGACGTGGAGGAGTTGTCAGGGAAAATAGACATGCCAAGACGGCACAAGTCTGATTCTATTTTAATCGGTTTCAGCGAGCTGTTCATCTCTTTCGCAGAAAAAAAAACATGTGCAATAAGCTATGAAACAAGGGCAAACTCAGATTATTTGAACCATCTTGTCAAAAAAAGCTTCTCATAATATTTGAAATTTCCTCACCTGTTGCTTTTGAATGGATTCTCGTTGCTTCAGATGCCTTTTCTTCTGCTCCTCCATGTCTTTCTGGAGTTTCTTTGCCAATTTGACAAAAAGTTTGTCCTTTCGAAGATCAGCTACGGTGATAGCGTCAACCTTAAACAAGATAGAGACTTCTTTCTTAGCAGCAATAACTATTATCAAGTCGAAATTACAAAAAAAAGATAAAACACCAAAAAATTGAAGGGTCAGGATGTGTGCGATTGTGTCTACCATTATCATCTGGATGTTTAATCGAATTAACATGCCGGAAGCGTCTTGCGCTCTGAGGAATTTGCGTTCACTAAGAGTGAAACAGTGCATGCTTTTCTGATGGGTGATGTGAGCGGATGGTGCAACTAGGATGACCAAGTCCTACAAGCTAAGCTCGCTTTAAGGGGTTTTGGGGGACCTGAAGCCGCTCTGTCCGGAAGGAGGAACGTCGAAAAGAGCCCCTCAAGGGATTACTGGTCGGTGTACCGGACGCCCCTAGAGCGCCGCCTTGGCTTTCATTAATACGGCCGAAGACCGAAGGGGAAATACTTCGTACGAGTCGTCGGTGTATGCCCTGAGGCGTAACCAGCTTGGAAGAAGACAACACTCTTCACTAGTTATTCATTACTTCAAGAACGGCACTAGTTTTCACGTTGAGTAAGACCTTAAATAATACATATGTTCACACAGTAGACCCAGGTAACTTTTGACTGAGTTCTCTCTGAGCAAGTACGAGGTTATAAGAGGACTCACTTTGAACTTATCGATCGCTGCCTCAGGAGCGGTTTTTGACGAGCTACTTGTTGTTCCTGCTTCCGAACGAGAAGAAGCGTTTTGATTTCTGCAATTCAAAGACTGAAAAATAGAAAAGAAAAGTTGAAAGGCAAAAAGAATCTCTAAAAATACTAGAGAGAATTTACGGAAGAAAACTCATTTCGAAGACAGCTTTGAGTAGCAGAGGAACTTTTTAAAATCTTATTCAAAGCGGCGAGAGCTTCTTCCAAAGAAAAACCAAAATTTTTTGTTCCTCCGTTTTTGAAGACAAAAACTAAAATTTTTCAAGAGTTAAAATTGGTTTGCCAATCTTAAAAGAGGAAATCTAACTCGGCTAACAAATTCCCCGCACTCCCATTTGCTTTCTGCAACATCTTGTTTTTTCCGGACGCATTCTTCCCGCCCGCGGGCACCTGAAATTTTATGTGATTAGAAATTAAGGAGAAACCGCATCTCTGAAATTTAAGCTTCAGCGGAATCCCTTAAAACAAGAACTCAAATTATAAGATTAAAATTATGAGAGGGTACCTCGAAATCCTACTTTCTAGCGCTTGATTAAGATCGATGGTAGAGGGTTACTCAACTTTCAAAGAAATTGCTGTTAAACTTCTCTTTCTAACATGCTCACCCAAAGCCTGCTCGAACTCTACGTCATGTTTACCTACAAAGAAAACTTTCCTGTTGTAACATGATGGTAGTGTGTGCACACTATTGTGCACTCGGTATCACAGTCTACTGACTTTCCGTATAGATCGATGAATATAATGAGAGTGCTTGTGAGAAGTAAATTTTTTTCCACAGCAGTGACCTCGAGAGAAGTCACTGGTTGTACTGGGTCTTTCATCTTATCTCACAAAGGCAAATGTTTAAGGCACAATGACCGTTATGCCTTAGACATAGCAAGAAATCGCATGGGACAATGTGGGCTCGGTTGGTGTATTGGTAACGCTCTACAAGCCCCGGTTAGGCAGCGGAGGTTTGGTCCCAACCGAAGGATATTTTTGCGCGTGCGATGGATTTCATTCATTATAGTCTCAGCCCATCGTTGCTTAAACGATTTACAAAGATCAAAAGCAAATGCTTTGTCACGAAGCGGGAAGAAAGATAAGATGCAACTAAATCTGATGAAGTACCTCAACGATGTCACTGTCTTCGACTCCCATGTTGTGAAGGGCTTCTTGTCTCTTCTGCACGGCTGATAAGTAAGCTCTCGGATCCGCGAGAGCGTCCACCAAACCTGAAATGGCTCATTCGGTCACAAAGATTGCATTATCTGTTTGTACATTGTACAGTACTCCGGGGAGTATACAGTACTCCACCCAATATATGCTCGAAATTCTCTACCTTTTTACAGTACTCAGTGCTCCGTTGACTTACAATCTACCGTAATTTGAAATTTTATTAAATAGTGCTCTTTTAAATCTCAAAAACAATTCTCACCCGTTAGCTCATCCGGAACATAAGTCTTCAGGACGATTTGAACAAAAAGAGTTGCCAAGGGGATGCTCTGATTAGTCTCGTTTCGCAGTCCAATGTGTCGGTAGCCCGCCTGAAAAAAAATCTTAAACCTAGAATTCTGAAATTTTTAACCACGGACTGTACCCCAAAGAATGACCAGTAAGTCAAATAACAGAAAATAAAACACCTAAAAGACACTCGAAACTTGAATAAGACCGCGTGGATGAATTCCTGTTACCTGTAGACCGTCCAAAGGTAGAATTCGCTGTCCAAGTTGCTTCCCTGATTCATCGTAAACTGCGAAACGAATCACCGCCAGTTCGGGCAAGACAACCTTGAAGTCATAATGTAATTTTTGTTCATATAGAATACTTCGTAAGCCACAGACAAAATACCGAGACATATGTTCTATATAAGACACATGGGAAAAAATAAATTTTAAAATTGTCAAGTATTTTAAAATACTTAGTTATGCATTACAAAACAGCGAATTCTCGTTAGGACGAAATATGATTATACTATTGCACGGATAAAATCCGGTAACACGACATTTCGTACCGCAACATTTCGCACACAAATTTCGCAACCGACTTATTGTTTCTTTTCCATCAGTTCTCTGCTTAGGTAAGTTAGGCTTTTAACTACGCTAAAGTAGCCGTACGGCATGATGCGAGACCGTATGAAAGAATCAACGATATAATTACAGCTTCAGAGAACAATTGCGACATTTTGGGTGCGAATTATCCTGGAACGACAAAAGCCTGTAGACGGGCGATATTGAACCCAGTCGTCCCTCTCTTACCGATTAAATAGATCTCAAATTCTAAGTTACCCAGTTTGAAGGCAGTGACGCCTGGTTAAGATGACGAAAAGCTATAGTTTGGAAAAAAGCCAGTCCACCGGGCGGGATCGAAACCAGCCATCTCGACTAAAACCGGGAGCGCGTGTTACCTTTTTTTTCTGTGCGATAGTTCAATCATTTGTCTTCTTAACCAGGCGTCACTGCCTTTAAACTGTGTAACTTAGAATTTGAAGATTTATCATCCATCTTCCATCTCTCTTCTGTCTTAATCGTGAATTCTGGAGTTACGCTCCATTCATGACGCAATCGCTTAATAAGCATGCGTGTCTAAAATAGAACCCTTCTCCGGACGCATCTTGTCCGAAGAACACGAGAACTTCTCTCATTAAAGAGAGTGTTCATAACCAAGTCTTCGATGCGAGATGCTTGCCGGCAACAACAACAACAAAAGAGAACAAGCCTTTCTTATGAAAATATCGCACGGAATAGCAATGTGTCCCCGTGGTGTATGTAATGGTAACGAGTGTTCCCGTTTTGAGTCGAGATGGCTGGGTTCGATCCCGCCCGGTGGAATGGCTTTTGACATACATAGATCTCACTACTGCTTCGCGTCTTTTACTTCACATTCTTATCAGATTTCTTATCAACTGGTAAAAGTAGATTCACTGAGAATTTCTTTCTAACATAATAAAATATATTTATTTAGAACTGCTATTGTAAACCATTGATTCCGAACTCAGTTCAA